>JAOSBP010000005.1:9805748-9816488 GCA_027563825.1 Erythroxylum mucronatum
TTTTAGGCTTCTTGAAATTAATGTCTTTTATTCCGAATTATCTATGGACCAAGTAGTGACTCGGATTTAGAAGAGAAGGAATTTCCATGAACATTGGATTTGACTTGTTTAAGTGAAGTTTTTCCTAAATCAATCCACCGTTATAATTTTATTTTAATTTCAAATCCAATTGAAATCTTATACCTTAACCGATTTTTGTCATTTGATTAAATCTAGTCATTTTAATTCTTATCTTGCAATTTTCATATTTTCTTAATTTGTTTACTTTATTTTATTTTATTTTTAAATCAATCAATTCTTGATCGTCTGAGTAATTTTTCATCGTTTAATTTAATTGTCTTGCGTTTTGAAAATTTTTCCCTTGGGTACGATATCCGGTTCTTACCGATTTATATTACTTGTCGACGGGGTGCACTTGCCTCTAATTGGTCTAGATAAAATTTAATTTATATTGTTCTGTTTACACCGCAACAGTTCCCCAGCCACTGAATTTGCTTGTGGCCAATTCCATTCCCTTACAACCGACCCCGCAGGACCAACATTTAGCACTTGCTATTGATACGCATACGAAAATGATTTGCGACCGTCAAATTATCGGGGTGAGGCCAGCCTACAGCAAATGGAGGGCGTTAAGGTCTCGGCCGGGCCGTTTGGCACAGCGGACCGATCAGGACATCATCCCAATGACCCTCCGGATCTGGTAGGCGGGTCCAAGGAGATAGATGTCCAGCAGTCCAGTCCTCCTAATTTGGGACTTACCTCGCAACCGCTGATCGAGGGTACACTAGACGAAATTGAGGGATGTAATATTTCTACTCTCGTAGTGTAATTTCCCGTTGTTATTTTTATTACCATTATAATCTAGAATTGTCAAGGGGTAGGAGGGTCTCGGTTTCAGACTATCCTGCGTAATTATATTCGTCGTTATAATCCTGGTATCCTGGTTCTTCTTGAAACCCGTCTAAGTGGCGTGCGAGCGATAGAAGTCGTTCATAAGCTAGGTTTTGATTTTTCGGTTCGTGTCGAAGTTGCGGATTTTTCCGGTGGTATTTGGCTGTTATGGAAGGATAGTTATGATCTGTCTGTAATCATTACACATCACCAATTTCTGCATACCACTATTAAACACGCCTCTGGATCTTTTGATTTTACTGCGGTATATGCCAGCTCGCAAGTTTCAATACAAAATCTCCTCTGGCCCATCCTTACTTGGTTGGGTCATTCTACGACTCGACCTTGGCTAATTGGAGGTGATTTTAATGCGAAACTCGAACACTCTGATAAATAAGGCGGTGCTTCGGCCACGTGGGTGGTTAACAAGAAGTTCCGCGATTGGGTGCATGAAAGTGGTCTCCATGATCTAGGCTATGTGGGCTCTAAGTTTACTTGGCAGAGAGGAGTGGTCCGTGCTAGACTCGATCATGTATTCGGGTCTACGTCTTGGGTGCACGTGTATCCTGACATGGTGATTTACCACTTACCTTTTCTTGGGTCCGATCATCGTCCTATGCTGATCCATCTGGACCGCCAGCCCCCACCTTCCCAACGGACCCCACTTTTCCGTTTTCAAAATGCATGGCTCACTCACCCGGCCTTCGACCAAGTGGTCGTCGAGCATTGGTTACCCTCAACGAACACTATGAGGAAGGCTCTCGCTAAGTTCTCCGAGCAACTCACAAGTTGGAACCAATCTGACTTTGGTAATATTTTCTCCCGGAAAAAGCGACTTTTGGCTCATTTGGAGGGCCTTCGACAAACCATGGTGACTGATCCCTCGGAGTCCCTCTTAGGTTTGGAGGACCGGTTGAGTGGGGACCTGATGTAGGTTCTGTGTGAGGAAGAACTCTATTGGCACCAGAAAGCTCGGTGTGACTGGATCTCCCACGAGGATAGAAATACTAAGTACTACCACACCCTCACTCTCTCTCGTCGAAAGAAGTTGCGAATTGAAAGCCTCGTTACCTCTATTGGCCTTACAATTTCGGATCCTCTTTAGCTACGCCTTATGGTTACGGACTTCTTTTCCCAGCTCTACACTAACGACGACCGGCCTACTCCCACCTTTCCGCTTGCGAGAGCTTTCCCTACGCTTTCGAACGCCAGGATTCACACTCTCTCCCAGCCGCTCCATGCTCTTGAAATCAAGACGGCGGTTTTTGACATCAATCCCATCCAGGGCCCTGGGATTGACGGTTTCAACGCGCTTTTCTTTCAAAAGCAATGGGGTCAGATAGCGTCCACAATGACCGAGTACATTCAGGCCGTCTTTCAGCTTAACCGATGGGACACGAATCTAAATCTTCCCATTCTGGTCCTGATCCCCAAACTCTCTTCCTCACGGAATATCACCCAATTTCGCCCGATTAGCCTGTGCACTGTGATGTACAAGATCATCTCCAAAATTCTTGTTAATCGGCTGAAACCACATTTGGATTATTTAGTCGAGGCCAACTAATGTAGCTTTATCCCAGGCAGGCAAATTACGGACAACATCATTATCACCCAGGAGGTCATTCATTTGATGCGTAAAAAGACCTGCTGCATGGGATTCATGGCTATTAAGGTGGACTTGGAAAAAGCTTATGATAGACTCTGGTGGGATTTTATCCAAACTACGTTACAAGACATTGGCCCTCTGAGTCCGCTAATCCAAGTCATTATGAACTGTGTGACTACGGTGACTATACAAGTTGATTGGCAAGACACATTGACGGATCCTTTCACTCCTTCCCAGGGTATTCGACAGGGGGATCCGCTCTCGCCTTACCTTTTTGTCCTCTGTATGGAACGGTTGGGTTAGCTCATCTACCACGCCGTGGGTGAAGGGCAATGGAAATCGATTCGGCTGAGCCCTACCGGGCCTCCCATTTCGTATCTTTTCTTCGCCGATGACCTTGTTTTGTTTGCTGAGGCTGAGGAATCCCAAATGCAAGTCCTGGTCAGAACTTTAGAGGCCTTTTGTCAAGCTTCGGGGCAAAAAGTTAATTTTGACAAAACTCGCGTGTTTTTCTCTAAGAATGTTTGCGCTTCTATCGCTAGACGCCTTAGTCATGCCCTCCATATTCCTTGTGCGTCCAATCTGGGAAAGTATTTAGGGGTCCCTCTGATCAATGAGCGTACGTCTCGTCATACTTACCAATACCTTCTAGATCGCGCTCAGAAAAAGCTCGCGGGCTAGCGAGCCAAGAGTTTATCCTTGGCGGGGCGGGTTACTCTTACACAATCTGTTATTGCGTTGTTACCCATTTATACGATGCAGACGGTGCGCCTCCTACGACATCTTTATGACAGTTTAGAGCGTCTCATGCGGGATTTCATCTGGGGCGCCACCAGCGATTAGAAGAAAATCCATCTGGTTAACTGGGACTCTGTTTGCTAGCCCAAACAAGCCGGTGGTCTAGGTCTCAAACGTATCCGCGCCTCCAATGATGCCCTTTTGACTAAACTTGGGTGGGCTTTGCTCACCAAATCCACTTCGCTTTGGGTCAAAATCGTTAGGTATAAGTATCGCCTGGGTCTCGATCCCCTCCCCGCTAATATCGACAGGCAGGGGGCCTCGATCATTTGGAAGGAGATCTCGGCCACGTGGCAGTATGTTTGCCAAGGTCTGCAATGGAAGCTTGGTAACGGACGACGCATCCATTTTTGGTTGGATAATTGAGCCATAACGTGGGGTCCTCTAATCAAACTGATGACCACTCCTATCCCCACCAACCTTCTTTATGCAACAGTGGCCGATTTTACTAATGAGAGTAGTAACTGGCGCTGGTATCTGTTCCAGCACTACTTACCCTCCATGGTTTGTCTGGAGATCGCGAAGCTCCCGGCTCCAGTTGACGGTCCAGCACCCGACACGATGGTTTGGGGCCCCACTGGTCATGGGTGGTTCACCGTGGCTTCAGCTTATGATTTAATTGTTGGTCGCCTGCCGCATGATCCGCATAACCTCTGGGCCTCCATCTGGAAATGGCCAGGCCCTCAGTGGATTTGTTCGTTCTTGTGGCTACTTGCTAACGGCAAACTGTTGACTAATCAACAACGCGTGACTCGTCGGCTCACCGTGGATGGTTCCTGCCACTTCTGTGGGCAGGACGAATCCAGTTTGCATGCACTTCGCAATTGCCCGTGCGTGCACGCTTTTTGGGGCAACAGACTCTTGTTAACCAGACTGCTTGGGATATCGCTTATGGGGCGTGCTGGATGTTGTGGCAATGGCGCAATCGTAGCATCTTTGAGGCCACTTTTGTCTGGCCTGACACAGGTCCCCGTATTGTTCTGGATTATGTTCGTTGGATCGACTGGGCACGGGCAACGGAGAATTGTGTTGTGCATAATCAGGGACTCCCTGTCGGCCAGCTAATTGGGTGGACTAAATCGGCAGCGGACTGGATTAGGCTTAATTTAGATGGGACTGTTCACCCAGGGTCTAACCGTGCAACGACGGGCGGTTTGCTACGCGACAGTCATGGGAGATGGTGTGACAGCTTCCTACATCACATTGGCCAGGCTTCCCCTGTCACTGCAGAACTCTGGGGTGTTCATTCGGGCCTTTCTTTGGCTTAGGCGATGGGCTACAGAAAAGTGATCGTGGAAGTTGACTCCTTGGAGGTCATCAACATCCTTTCCTCTTCCAATTTACACTTAACTGATGATATTTTGTTAGTGACAGGTACTCGCGGATTACTACACCGAGCTTGGGAAGTGCAACTCCGACATGTGTACCGCGAAGGCAACCAATGTGCCGACCGGTTGGCTTCGCTTGCAACAACTTTCAATCCTGGACTACGTATCCTCCACGACCCGCCGACGACCGTCAGGGACCAATTCCTCGGCGACCAACATGGCGCTTTGTACTGCAGAGCTCTGTGTTAGTTAGGGTGTCTTTTGTTTTTCTTCCGTTGTAGCAAAAAAAAAAGTTTGCTAATAGGTAGCAATAAAAATATTAAATGAATGTATACTAGTTTAGTGAAGTTTCGATATTGCAACTCAAATTCATACATGTTCTTTTGTTGTTAAATCAACTCCACTTGACTCTGGGGCTCGAAGTTGAGCTTGAGCGAGTGAAGATCATGAAAGGCTTCCCCCACCTTCAGTGGTTTTAATTGCTGAGGTACTATCTTTGTAATGGACACATTTGACTCTCTGAAGAAAATCCTGAAACCCCACATGCTGACCTACGTACGTAAACAAGCTAAGGACAAAGAAAATAAAAGAGTGACCAGTATATCACCCATTACAGACACTACAAGACTATAGCGACGTATGGATGTTCCCTAATACCACCAATTTGCGATTCCTGACAAGTCAACCCAAAGCAAAAGGGTACGGGACACGTTGACTTCCAACAAATCATTGGTTCTAGTTCCAACAAAATGCCAATTCAGGATCCGTTTTCACGTCTCCTTTTCTCTTCCGAACCATCTCCTAGCCTCCCACATACATTCATGTCTATGCCTGTGCATGTCTCTCCCGGAGAGCTAGTTATATAATAGGAGTACTTGACATCAATTGTTTCGTCCAGTCTCCACAATCAGTGTGTGTAAGTTTGTCATCTCTTTTGGCAACAAGCAGCAAAGTGAAGGCTAGTCACACACTGATTTTTTTGCAATTTACTTCAATTCGTAGATTTAAAATCTTCATCTTGATAGCAGTTCATTTAAAATTGTTGGAACATCCTAAGTCAGGTTTCCCACCACTCTAGTTAGTTTCTTGTTTCGTATAGTTGTAAGATGTTAATCTGTCACGCAGAGAAGAAAAACCTATGCGGATAGCAGAATAAATAAGATGACTATACTGTCAGAATCTCTTTTAATTTTAAAAGATTTCCTTCTCAACGTGTTATATTCTTGGTATCTTAATTAGACTTCCATTAAAATTAATTACAGAAAAAAAATCTGAAAATAACTCAAGGCTGCGAAACTTTAACCAGCTGGGCCAATACCAAGTCACTAGTGTATATATCATTCAACAATAAAATTAGGGAAGAAGACAATACAATACATAGAAACAGAAGAGACGTTGGAGTAGATCGATCATCTTTTGTCTGAATTAGACTTAGGTCACATGATACTGCTGCTGTTTGCATGAATAAAAGTGAATATCTGCTGAACCGAGCTCGCTATATCTTCTGCTGTAAACCCTGATTCACTTGCAACCTGCAAGAAAGATCAATGTCACATCCAACAGGGACCCTTTTTGGTCAAGACTCAAGGTGCAATAAACCCACCCAGAAACTAAGATGTTATATACGTACCGTCGTCTTCAATTTTAAGTCGAGTAAAATAGGGTTGGAACTTATGTTAAAAAAGAGAGAAATTAACTTTAGGGTATCAGAAGAAAGTGTTTTACCTTGACATTGAATGAGTAGAGAACAGTTTGTTCAATTGTGGTGATGTTGGTGTGAAGAATATTAAGCTGCAGATCTTCAAGAGCTGCAATGGCCTTAATTAGCTGGCCTGGTCTCCTTCTAGAGAGAATCTTGATTATGGCGTCGAACCCCAGAAGCTTCACTTCAACGTCAGCCAAGCAAGACTTGTTCTCGGCGATTTCCTCTTGGAGTCCGGTTTCGAAGTCGACAAGCTTCATTTGATCGTGTTGAAGAGGAAGAGGATTATTAGGAAGGAAGTGCGATGGTGGTTGTGCTTGTGGAACTGCAAGTGAAGGATCTCCCATCTGTCTCGCAGCAGCTTCTCCGTAGAATCTACGACGCTTTTGAGATTCCAAGCATTGGAGAAGTTGCTCTAATTCTCTCACAAATTCGATGGCTCCACCGATAATTGAAGCTTGGTCTCCCTGCAAATCCAATGAATTAATCTGGTGTTTCTCAAGTTTCCTTAAAAGCGTACTTAGTTCGATTTTTAGAACAATATAAGAAATTCAACAACCACAATTTGGATCCGATGTTTGTGAAAGATAAGCAAGTTGATTGATACCCTTTGTACATATGATCCAGGCATGAGAGACCTCAAAACTCGAAGATGTTCATTCATTTGCTTCCTTCGATTTCTTTCCACTGCAATATGCGTCATTCTTTGGCTCTCCACTTCCTCACTCGTCTTGATGGCTCTTGGTCTTTTTCTCTTGCTCTTCACTTCTGGTACCAGGTTCTTGTTTTGGTGAGGATCTTGATCTCCTAGAAACTGGAGTTGTACCGATGTGTTGTCTGAAACCCTAGCCTCTTCATCCTCTCTCACAACCCTCTCTTCTCCTACTAATCCTGTCCTATTGTCCAAACTGTTCCCATCTTTAAACCTCTCATCATTTTCTCCACCTAGTTGAGGAACCATTAATGGTTGCTCCTCCTTCTTATCGTTCAGAACCGGAAACTTAAGGAAGTAAACCGGGTCAATCCCTGTTTCTTCCTCAGAGATCTTGGCCTGATTCAAGGCCAACTTAGGTCCAAAGTCAGCAAATTGCATCACATCTGCGAAGCTCAGTTTATCAAACGAAGCAGATGCATAAAATCCAGATGGTATTTGTTGCTGTGGTTGGGAACTATGGAGCAAATGATCAACCATTCCATTACTGTCACCACCAGAAGTTTCTCCAATTCTCAGCTTCATGAGCTCTTCTTGTGGATGGTGATGATTGTCCAGAGTGTAGTCAAGTCCGGTAAAGCTTGCCTGACGGTGAAACAAGTTTAGCTTAGAGAAAAATAACATGGTGATTGAAAAGATTTATCAAGAAAAGAACACAAATAGTAATGATGTGGTTGATAAGAAATGAGCCTAGACATACCGAGTAGTTCTCTTCTTTGTCCATTGCTCTATTTATAGGGACGCACTTTAATCGAAAACCCTATGAGACGAGCTCAATTCATGCAACGACAAGCGAACCTTGGAAATCCCCTGGATGAGTTTCCTTCACCTGAAAACATGATAACCCTCGTAAATTTACAGCGCAAGTAAATAAGACTCTCATGTAGATTTGGACATTCTTGAAAAGACCAGTAATGACTTGTAAGTAGTGAGTAGCAAGCCAGAAAAGTACAAAGAAAGACGATATATAGAAGTTGCATGGAAGTTATGATAAAACAGAAATGACCGCAACAATAACCTGATTGGAGAGAGGCTTCCAATAAGACAAGAGCGGAAGTGGGGTTTTGGTATTTGAAGAGCAGATATTATGGGGTACCACCAAGAACGAAGCTTTGTTTGGTTTTATATATTTTTTTTTTAAAAAAGTGAGATTTCTCGGTTGATGAGAACGGGCCAAGTACATAGACCTTCTAAACACTGATCAAAGATGGGTTTGACTTGAAGAAAGAAGACAGATAAGAGTGACAGAGGAGCCGGTGGATTAATGGACACCTCACATTCACAGCTTCATCTTCACAGTCACATTCACCACCTCTGATTATTAAAGATAGTCACAGGCCCACAACGCTCTTCAACTTTGCTTTTCCATATCTTTTCATGACTCTAATTACGTAAAAGATCAGTTCACTTTGAAATTTATAATATTCTGCAAATGGGATGCTAATGCTATTCTTTATTTGCTATCACCTTGATTCTCACAGTCGACAACCCTTTAATATGTAACAAATTAATATGTATTCATTTATAAATTAAATGAAAGTCACGTATAGAGTCGAGTGAAGGCGCTTGGAGTATTTCTGCCTATTTATCTCTAAAATTATTTTAGAGCTAAAGATTTTAAAATATCATGTACAAATAAAGATGGGACTAACAAACATGTTACAATACGAGAATGCATCCTTTGCCCATATCTAAATGATGTAGGACGTCTTTAGAAGCTACGGAAGTTTCTACGATTTATACACAAACTATTAAGGATATACATGAAGGTGTAAATAGAAGTTTCTATGATTTATATATAGACTGTTAAGTATATAAGGTGTAAACATAATAATGAAGATGATAGGAAGAGATGCATAATATTCTCTTATTGATATTGGGCTACACTAAAGTTTTTTATTAAGCCCTTTTTATTTGTAGTAATGATGGATGAGTTCACTAAAAATATTCAAGGGAATGTATCTTGGTATATGTTATTTGTTGATTATATTAGTTTAGTGAATGAAATAAAAGAGGATGTTAATGTCAAGCTAGAACTTTAGAGTCGAAGGGTTTTAAACTAAGTAGGACTAAGACTAAATACTTGAAGTGTAATTTTTGGAGTTATAAGAAGACTTCTGATGTGGAAGTAAAGATTGATTCAGAAGTTAAACCATAAAAAAGTATTTTAAATATTTAGGATCTATCATCCAAAGCAATAGAGAAATTGATAAAGACATAATTCACCAAATTAAATCAGGATGACTTAAATGGAGAAGTGTATCAACAATTTCATGTGATAGAAAGATATCACTCAAGTTCAAAGGTAATTAATTCTATCGTTTGACAATTATATTGGTCATGCTTTATGGGGTAAAATGTTAGACCATTAAATAAACGCATAGCCATAAGTTAATGGTGAAGGAGATGAGAATGCTCTTTTGGATATACAACCTTGTTAGAAGAAATAAAGTTAGGAATGTAATGGACGAGACAAATTAAAAGGGATTAATATTAATGAACAATTAAGAAAGACAAGGTTAAGATGGTTTAAAAATATTAAGAGGAGATATACTAATTTTCTAGTGAGAAGATGCGAAAAGATTGTACTTAAAGACTATAAGAGAAGAAAAAGGAAGATCTAAGAAGAGTTAAAGGGAGGTGATCAAGAATGATATGACTCTAATGGAACTTACCAAGGGCGTGACCTTCAATAGAAAACTTTGTCGTACTAGAATTTGGATAAAGGATCTCGCATAGAAAGATATTTTTCATTCTCGTAAGTTTTTTAAAAATTTTTCTTAGAACCTTGTGTCTTGTATTTAGCCTAAACATTTGATATGTAGAATTTGGATAAAGGATCTCGCATAGAAAGATATTTTTCATTCTCGTAAGTTTTTTAAACATTTTTCTTAGAACCTTGTGTCTTGTATGTAGCCTAAACATTTGATATGTAGTATTTCCCTCTTGGTTAGTTAACCTAAATATTTCCTTATTTAGTCCAAATATTTTTCTGTAATGACTTGTTTGATTTATTTATTATATCAAAACAGAGATTTGGAGCTCTCTCTACCGAGATCCAAGTCCAAGGTTTCAGTCTCCCTTAAAGCTGAATTTCTTTTCTTCTTTCAAAATAGGCAGGAAGAAAAATTCTAACAAAAACAGAGATATAATAGAATTGCAAGATGAGGAAATTGTCTTGCCTCTCTTTCTCTCTCTAAAAGTGCAAGTATTGGTCCTGCCGTGAATGTGCATGGTGAGTTTTGTTTACTGTTTCTACGTTGATTTTTCTTATCTCTCTTGTCGATTTAATAGAGTCAGGATTGCAAAAGCTCTCTATTCGAGAGAAAGAAGACGCTGAATTCGTTATTTCCTCGGAGGATATTCAGAGGGAGGAAATAAATGTTGAGCTGTGCTTACTGGGTAAGCTGATTGGGGAAAGAATGGTTAACGCTGAGGCGTTCGAACGAACGATGTTGAGCTTGTGGAGACCCATGCGAGGAGCGTATATTAAACCAATGGGTGAAAACAATCTTTATATCATTCAGTTTTATCACCAGGTTGATTTGAAGAAGATGCTAATGGGTGGTTCGTGGTCTTTTAACAAGTGTATCTTGCTAGTTCATCAATGGAAGGAAGGGGAGAACCCAGTGAATATTGATTTCACTCACACAGATGTCTGGGCACAATTTCATGGTCTCCCATTGGGTTTTGCTTCTGAGGC
>JAOSBP010000005.1:9816588-9833226 GCA_027563825.1 Erythroxylum mucronatum
AATACGTCACCAACAATTTCTAAAAATCATTGAAGTATACAAAAATTACTAAAAATATATTAATCTTGTCCGAATCAGTCCGAAGTTTCATTAAACCAATGTACCCGGAAACTGCCATGAATGCATGCCAAAATACTTAAGCACAATTAAGTAATTAATCCATACGTAATAACAAACGTAATTCGTACAAACTTCCTTTACTATTCTAACCCCTAATTTGGGGCGTTACAATATCTACTGGAAGCAACGGTCGAAGATATTCTGGATGCAATACAGGGAGGCAAACTCGAAATATTTTCATGCACAGGCTTCAAAAAGGAAAAGGCTCAATCAAATTACCTCTCTCCTAGATGAAAATGGGCAGCAGGTAGTGGACGATGAGGGGATTGGTAACATTATTCTTGACTACTTCAAGAACCTCTTCTCGGACTCAGGTGGTATGGAGTTTGGTGATTTTGCGAATGTCACTTCGGTGGTTAATCAGGAGGACAACGACCATCTTTTAGCTCCTTTATGCTATGAGGAGTTCAAAACAACAATGTTCGAAATGCACCCAAATAAGGCTCTGGGACCCGACGGTATGAATCTGGCATTCTTCCAAAAGTGCTGGCATATTGTGGGGGCTGATATTTTTTAGAATTGTCGGACTTGGATGGAGGTGGGTGAGTTCCCGGCAACTCTTAATGATACGACGATAGTGCTGATCCCTAAAAAAGACAAGCCTATATGTATGAAAGATCTTCAGCCCATAGCCCTGTGCAACGTCATCTACAAACTTATTGTTAAAGTGATAGCGAACCGCCTTAAAAGCATTCTTCCAAGGATTATATCGCCCATGCAATCGGCGTTTGTTCCCGGCCAACTCATCACTGACAATATCATGGTGGCTTTTGAGATTATACATTACTTGAAGAATAAAGGGAAAGGAAGGATTGGGGAAGCAGCTCTTAAGATTGATATTAATAAAGCTTATGACCGAGTAGATTGGAGATATCTCCTGTTTATGTTGTTAAAGTTGGGTTTTGATAGCAAATGGGTGGAGATTGTTATGGCTTGTGTCACTACCGTGCGGTATTCAGTGGCGTTTAGCGATTCTGAAGTAGGATCGATTATTCCGAAGCGTGGGTTGAGGCAGGGCGACCCTTTGTCCTCGTATCTGTTCATTTTGTGTGCCGAGGGTCTATCGGCATTACTAAGAAAAAATGAGGCACGAGGGGATATACATGGGGTCTCTATTTGCTTTGGAAGCCCTAGTGTTTCGCATCTTTTTTTCGCAGATGATAGTTTTCTTTTCTTTAGAGCAAGAACGGTTGAAGCCCAGAACATTAAGAGGATTCTCGCCATCTATGAAGCAGCTTCAGGCCAGGCTGTCAACTTTTAGAAGTCAGGTATTATGTTCAGCTCCAATACGCTCCCCTCTGATCGAAATGCGGTGGAAACTATTCTAGGAGTCAATACTTCTATCGATCACGGGAGATATTTGGGTCTTCCATCTATTGTCGGAAGAAGGAAAAAGCAGGTTTTTGCCTTCATTAAGGATCGTCTGAGCAAACGCATTGCGAGCTGAAAAAACAGAATGCTCTCTAAACCAGGAAAGGGAATTGTCATCAAGACCGTTGAACAAGCCCTGCCTGCGTATTGTATGAGTGTGTTTCTTATTCCCCGAGGCACTTGCGACCAATTACAGCAAATGATGAACTCTTTCTGGTGGGGGTCGGGCACTAATAACAGAAAGCACATTCATTGGGCGAGTTGGGACCGGTTATGTGTTCCTAAAAAATATGGAGGTATGGGGTTCCGAGATCTTCACTGTTTTAACTTAGCTATGCTTTACAAACAAGCTTGGCGGTTTTTGGCTTTTTGCGACTCTCTCCCGAGTAAAATTTTTAAAGCCAAATATTTTCCCTCACATAGTTTTATGAAGGCTAGAGATCGCACCAATTCTAGCTTCATCTGGAAAAGTATTTACGCGGCCAAGGACATATTACGTCAAGGGGTTCGATGGAGGGTGGGAGACGGAGCCTTGATTAAGGTTTTTACAGACCCATGGATTTCAGAAGCAAACAACTTTTATGTTACTTCTCCATTTAGCTCGGATCTTGGCAACATTAAGGTGTGCGATTTGATTAAGGAAGATGGATCTAGCTGGGATGTACAAATGTTGGAAGGACTACTTACTCCTTATGATGTGGGTCGGGTTTCAAAGGTCCCAATTGCTGTCTCAAAACCCCTAGATCAATTGATTTGGCACCATAGTCTGGATGGTTCATACTTGGTAAAATCTAGTTATAGAATGGCTCTTAATCTATATACTGACATTGCTAGCTTGTTCATGAATGGTCCATGGAACCGTACGTGGAATCTGGCTCTTCCTCCAAAGATTAAGGATTTTACTTGGCGCTGTCTCCGCAATTTCCTTCCCTATAAGGATCATCTTCCCAAGAAGGGTATCATGCTTAATACCACATGTGATGTCTGTGGTCACACAGAAGACATGAATCAGGTTCTGATGGACTGCTCAATAGCCGAAGCAGTATGGTCTTCAATGGGCTGGCGTCGCCCAAGTAATGGAATTGCATCCTTTGTAGAGCACATTTTAAGTACCCAATTGGCTCCTGGTATAGAACGTACGTTGACGATGGTGTGGAGTGTATGGTTTCACCGCAATATTCGAGTGTGGCAAGGAAAGTCTAGTTCCCCTCGGGTGGTAGCAAGTTTTGCGGATAGCTTCCTAAACGATTGGCAAGAGGCGCGGGAGACCTTTGCGAAGGCTAACACCAGGACTGGAGCTTCAAAAGTAAACGTTTCCACTTGGGTTAGACCCCAGGAAGGCTATCTTAAGTGCAATGCGGATGCGGAGGTTTTTAGAGACAAGAAGGCCACGGGATTTGCTGCGGTGCTCAGGGATGGTCAAGGACATTTCGTGGCTGCTTTTTCAGGTCATTATCCTGTCATGTATGATCCAATTCTTGCTGAACTTATGTCTATAAGGAAAACTCTATCTTGGTTAAAAGAACAACATTTTGACAAGGTCATTGTGGAGTCTGATTGTTTGACAGCTGTTCAAACAATTCGAGTTCCTTCATCACATCGATCTGAGATTAGAATTTTGGCCCTTGACTGTCTATCTTTCAAGCGACATTTCCTTCACTTGTCCTTCTAATGGACGCGTAGGATTGCCAATAAGGCAGCTCATTCACTAGCTAGGGTGGTCTTATTACATGCAAACCCACAATACTGGAATACTTGTCCCTCTTATTTAGATTCCATTTTAAATTCAGATAATTCTGTTGTTTTTGTCGTTGATGGAGAAAGGCTAGTAGGTTCTGGGTGTACGGGGTAAACCTGTTGGCTTGGGTTAGTTTCGATGCCTTTCCAATCAAAGTTTTGCTTTGCGTTAGTAATGTTTACTTTCCAAAAAAAAAAAAAACTTATCTTCTTTCTTGTTTGTGTATTTATTTACTTATTTTATCTTTTATTTTTACATTTTATCTTGTTCTATACTTATTTTATTATTTATTTTATTACTTATATTTATATATATTTATATATAATTATTTATATATTTGTATTATTATTATTGTTATTATTATTATCATTATCATCTTTTACGTATAGTTTATTTTTAAATTATTTTTATTTTATGCGTGTTTTTTTGTTTTTGGCTAAAATTCTGACTTGGATTTCTTCTCCTCTTTTGTTAAGTTTTGTACTTTTGTTCATATAAGCACTGCGACCCCTTTCTTTCCAGTCTACGAATTTTCGGATTAGACTAAATATGACGTGGGAGTGTGTGCGCTTTTCTTCAAACGTCGGATTTCTTTTTTGTCAATATACGAGATTAAATTTTACTGTGAAGTAACCTGTGAAAATAGCATATCCTTGCCCTAAACGAATGTCAATCATTCAAATAATAGTAACTTTCTATGTTCAGTTTTACTCAATCCAACAGGTAATTTTAAACTCCCACCTCTAAGATCAGTGGAACATGATCTATGCCAAAGTGAATTTTGATTGGAAAATTGTGACCATAAATGTGATAGAACCGCCAAGATTTAAAATCATCTCACCGATCAGGGGTATTTTCTATCCAAAAGTTATCTATGGCGAACCATCAAGATCTTCTAAAGTTCCCATTTTCCGCAAAAAGTAAACAATGTACTGTATACGAAAAGACTTTGGCTTCGCCTCGTTCAGCAACCAGAACGATGTAGAAACAATGTCTCTCTTTCCAGGAAGGCAATTATACAATGACATCATCCAAGAAAGCAGATTGATTAGTAGTCCCCGCCTTTCTCACCCTCGTAACCATCAAACGTAAAGCTATTAACTACCAAATGAGACATTTCACAGATCAACGTGAGCGCACCCAAACCAAGACCACTGCCACCTAAACATCCTTAAAATAGTAAAGAGCCCCACATTTTAGCTCACTTCAGGTTGCCGATAAACATGCAGAACTGCAAAAGTGGCTGCCCGGACATGTTTTCACCTTGTCTCTGCTTGCAGGATCGCATTTGAGTCAACATCACAGGGATATGATGCCCGTTACCACTCAATCATGAAGTGTATTCAAAAGACTGAGGTGGCTGAGGCTCCTCATCAACAGCCATGGCTGCTGTAGAACCATGCTGCTGTCCCGTCGCGGAACCACTAGCAGGGGATGGTGTTGATGCTGGTGCATCGGTTAGGGAGAGTACCTCAGGTTCAGTTGGTAGCATATCTCTCAGGAGGACAAATCCTGAAGGTGCCAATTTTACTGGCACATATCTGCTACCTTCAATGAACTTGATAAATTTCTCTTGTGCTGGAACCACCCTGGCCGGGTTGGTCAAAATTTCAAAAGAAGGTTCAGGCTCTGCTTTTCTATCTGGTGTATTATCAACCTACCAAAGATATAAGATCATCAGTTTAAGACAGCACACAGATGACCACCCCATTCAGCTCTTCTTATATGGAACAGTCCAATCCCAAACAGCGGAAACATAAAATAGTTGAAGGAAAGACAAGCTTATGAGGGACAAAACAACACCACTACCTGCATGGAATCCCCATCCTTCTCAGTGGATGATTTTCCTTTTCCAGTATGTGACACTGCAGCAGACGATGACTCCGCTCCAGCTGCTTTCTCAGCATTAGCCTTCTGGTCTGCTTCTTTCTTTGCTCTTGCCTTGGCCTTTGCTGATGTTGAAAGAACTGCTGCAGGAAGTTTCACAGTTGATCTGGTGCTAGGAACAACAGTTGGTTTTGGATATTCAAATAGGGAAGGCTTTGCATTTGAGATAAACTCAAATTTTGGAACCTTCAAGTCATAGTTCAGTCCGATAAAAGCGGTGGGCGAGAATGACAAGCTTATGAAATAAATGAGGGGGTACCAATACCAGAATTGGCTAAAAACAGCAAGGCCAACAACAGCAGTGATCTTATCATGTTTTGACTTAGACAACAACCTTACGGTCACATTCCTTCCACCAGCATCAAGTATTCCAGAAGCAAGGATTGCTCCCATCTTGCTCATTGTGTCTTCATGCTTATCAAGAATAATCTTTTCGAGTTGTCGCCTAAATTAAGATAGAAATTAGGTTTTAAAAATTGTGATCATATAGTAACTCATGTTCTTTTAGCAGCAATATCCTTTGTAAATCAAGAGGCACAGCACTAATATACAATACCTAAATGTGCCAACACGAGAATCACTGGCTTCATTCATCTGAACCATGACCATGGCCATTGCAATAAGGGCACCTTGACGAACAAAATCAACAACATCTGATGTCAAAGGTTCGAGCAATGATATAGCCTCACTCATGCCAGTGCCAGCACATGAAATGCCCACTGCAAGAGCCGCACCATATCGGACGTGTGGGTTATAGGACTCAGATAGCAAGGAGACAATTCGCGGAGTCTGCTTTATCCAAAGTTTAGTGAGGGACAAATCATACCACCAACCACAGCAGAAAAGTTCAGAAGGGGACAGAATAAGAAAAATACAAGTGAACAACTATTAGTAGCTTTTATGGCAAATGGTCATAGAAAATGCACGAACATGAAGCACAAAAATGTGAATCAGAGAATGGTAGGAAGAGAAAACAAACCTGTTCTGGTTCAGAGTACAAAACAAATCCAAGTGCAAGAACAGCTGTCCTTCTTACATCATCACTCACATCTGATACAGCAAAGTGCAGCAGTTGGCGTATGGCCTTATTGTTTGCTGTTCCGCTGTAGGCCAACGCCAATGCATACATGCCACCATAACGAAGTATGGGATCTTGATCACGAGTCATCTGTTCAATTAGTGTGTCTGCTTCCTCTTCTCTTCCATAAACTGTAAGAGCTATACCCAATGCCAACCCTCTGCAGCATAAAAATACTTCATAAACAAAGGGAAAAGCCTCAAATGAAGGCTCAGTGAGACGCACTATAAATAGAATGAAGCCTAAAATTACCTTATGATTTTTTCGTGCTGTGTCTCGTGAGCATAAGCAAGCATTTCACCTGCTTTCTCACTAGCAGTTCCAACCATAAGCAAGCCCATACTAATTCCAGCAGCCTCGCCAGCAACAGCACTGTCTGTGTACAATGCGCTTTTAATGTCATCATATATGTCTTCATCAGCAGTTCCAAGAGCTGCCAAACCAAGACCTAAGCATGCTCCATGTTGAATAACCTGCATAGGCATCTCCATCTTAGACTCAAGCAGCAACACAGATCGGCTCAAAAAGGAAGCCAAAAGCAAGCATCATGATCAAAGCCATACCTCTACATTTGTGCTACGTAAGCTATCACGAAGAAATTGTTTAATTCCTTCTCCGTGATTGGCATGAATTAGACCAAGAGCATAGAGGGCGCCACCTTCTGAATAAGGACTGCCTCCCCCACCAGCTCCACCCTGAGGTAAATATGGAGCCATAAGTGACCTCCCCTGCTGTAGATGTCCTCTGTGAATAACACCAAGACCTGCCGTAGCACTAAATTTAGCCCAATTTGTAGCCCTACTCAACCAGTCCTGCCAATATATTTGAACCAAAAACAATTTAACAATCACTACAAATGGAGCCTAAGAAACAAAAGAACAAAACAAACCAAGGAAAAGTTAATAAAAAACGAAAGCACATCTAATACTCACCAGATTCTCCCTTAGAAATGTATCCACAGTCGTTCCAGCATGCATGATCGCATTTGCATAAATTGTTGCACTATGACAGACACTATTCCTCATCTCAACAGACTGCTTTATTGTCTTCAGAATGAGCAGATCTGATCTGTAAAGCAAGTTACAAGAGTTACTTTTATCCCCTTCCCAGTCCTCTACAAGACAAACAATGCTTAATTTGTGACATCGAATTGCAAAGAACTTATTATGACCGTACAAGAACTTAATTCGTACTTGTTATGACTGTACAAGAATTGCAAAGTCAACTGTATTGAGGTCTCTCCAGACAAAATGTCCTTAATCTTAGTCAACCTCTCAGCATAAATTGCCTCATTAGGATCTGTATCATGCACATGCTCAGTGGTTGTTGAAGTTCCTTCCATCATTTGGACATCCTCTGCAGTAGCAGGATTTTCAGTTTGAGCAGAACCTGGATTAGATCTTGGCTGCGCAGATATCGGAGGCTGTACTTTTGGAGCTGAAAGGCGGTCCCTAACATTTAATAGAAAAGCCTGGTGCTCATTCTCCACAAGATCAAAGGCTATCTGGAATGCCAAGAGAGCTTCATCCCTATTTCCAGAGCGTAGGAGTTTCTCTAAAATGTTTGCTACACCTTCAGGTTCATCCAAAAACATTAAGCATTGGCATATGCTCAGAAAATCAGGAGAAGGCAACTTTTGGTACACATTAACAAGAAGACGAAGGACCTGGAAATCAAATAATGATCAGTATTCATCCATACTGTCCATCACGATATGTTAGTCATACCACATGTTAGTCGATGAACCAACAATCAGCAGAACAAGTAGAGCAGAAACTTGTTAAATGATCATCAAAAATGCATGCATAATTATGTAGACCCAAAACAAGTACTGAACGCAAGAGTAAGACTATAAAAGATAGAACATGTTCGCAGCAACGATAAATTAATCAGAACATTAACATATTTAACAGGCAGATTTAATCAATTTAAGCCATGTCTACGTTTGATCAATTAGAAGTTGATGAACCTACTTACCTCACGTCGATACTCTCTTAGATTAACAAAAGAATGAGAGACATTAATGCAATAGGACAGGCTTCCATGAATATTATCACTCCTAGTGATTGCTTCCTCAAGTTTGTCCAATCTTCGACATTCAATGGCAGTTCCCATTGCCTGTTGATATTTTCCATCCACGATACACCTAACAGAAGAAATGATAAGATAACTAAAAGGATCAAAGATAAAACCGACTAAGAGAGTTTACAACTACATACTTATCCAGCATTCTCTCAACAATGGTCTCCAACCTAGCGTCAACATTTATTGAATCAGTTGATTCAGCTGCCTTAGACTTTAGACTAGCATACTCATCAATGGCCTTGGCTGATGATGTAGACAAAAAAAATGTCAAATCAATGGCCCAAAGACTTATCATGTAACTTGGCTATGCCAACAAATGACTAGATATCAAAATCAAAAACCAGAGGAGGACAGATTATAATGAACCAACAAAAAGTTGTAAATCTGGCAATAATGCTGACAGTTAAGTTAAGAACGTCACTGGAGCTGTTACAGTTAGCAAGTCAAATACAATGAAAACTCTAAAGGCTCAGAATTAACATCGCCATCTCCCATGATATGAAAACAATGCAAGTTGATCAGAATAATTACCAAGAAGAGTGTGAACATAATCAGTATCCTCGGAAACATCAAACTCAGAGCCAGCACCAAGGGCATAAGACAATGAGTCATTAAGTTCACCCAAGTAATAGAATACCTGAGACAAGAATCCAGTTAAGCTAAGATTATCATGGTTGAAAAAGAAATAAAACTGTAAAAAGATTCTTATCCAGATTGGACCCCTCCAAGAACACTCTATATTTTGATTCATTTGGATTTTTACTACTAAACAAGGACAGAGCTCATCAATAGCTTTTTTCAATTTGAAGGTTAACAAACAAGATGCAAAAGTCTAAGCTCTTTTGCATCACATGAAATCTCAGAAGGTCGTTATCACATACATATATATGAAATATTTGTATCCAAGGGTAAAATTCCTAGAATTAATGATACAATGGACTACGCTAATTATGTTATCCTCATCTTCCTTTCTCCACAAATGGAAGAGATAGAGCAGCAGGAACTAAAGAAAATAAGCCAGTTCTAACCTTGGAAACAAGCAGTGCAGCAAGTTGTCTTTGATGTTGATCAAACTCCTCATCTTCGTACAAACTTTCTCTGAATGAGAAGGAAAATGTATCAATATTAAAATCAACATGGAAAATGGAAATCTCAAGCCGATCACACCCAAAATTGCTCAATGGCGCAACTCAAATTGAACGAGAAGGAAAAGAACATTAAAATTGGAATGTGAACAAATAAAGGTCACAATCAAATATATCTACACTATTTACTTCTCTTTTCATACTTCATACAAAACACTAAACCCTGAGTTGAGTGTCAACAGATAAGAGCAATAAGACCTAAACATTTTGCACTTGCTGTGTTAAATCCTAATCTGGCTCAGAACTCCAACAGAAGAAACATAGAATTACTACACTATGCTTATCATCAACAAGATATAAGCCGATACAACTTGTCAGGAGAATTTGAACCTCAAGTATGCTTTGGACCGAAATCTGCAGCTTACATGGTTCTTATCCTTAATATAATCAATCTCCAAAACCACAATGAATTTGAAAATTCCGGTATGCGCTTAGCCAGATTAAGCTTGCTACCCAGAAATCGCACCAAGTAAACAAAAGAGAGAAGTAGAGAGTTGCAGTGACAACCAAAAGCAGCAGCAATTCACACCTAAGAAAAACAATTTTTAAACTTGTACCAATTCAATGCAATAGTACTCGAAATCTAAACAACAAACTAAGGGAAGACTCAAATTCAGAACTGCAGACATCCAAACTTTTCATTTCCCCTTCCATAACCCCAAACTATTTCGTGAACAAAACAGATAAAAAACGACAACCCGAACAAAAACACAGAACTTATCGAATATAAAGAGTTACATTATAGGTACGCTAGTGGAGATCTCAGGCCAAAACTGGTCAACGAAGTTATTAAGATTATAAAGAGCGTGCTGTTTGAGCAAAGGATGGCTTTCATTAAGCATCGCCAGCAAGCCACCAGCAGAGCTCACCGTCATCGCCGCCATTGGTTAAATCTAATCGAGACAAATCAAAATCACCAATTTTGCAAATCTATTTCTCTGCCAAAGGGAATTTTTATAAACCCTAAATTGGCGTAAGAAAGAGAGAGAAGGCTCAGTAGTTTACAAAGAGAGAGAGAGGACCAAGGTGCTAACAAGTTGTGAATTGTAACACGCAACTTGACAAACAAGCAAGCAAGTCTTTTGGTAAAAGCAAGCCCATTCTTTCCATTAGTCCTTCTCTTTTCGCATTATTTTACTTTGCCCTTGAAAATTTTGGAATGTCTTCAATTAAGTCCTTTTTCAGTTACTCCCGGGAAGAAAAATTGCCATGTGTTCTTGAAGAAGAGTCAATGTTTGTTTGGGAAAAAAAAAGAGTTTAAACACAATAAACAAATTAAGTTTAATCAACTCAACGTGTTAAAATGATATTTTTGCGCAATATAATAAGCAAGGTAGTAAGCCGAGAAGAGCTCGGACTTGAAATTTACTGATTAGGCTTAGGCTTGGTTCGAGCATGAGATATATAGCCCAAGCCTGAGCACTATCTGGCCTCAAGGTCAAGGGTCCAAGCTTAAGCACAATTAGACTTCACCCACTCAAAGCTTGATCAAGCTAGAGTTAGGCAATTAAAAAAAGTAAATGATTTTTAATAAAAGATTTCATCAGAATTTTAAATTGTTGAAACTACGGATAATTTGTAGCAAAAAAATCACTATTAAAATAATTCATGAATAATACGAATACTATAACTAATTATTTTAATATATTAATAAATTTCTTCCAGTAAAGTTCAAATACACAATAAAAATAAATTTTATCAATTAGTAAATATATTTGGTAAAAGAAAAAATATTACTTCAATTTATAGTGTGAATTACAAAAAAATTGCAAACTTACCTCATTTTTTGAAATACTAGCTTGAACTTTAAAAAGTAACATTAAAATACTCTAAAATTCAATTTATTGTGAAAATAGTTTAACGTTAAGTTTTCTGTTAACATTACTGATGTGGCTTGGTATATCATATTTTTGTATTTACCCAACTAATTATTAATTATTTTATTAAAATTTAAAACACAAAACCTAATTTTCTTCTTTCCCTAATAACATATTTATGTTGCTTTGAAGAAACTTTTTGTTGAATAAAAAAGCAATGAATTGTTTGGAAATTGTGATTAACCCTAGGTCATTTTTTGAATAAAAATATACATAATAACTGTATAAGATGACAATGGACTATTTTTGTAATTTAAAAAAAATCAGGGACTATTTTATAAATTTAAAAATTACCTAAAACGGTACCCGGTATTAACCAGTATTGGTACAGTACCGTACTAGAACCTAATCCAGTACCAAATCTGGTACGGTATTCGTAACATTGAACCAGATGCGACAAGTGCATAAGAAGCAACAGTACATTAAGAAGAAATTCATCAAGTTCATCCAGACGAAGAACGTTGAAGTCCTTTCTCCTACGCCTTCGCCACCACAATCTCCATGAGCTTTCTTACCCTTTACTTTTTGCGTTGTTTTATTTACTTTGTTAGTTGTTTTACTTGTTTATTTGTTTGATGTTGTGTTTTGTGTTTTGTGTTTTGGTTTCCTTTTGTGGTTGCCTTGTCACATTGAGGACAATATGTTATTCAAGTGTGGGGAGGTGACATTTGCTTTGTCAATTGCATCGTTTTAGTTTGTTTTAGTTAATGTTACATTTTGTTAATTAGGATGGATGTTTTAGGCATATTAGGTTGTTGTTTTATGATGTTTTATGATAAGCAATGGAACCACAATTGAATCATTTTGATTTGTTTTGCCATAAGATTCTGTCGTACTAGTTGGAATGAGATTGAATTCATGCTTGAACTCAGATTAGGCTACTTGAGTAGAGCGTGAACCATGTTGAGTGATGAACAGCAGTTAGTTGCATAAGCTTACTCAAAATCTTACACTTGAGCAATGAGGTAGAGATGCATAATGAATTTTCATTTGAGCCAATTTGAGGATTGAGCTAATATGACTCCATCTATAGATATTTTATTTCTTTATTGTCTGATGTTTCCTTAGGTTACTACCTCCAGAACTTGTTTTGAATCATTTTGAGTCTACTAGATGCATGCTTAATAGAGATTATTAAAGCCTTTTTTTGTGTTAACCTTTGGCTTAAATGTCCTACCTTTTGTTATCCCTTGCTACCCCCATTGAGCTTTAACTCTTTTGTTTCTTGAAAACACCCCTTATTTTAAAACCCAAAACCCCTTTAGCCTACCCATTCACAAGATTAGTAGAGTATTAAGTGATGCGTTAGTTTGGGATTTTTGCTACAATTTTTTCTTTCCGAAATGAGTTAAGTGACACTTCTACTCTTAAATCACATGGCATTTAGTTGTTATTTTGTTCATTGTTTTCTTCATTTATATATAAAAAAGGGAAAAAGAAAAGAAAAGAAAAAGGAAGAACATTGTAGTAGCATCAATAAGTGCGAAGTAGTAGATTATTTTCATTTGTGTATCTCAGAAATATGTTTTGTTATTCCTTTATTCACTTATTACTTTATGAATGCTTGTGTTAAACCTTTGACCCTTTATGACCCACCTTAACCCTTACCACATTACCACCTGAAATAAGTCCTTTTTATTTATTTATGCATGTAATCATTGTTAAGGAGAATTGGTGTATTAGCAAGCCTGTGGTAGTGCAATTTCCTCTAGGGAGCTTGAGTGAAACACTAACCATCAAACACTTAAGAGAAATAAGTGAAACTGTGAGGAAGATTAATTTTGTGTTTATACTTATCTTTGAGTGATGGTGCCATAAGTTGAGTTTGCTTATGTACACTAATGAAAAGTAGTCATGATATGTGTAGTAGCTTGATATTTGAGTTGGCTAAACTTTGAGGGATTGCATGCTTTGATCTTTGTGAAAATGAAGTGATGGAATTGATTGGATGTGTTTGATTTTGCTTGAGAACAATCAAAGATTTAAGTGTGGGGAAGTTGATAGTTGTGCATTAGCGTGTGTTTTTCTAAGTATTTGACATGTGTTTCTTGCATAATAGGTTATTATTATGGTGTTTTAGGACTTATTTTGTGTAATTTTGTTTACTTTGATCTTCATGGTTGTTCTTTTATGTTTAATGTTGGTTCAAGGTAAGAATTGATCATTTTGGTGTAGGAATTGAGAGTGGCCACCTTTATGATTAAGCTAAGGACCAAGAGAGGAGAAGAGAGTGGAGAAGCTGTAGAACAAGAACTCACGATCATGGGAATGGGCATGTTTTCCACAACCATGGGAAATCTCTTCAGAATGTTTCTGCCACATTAACCCACGATCGTGGAAAGCATAGGGATAATTCCCACAATCGTGGGAACTAGAGGCAGAGTGAATATGCGAGTTTCACTTGTTTTTAGAGTTTTATGACTTGTCTTGTGATATATAAGGGCATAAATCCCTAGGGCCAAAAGAAAGGGTTATGGAAACTTGCCTCCTTGAGCTAAAAGACAGATTGAGAGCCTAGAGAAAGGTAGAGAATCAATATTTTCATTCTTAATTGAGCAAAGAGCACACCAATTCTATATTTCCAGATTTAGGCAAAGAAGATGAGGAGCTTGCTTCATTTAGTTCTTATTTCGTTTTTTCTCTTCTAGCATCTTTATTATGGATTGTTTGTTTGTTGGGGATGTTAAAGTCATTATGAGTGGCTAAAATATTTTTTAGGGTTTGATGTTGGAACTATTTGTGAACCTTAAGTTGTTGATTTAATAATATAAATGTTTGTGTTATTTATTGAGCTTAAACCATGCAACAAATCGAGAGAGTGAGCTTGGTAATCTGTGTTAAATGTACAACGAGAGTTGACATTTAATAAACCTATAGATAACAAATTATTGATTTATTAGGAAGAGATTTCAATAGATTGATATACTACCTATAGTATAGCTTCATATCTAGTTGAATGTTTAAGAAAGGCTTTGCATATGGAGAGATCCCAAAGTTAATCCTAATTTATTTAACTAATGACATTTAGTTGCACCTTGAGAGAGGGTAGCTAAAATTTTAAGAAATCCTAGGCCAAGCATAAATTGAATCAATTAACCAGAAGGGAGCAAATAGGGATAATGATACGTCTTAATTTTTAATATTGATTTTCTCCAAGTTTTAGGTTAATATTGTTTCCTTTTACCTTTAGTTTGTCTTTGTTTTACTTATCTATTTAAATTTGTTTGAATCGGTTTCTTAAACAAAGAGAACCTGAATTAAGTGTTGACTAAGCACAATCCTTATGGGATCGATATCCGCTTTTTACTGCGAGTTACGACCCGTATACTTGCAGTTTTGAGCGTAAAACTAGTAGTTTATTTTGCAATCAACAAATCCTCGATAATGTCTTTAATATTTCTTTCTTTTGATCATTGTAAAATTTGAAAAATTCTTTCTTTATAGTATTTCTAGTTGATTTACACGACTTAAAATTTGGTTGCTCTATTAACTAGGAAATGTGGTAATTGGTAGTTGTTATGCATAAATTATATGGCTTAGATAATAACTTAGAAACTATGGAATGAACTTTACAAAGATATCCATGAGGGTGTGATAAGATTAGTGCCATATACCTCACAAAGAATCTCATTCAACGCTTTAGAACTAAGCATGTATGAATTAAATATCATTTCATTAGAGATCATGTGCAAAATAGGAATATTTAGTTAGAATTTATGGATATATAACATCAATTGGTTGATATTTCACTAAACCTACGAGTGAGGATAGATTGCGCGTAGAAAAGAGAGTTAGGTATGATTAATAAAAATTTTATGTGATTAAAGTCTCTTTTAATGCTTATAATTGTCTTTGATCGACAATTCTATAAATTATGTATGTTTTAAAGTTTAATTTGAGTTTTAAGATTGATATGCCAGTATTCAAGTCATACTGGTCGACTAATACCATGGTTTAGTTTATCAGTATTTTCAAAAATACTAAAATCCCACATACAGTGAGTTTGTTCATCGTTTTTAAAGTTCTTATCGACCATAGACTTACATTGATCAACTAATGACTTACAATGGTTAACCGATGACCCCTCTCTTAAGAATTTTTTTCTTTCTCAATTGGTAGTTTATAATGGTCAATCAGTTATGCACGTCGGTCAACCAATACCCTTCAATGGTTAACCAATACAACCAATTCTTCAAAAAAACTTCTTTTGGTAAGTTTATCAATCCTTTGGCCAATTATATTAGTCAAATAACATAATAAATATTGGTCAATATAGTCAAATGGTTGACCAATATAATGACTTTTATTACATAATTTTATCCATTTTAGCTTCTCTTTTGTTATTTTTATGTCTAATTTTCCCTCTTGTCTCTGAAATTCCACTAGAAACACTCTTTCCCACAGCATTTGAGTAGAATACTTGACCCATTTCAACTCTCTTTCATCTTCGTTGCATGAAAACTTCCTAAAACTCTCTTAAGGAAGCCAATTTTTAAGCTATCTCACTTAACAACTTCTCCATCTTTAATATCTCTCTTCTTTTTTAGTGAGTTTTGAATGATTTATTCAGCCCCACAAGGCCAAGCTCTGCTGACATTCAACTCTAATTCATCTAACTTCAATTGGGTTAAACCTTAATCCTTTTATTTTGAGGATTTTCATAAATCCATGAATCCTTTTTTTTATTTGCCTTATTTTTATATTTTAAACTTCTTTAAGTGTTCAATTTCATGAGAATGATTTCATATTAAATCAAATTGCAAATTGGGCAAGTTGGGGTTCTAAAATTGGGCATTTTTCAAATCCTTTCATACCTTTGGTTAACTTTTCAAATTGATGGTTCATTAGTGAAATTAAAGGTTAATTTAGGTTTTAAAATCTCAATTTCATTGTATTATGTTAAATTTTGATTGAATTTGAGTTTTTGAGATTGCTTCCTAATAATATTTGGGTGTTTTTGAAATTACATAAATCTGTGCAATCTTTTGTGAAATTGATGGTTTATTAATTCAATTTGGAATGTATTTGAGCTTTTCCTAACATTCAACTTTGTTGAAAGTTATTAATTCATGATCATATTGGATGATTTCAACCTAGGCACTTCTTAAAAAAATAGACTTCTTTTAATTAGGCATAATTATGGATCATTATCATAAAATTAAAGTTACTTTATATCTTGTTTTTATTTTATAAGTGTGATTGCACTTTCCCATATCTCAATTTTTACTTTTTGACTTTTTCAAAGTACCTTAGTTTTGATTTGTAACACCCAAATACCCCCTGGGAGGATACATGGATGCCACCCAAGACAGAACAATCAAAACCAAACATCACACT
>JAOSBP010000005.1:9843830-9868315 GCA_027563825.1 Erythroxylum mucronatum
GTAACTAATTAATAATATTTTAATTACAATATTTTAATTAATGAATAATTATATTTTAATTACTTATATTGTAACTATTTAATAATATTTTAATGAATGAATGAATGAATTATATTTTAATTAATTATATTGTAATGAATTAATTACAATATTTTAATTAATGAATGAATTATATTTTAATTAATTATATTGAAGTTAATTAATTATTAATAGTATTTTAATTAATTATATTATAATTAATTAATTACAATATTTTAATTAATTAATAATTATATTTTAATTAATTGTAACAAATACACCCTTACATAACAATAATACCCATTCTTCTAGATTAGGAGAGGACTAAGGTATTACCCAAAAATAGGTAATCAAAATAATGACTTTATAATTATAGTCCCTTATTAAACTTAATCTTTTATTTCATACCAATCAAACAAGCACACCCAAAATTTAATTAATATTTACCAAACAAAATTTAATTAATATTAGTCATGAAAGTTAAAAAAAGTCTATTAAACATAAACATAAAAATAAATTTTATAAAAGTTATGTACTTTTTGTAATAATTAAAAAAGTTTCTTTAGTGAGCATCCCACCGTAACCTCAGCCACCCATTCGTAATAAAGGGTGCATACATTTGTCAAAATTTGACAGGTTGGCTTCAACCCAAAAAGAATATCTGAAATTTTTATATTTATTTTATTGAATTTTAAGTTCTATTTTAATGACAAAAAAAGGAAACTTATGTATTAATGTATTTACTATTTGGTTAAAAAAAGGCTTAAAAAACTTAAATAAAGGAAACAGCTTATCTACCACCCATCAATTGCCTGGTAGATGTTGAATAGGCCACGGTCGCCACTTTTGCTGTCTCTCTCTACTTCTTCCGAGCAGTTAGCTAACCTTTCTAACACCAGTACCACATAATTAGGCTGAGCGTAGAGTACCTCCATTAACACTCATACACCTAGGAGCTAGCTATTCGCTGATAGCTCTCTACAGGACTTGTACTACTCAAGGTGGTCTAAAATCTAAAGATTTGTTGGTCAACTAGCCCGCCAGATTGTCCTCTTTAAAGTCTATTCTATCTGTGTTAAAACTTCTTTGCTTTTGTTCCTTTATATCTTCCATTCATTTCTAAGGCAAAGATCTGGAGAAAGCAGATGGGTGGTGAAGGAAAGCTTTTTACTTTGGCTCAAGTGTCCGAGCACAACAATGCTAAGGACTGTTGGCTGATCATTGATGGAAGGGTAAGATTTTCCTTTTGGTCCAGCGTAGAAAGTTTTGATTTTTATTGGTCTTTGATCGTTCTTACCCATGTGGGGAATGTGAGATCTTTGATGTGCGCGACTTGATGGTTACTTTTGGATTGGTTACTACATACATTTCCTTTGCTCTTCTGTCTCGCTTGCCTTCATAGAGAACACTGTTCCTCTAATTTCGGAGCATGAGTTGTGGAGAAGGGCCAGCCTTTCCCTTCTCATAATCCATTTTATGTTTTCATTTTAGTGCAATCCAATGATTCTCTTAAAACCACGCCAAAGACATTATCACTTAGCCCAGCTCATTCCAATATTTCCTATCGTATTCCAGCTCCACTTCTGATAACTTGTGTTAGTTGGTAGCCCTTATTATTTTCGTGTGTGCTTTTATTTGTGCATGTCTTGGAATCATTGTCAATGAATTGCTGATTGTTGTGGTAGTTTTTGTAAGCTTCCTGGATTTTAAACAAGATTGATTATGCACTGAATCTGGTTCAAAGTTGGCGACTGGATAATTGAAGTGGGTCAGTTGACATCCATTAATTGCAAGTTGATAATTGGAACTTAGATTAATCAACAGATTTTAACTACCTTTACAAGTTGCTAGGCAATAGATTAACTGAAATTGGAAGCTAAAGAGGCCATTGACTGAGTTTTACTGGGTCAGGGAGGCTTACATTATTCTCATATGGGTGAGTAGAACTTCATTAGATAGTAAATGGGAAATGTAAGTTCCGCAATTGATACTTGATAGTCTCCAAGTTTTGAATTTACTCGATGAAAGATATAGTCCTGTGCCCAAATTAGTATTTATCTCCCAGGACATTGGAATATACGTGGCAAAGATGGCAATAAATGCAGCTGCAGTGTGAAGTTTGAATTATAGAAACATTGTCAAGTAATTGGTGGAAATTGGGTCGACATTGATGGAAATTTT
Organism: Erythroxylum mucronatum; assembly: GCA_027563825.1. Taxonomy (NCBI): domain Eukaryota; kingdom Viridiplantae; phylum Streptophyta; class Magnoliopsida; order Malpighiales; family Erythroxylaceae; genus Erythroxylum; species Erythroxylum mucronatum. The sequence continues at coordinate 9,846,030 of JAOSBP010000005.1, forward strand.
AACAAAGATAGTAACCAGATTCCATAGCTTTGAAGCATGTATAAACAATATAATTGAAAAATTACCTGCTAAAGGTGTTGAAAGTTGACTAGAAGCCATGGTTCTCTGCTATACAAAAATCCAAACACAACAAAAAATAGAATACCTAGGTTTGTTGAATCCAATCCACTAATTTCTTACACACACCACTATAATGCCGTCAAAAAAAAAAACCCCCCACACTACAAGCTAGAAGACCGCCCTCAAGAATACATCAATTAGGTTAAAGTAAACACATTGTAGTGGACCATAAACCCAATGGGTAGGCTTAGGTGAAATTTATGAATGGATCCAAGGACCCATGTTAAGATTAGTAATATAATGTCCATCCCATAAATGGCCCAAATGATACAAACACATACCAAAGTTATGCTAGTTCATAACAATTAATTAAGCATTCTCCCACTTGGATAGCATAATCATAGCAAACCAAATATACACAATCAACACACCGATAGGATGTATGAATCGTATATAATTAGATGCTATTAATCCAAAAGCATGACAATAACATTAATATGAATTCATCATAAATGAATGTCCTTGATTTGTCACTCATCAAGAATATAAAGTTACAATATGTCATAAATAGTGACAAAATATTGGCAATATGCATGTACCATATAAAATTCAAATAATCCTCACAAAACATGCATAAAACAAAGAAAACTCCCACTGAAACAAAGAAAACTAGGCTCTTAACAGTCCCATAGTAGAGACATGTTCCCTAAAAATACAAATAGGTAAGCCTTTAGTTAGTGGGTCTGCTAGCATGCTGCTCGTAGGCATGTACTCAATAGTAATAAGAGACTCTGCAACTTTCTCTTTAACAAAATAGAACTTAATGTTAATATGTTTAGAGTGAGAGGTGCTACTAGTATTTCAAGAGAAAGATATAGCTGCAAAATTGTTACAATATAATTTCAGCGGCCTTGATACGGAGTCCACAACTCCTAATGCTGAAATAAAGTTCCGTAATCGTATTGCATGAAAAATAGTCTCAGAGCATGCCACATACTTTGCCTCCATGGTCGAAGAAGTTGTAAGTGTCTATTTGACACTTTTCCACGAAACAACTTCTCTTGCCATCATAAAAATGTATCCAGAAGTGGATTTTTTATCATCCACACAGCCTACATAATCAGAATCACTAAAGCCAACTACTTCAAGAGTATCGGTGTTTCGATATATCAACATAAGATCCTTGGCACCGTGAAGATACCTCAAGACCTTTTTAGCAGCTTTCCAGTGACTTTGTCCAGGATCGCTCAAGTATCTACCAAGCAAACCTACAACAAAGGCAATATCAGGACGTGTGCATACTTGAGCATGTACCAGGCTGCCAACAACTGAAGCATAAGGGACTGTTTTCATTTGATCTCTCTCAATATCATTTAAAGGACATTGGGCCTTGGAGAACTTATCACCCTTCATAATTGAAGCCTTTACAGAAGAACATGATTGCATATTAAACCTTTTCAAAATACGATCAATGTAAGTACTTTGAGACAATCTGAAAACACCATTTGTTCTTTCACGAAGAATCTGTATACCCAAAACATATGAAGCCTCACCAAGATCCTTCATATCAAAATGATCAAACAATAATTGTTTTGTCTTAATCAACATGTCAGTGTCATTAGTAGCGAGCAAGATGTCGTCAACATATAAAACCAGAAATATGTACTTACTCCCATTGATCTTCATATATATACATTGATCAATAATATTTTCTTTGAAACTGTTACTAGTAACAATTTTGTCAAACTTGATGTACTATTGCCTCGAAGCTTGTTTCAACTCATATATTGACTTTTGGAGCTTACAAACCATGTTTTCTTTCCCAACAACCTCAAAACTAGTGGGTTGAGTCATATAAACATTTTCTCTTAATTCTCCATTTAAGAAAGTTGTTTTCACATCTATTTGATGAAGTTCAAGATCAAAATAAGCCACAATTGCCATAATAATCCGTAAAGAATCTTTAGTAGAAACAAGAGAGAAGGTCTCTATGTAATCAATACCTTCTTGTTGGCTAGAGCCCTTGGCTACTAGCCTCGCTTTGTATCTCTCAACTTGACCTTTGGCATCACGCTTGGTTTTAAACATCCCTTTGCATCCAATAGGCTTACAACCCTTTGGCAATTCTACCAAGCTCCACACTTTATTTAGTGACATAGAATCCATCTCATCATTCATAGAATCCATCAAAAATTTAGACTGAGAACTAGAGATGGCTTCTTTGTAGGTAGTTGGATCTGAAAAGTCACTTATATCAAACTCGTGTTCTTGTAAGTATACCAAATAATTACTTGATATTGCATTCTGATCTCCGAAAAGACACATTTTTATTGACAGTAACTGGAGCCTCTTGTGCTACATGCTCCATAGGATCATCTTGAATGACTGTTGAATCTTGATCAACCATAGGGCCAATTGTTGGAGCGGAAGCGATAGGAACATGAATAATGATTGGGTGTTCTTTAAACACAATTTTTCTAGACCCTTGGCTTATTCCAATATCATCCTCAAAATAAACATCACGATCTGATTCAATGACCTTGGTGGTATGAGATGGACAATAGAATCTAGAGCTCCTTGATCCTACACAATAACCAATAAAGTAGCCACTGATAGTCTTAGGATCAAGTTTCTTAGATTGCGGATTGTAGGGTCTCACTTCTGCTTTACAACGCCAAACATGAAAATGATGCAAAGTCGGTTTCTTCTGTGACCACAACTCATAAGGAGTCTTAGAAACAGATTTACTGGGCACTTGATTCAAAATATAAGCTGCAGTTTTCAAAGCATCACCCCATAGATACTCTGGCAAGGAAGAGTTTACTAATATACATTGTACCATGTCAAGAAGTGTGCGATTTCTCCTTTCTGCAACTCTATTTTGTTGAAATGTACCAGGCATTGTGTATTGAGTATCAATACAACAATCTTATAAGTATCTTGCAAAAGGTCCAAGATTACGTTCTGTCTCATCATATCTACCATAATACTCTCCACCTCTGTCATAATGAACTACTTTGATCTTTTTCCCTTGTTGAAGTTCCACGTTTGCTTTAAATGCTTTAAAGGCTTCCAAAGAATCAGACTTCTCACGGATGAGTTCAACAAAACCACAACAGAAAAAATCATCAATGAAGGTGATAAAATATTTATAACCACCCATAGCTGGAGGTGTAAAAGGCCCACAAATATCAGTATAAATTAACCCAAGTAGTTCTTCGCACCTATCAACTTTTGTTTTTCTAACCTTCGCGGTTAACTTTCCTTTTATGCAATCAACACAAGTACCAAAATATGAGAAATCAAGGTCCTGTAAAATCCCACCCTTCATCAATCTTTCCATTCTTTGCCTGGAAATATGGCTTAATCGCTTGTGCCGTAAAATAGAAGATTTTTCATCCACCCTCAACCTTTTTATGGTAGCAAAAGTATTAATAGCAGAAGAAGAAGTAATAAGAAGAGACATATCTACCAAATCAAGCTTGTAAAGATTAACACACAAAAATCCATTTCCAATCAAAGTAGAGTCACGGTACAAAGTCACTTTTTCATATACAAAATGAAAACTATAACCAGTTCTATCTAAAATAGATATTGAAACTAAATTCCTCCTAATTGAAGGTATGAAAGCAACTTCATATAACTCCAAAAATGTCTTGTGGTAAGTTGTAATTTGACTATCTCTAAAAAATCAACTTTGGTTCTTGTATCGTCTCCCATGTATACATATTGCTCTACACTACTTGGTTCTTGTTGTTTGTCATCTCCTGCAAAGAATTGGTAACATGAATTGTAGCACTAGTGTCTAACCACCAAGTATTAGAAGGTACATCAATGATATTGCATTCCAAGCAAACCATTACTAAAAGATTACGAAATGTTGAATTAATTGTTATGAACTAGCATAACTTTGGTATATGTTTGTATCATTTGGGTCATTTATGGGATGGACATTATATTACTAATCTTACCATGGCCCCTTGGATCTATTCATAAATTTCACCTAAGCCTTCCCATTGGGTTTATGGTCTACTACAATGTGTTTGCTTTCACCTAATTAATGTATTCTTGAGAGTGGTCTTCTAGCTTATAGTGTGGGGTTTGTTTTTTTTTACGGCATTGTGGTGGTTTGTGTAAGAAATTGGTGAGTTGGATTCAACAAACCCAGGTATTCTATTTTCTATTGTGTTTGGATTTTTGTGTGGCAGAGAACTATGGCTTCCAGTCAACTTTCAACACCATTAGCAGGTAATTTTTCAATTATATTATTTATACATGCTTCAAAGCTATGGAATCTGGTTACTATCTTTGTTAAAATTTCCATCAGACATTTCTGATGAAAACACTCTTTATATTTTCTGTAAGAGAGAAGGGCCATGGGGGTGCGGAGAGTATGTATATTGAGTAGTATCAGGCGTTATGATCATGATCGCCAATTTAGTCTACAATTCATGAATGATTCAATCTCCTTTTGCTTGACACTGGTTATGCTTTACTGTGTTCATTATTTTATCTCATGTTATCAGAAGATTTTGGCTGTAGGTGCTGCTAACTTGTATTCAAAATGTGTTGACTTTCGCAAGAATGCAGGTTATGAGATTATGCAAATCTCAGCACAATCCCAAACTTGTTTTGCATGCACTAATTTTTCTGCAAAGAAAGGATTTCGGTTGTTGAAACATCAACTTTTTCAAATGAAGATCATGCCGTACCTCTCCAGTGTTTTAAAGATAAAAAAAAATCTGTACTTCCATTTTCCCCAGGATCATGATTGTGTATTCCAAAGCATAGCTCTACCTCATGTGACAGCGAGATTTTGTGGTGTTATTATTGTAGTGATCTACCTTGCTTTGTACCTAGTTAATCAATTTTATACATGAACATAAGGACTGGGAAATCCCTTCCTTCTGCCTGATCATGAATTTAACTCAGGTAACACTTAGCAGTTTTTCCTAGTTTTCCCAAAACCCAGGGATCTATAAACTACAGAATAATTATGCCTCTCATTTTTGGGCAAACCACCTATTTCAGTTTCAAACAGGAAATGCGTAAAGAGACTTTATCAACTCGCTACCTGAACCATAAAGATATTGCTATTTCACTTTTAAGTTATAATGTAAACTGCAATAAGATGATGCAGGCCTGCGGGTAGCGAACAACGAGACTGACTTCATCTCTTATTCACCATAATGTGTTGAAACAGGTTTATGATGTGACAAAGTTTCTGGAAGACCATCCTGGTGGTGACGAGGTTCTGTTGACTTCAACAGGTAATTTGGGCAAGACGATCCAAAACTTTTTTGAGTGGTTTCATGATATAAAACATTCCATGGTTGTGTTTTTCACTTTTCAGGGAAGGATGCAACTGATGATTTTGAAGATGTGGGGCATAGTTCAAGTGCAAGAGAAATGATGGAACAGTTTTACGTTGGGGAGATAGATGCCTCGACCCTCCCCAAGAAAACTGCATATACACCTCCAAAGCAGCCGCTCAACAATCCGGATAAGACTTCTGAATTTATCATTAAGCTTCTTCAGTTTCTGGTTCCCCTGGCTATATTGGGTTTGGCTTTTGCGTACCGCCTCTATACCAAATCAAGCTGAGGTCGCGGAAAGGGATGGTGTTTGAGAAACTGGTGCCAGTTACTAAAACCAGCTTCATTATTGCTGATTATTCTACCATTTACAGGTTGCCCCTTGTCTTGTCGAATCATGCTATTGACAACTAAGAAATAATTTTACTAAAATGTATACAAACGGGTGCCGCTGAAGGCCATCTTATACTTCATACAGTATATGGACGCTGGGATGAACAAAAGCACAAGGTGATTTGTATGCCATTATTGGCTTATGTGACTAGGTAGATTCCAAAGCTCCTCATTTTCTGGTATTTCACGAACATCCTATTACACACTGCTGTCTCACAATTGTCTGTCTCGTCATTTTCCTGGAGCCTAATGCCACTAGTAGCACTCCAGCTTCTTTCCTGTACTAAATTGGCCTGAAAGAGGGGAGGCTACATGAGAAAACAGGCCCAAAATAAAATTGTCATGAATAAGAAAAACACGAAACCTTAGCATTAAGATGCTTAAGCACCACTGTCAGAAGCTTCAGCATGTTGCATTAACTATCATGTTAATGAGTTACGATGAGCCAGAATAGTCGAAAATACTCCTTTTAAAGCCAGCTTCAACTAATTTGGTTGTGGAGGCGCTAATGCCATGAACACTTTGTGCTCTCTCTCCCAATCTCCAACAGTAACGTCTTTCGATTTCGGTCTCAAGTCCAATTTTTTGTTTCCAAGAGACATGCCAAAAGAGTCTTTCGTTACGTGTCGGTGCGACCGATTACTCGATAACTACACAGTGGCCAGCATATACATATGTCGCCCTCTCCTACCCAAAAACCTGAAACAACCGATTATGATTTATCGTACTCACACGGAGATTAAAAGATTTATATTAACTGATATTGTATTCTCAGTAAAATCAGTTCCTCTTCACATGTCCAGTTCTTAAAAATCGGACGTTGAAGGAAAAGGAAAAGTTAACAGATTGATGAAGTCAATGACCTAGAAATCATAGCTGACTATTTGAAAGGCTATCTGAGATAATGTGATGAGTGAAAGCAGAAAGTTTTTCGGGACCACACCTGACTGACCTCTTCTGCACTGTCCTGTTTCAACCGCTGCTTCAGTACAGAAGCACGAAAGCTACTTTGAATTTTGTTTACAAAAGCTAAAAGCCACAAACAATGCACTTCTTCGAGTAGCAGTAAAACTTTTAGCTGAAGGCAACCTCTCACTTGGTTGCTTTATTCAACAATCAACCGGGATTTGATCCCGACGGCAAAAACAAGTTTTACGATTTTTGTGATATAATAATTATTGTTTAATAAGTATCACATGTTTATTTAGGTATTTTTATATTTCAATTTATAAGGTTAATTACTTATTTCAAAAGAAAGAGATCTAATGTATGCTTATTTTGCTGTCTTATTAATATCTATAATTGTAAACAATTTAAATCATAAATAATATTTAAAAGTAATTTAAATATTATAATTATAACACTATCATAAATTTAATCACACAATAATTATCTAAAGGGGTTATCTTTAATATTAAAACATTAAAAATAATATAGTTAATAAAATAACATCCTAAGGTAGGAAGTCACTCGTCAGCGCTAGGATCCAAAGTTATTCATAAGGTTTCCGGGGCAACCTGACAGTACATGGTTCTCTTTAATTAACGTCTTTTCGTTTAACCACGAGGTGTGCGCGTAACGGTAGGCTCGTCTCGTCTCTTAATCATGTGATGAGGGGGTTTGAACTCCCACTTATAGGAATAGATGGTTCGAACTCCCACTCATGGCACGTCTCGTGGCCAGCTATTTACCGCTTTGTGCGATCTCCCGTAATAAAGGGATAAGTCTCTGCGTCCAGGCAGGGGATATGCTGGTTTACACCGGAAAAAAAACGTCTTTCCGTTTAAAAGAGAGTTGTAAAGGTTTATTATCTTTTCAATGAGCAATAAATGGGCAGTTGAAAGTTTTGCTATAACTCAAAAGTAAGAGAAAGGTTCATTGAAAATTGAAGATTCTCTTTTTAAGTCTCTGCCACATCATTAACATTTAAAACAAACACTACCACCGACCTCCCATTATAACCAACCACCTTACCATTTTAATCAAGGCATCTTATCATTTTAGCCTTGACAAGACCCTCTACAATTCACACTCCACACTTAATTCAGACGCTCGAGTAGAGTAGCCCCTCTTCGCTCTCTCCGCCATAAAAAAATGTATGCTATCTATTTATTGGAAACAAATAAAATCACCTGTTACTATGTCTATCTTATTAAGGTCATAAAAATTGAACCGACGAATGATCATAAAACAAGTAGGCACGGAATAACCCTGTGACCCAAAGCTCCATTTGGTATCCATCACTATAGTCACGTTCTGCAGGAAAGCTGACTGGGTGTAACAACAGTCAAGTGTTGTTCTGTTTGATAGTAAGAACTAAGAAGTCCAAATCCGTGATACTATCGACGGGGAAAAGAAACTCTATAAGCCGCTTGAGGCGTGATCATTGGAATCTTCGGAGGATCCCCCCAAGCATATCCAAGGTTGCATAATTTGGCACCATATAGTACAAGTGGTGAATAATGAATAGGCAGGTAACTCGCAGGGAACAGATTCTTTGTTCCACTCTCTAGTGCCAACCTGTCCTATTAACCCTCGTCCAGGCAAAATACTGCAAAGGTGGAAAGGATAGCGGAGAAGACAAGATTCTCCTAAGACATTTAGCACCAAAACGGCTACCCCACCCCACATTGCAATTGCCACCATCCATGATCCAACCAACCATTCTGCGACTCGTCAGTTGTGAACAATGTTTTTGTCTCGGACCAGTGATGGGCAGGCATCAGGTGGAGATTGATGACTCCATTAAGCTAACTATGCATACAAAGAAACGGAAGACGATAGAGGAAGAGACAACAAACTGGAGGGGGTGAAAAAAAGGGGTCATTAATTTATTTCAACTTGCTTTAAAGTTTCCATCAGTACAAGTATAGACAACGAAGGGAAAGAAAAATACAGTACAATCTACTAATTCCTGTACCATCTAGACTGACCTAACAAAGACAAAACCCTACCCCTACACCCTGTTTCTACTTCTCTTCCCCCCCTTTCTGATGATCTGTTAGACAAAGGACTTTTGATTTGTATTTTGTTGTGTAACTCACCCCTGGTATGCTACAGACCATTAGTCTACACATTTTCCATAATCCTACTTCTTTACAATTATCATAAAGGGCGATGGAAAACGGAAATAAAATCATCACCATTACATGAAAACAAATATTTCCTGCTATTTCAAAACTCCTAAGCTCAAAGATCAGTTGAGCTTGCAGGAAAAGGGTTCTGACTGAACAAAGACTTTTGTCTTCTACGGGTCCAATTTCTCCCATTCATAGCGGCCGGGCATTGGCTTGTCTTTAAGGGGGTCAAAGTTGTACCTGTAATTAGTTGCAAATTTTTTTTTCTGTGTTAGCTGATAAGATACCAAAGGTAGGCTTTGCAGTTGGAAAATATGAAGATTCTTGAAAAATGCTCTATAAGTAGAAGTAGCTATACTTCTCAATAAATTGTTTCCGTAGCCCTTCTTCAGCTTCAGCAAAGAATTCATTCATTTCACGAGCTGTAGGAACGTGGCCATGCATTGAGTTCAGTATTCTCCTGCTAGCTTCAGTTGAACCGGAAGGCCTAGTAGTGGAACCAGGGGTTCTTATGGTTTCTGGATCCCTTATCAAACTGCAAGGAGTGGATTCCCTTGTGCTCCTGTAACAAGAAAAAAGAAAGAGACATAAGACGAGTTGCAATATAACTGAAAAATCCATAAAGACATACATCATGCGTGTTTGGACTGGTTGACTATCTTATTGACTGCACCAAAAACCGTAAATAACAATTAATCTCATGCCAATGGCATTAACATGAAAAAGGAGATAATGGCAAACGGAATCGAAAAGATTACTCCTTAAAAAAACATCTTAGAGATGTACTGTTATTTTTACCGCCCAGCCCACTATCTAAATAATGCTAAATGGCAGACAACCCACATAAATTTCTGCGAAGGTAACAGTAACCTATCGACCATAAACAGCAAAGCACTTGAAAAGACTTAAAGCAGACATTGAAGATACCACAAGAAGATGCAGGCTTTTTGAATCATGAATACTTTACAACTGCTAAAGAACATTGTAAAGATCCACAAGCTGATCTCAGTAATCAGTATGCACGGGGATATAAAATCTTTCTCCCCTGTGATACTAGCCTTTAACCAACAGTTTTTGAGTTTACGTAATAAGATTATTCATCTCATACATCCAATCTTTGTCTTTTCCATTCTATATCCATCCTTATGATGTGACCAGAGAAGAAAGTACCAAAACCAGTAAATCAGACAAGAAGAAGAGAGGTTATCTCAAGATTTCAATGCATGTGAAGTGTTTGAAGACAAAAAGATTAATGACTACTTGTAAATGTTAGCACATTAACTTCGCATCACATGGATGCCTGCCAAACCAATTCTAACTAACAAATTTCTGTGAGCAACATAACTTCCTAGAGTACAATATCAGTACTTCTACAATTATGCTGAGTACGAGATAACTTTAAAAATTCAAGAAAGGAACAAATTAATGTAAAAAGCTAAAAGAGATTTGATTGTTTAATTAAAAATGGTGGAATATCATCCCCTTTTAATATTGAAAGATAAAGACACATCATGGACATGCTAAAGCCGTGAAGCTTGCATCAAAAACCACTCAAGTTATAGAAATGGGTGACGATGATCAAGTTCAAAGCAAAGGCAATATAGTAACATGTATGAGCTACTGTTTTCTTACTCACACCAGGGTCTTAGATATAAATCAGAACTTTATAAACTACTCATGTTAAACGCTAAGATGTCACATGAATGTTATAGGCCGCTCAGAGATGGAAGTTAAAGAAGATTAAAAGGTTCAACAAACACTTTCTGTTAGTTAAATCACCAAGTCGCCAACTAAACATAAATTAGGATAAAAAATAAAGGAATATCGAGTTCTTACAAACAAGGTCAGGGAACAGTACAGCGAAAATTTCGGAGACCAGAAAAATAAAAAATTGACAAAACAAGTAGCGGAAATATATACTTCGGAGCATGAGAGAAACATAATAAACGAATATAGGCTGAAAACGACGTACGATTTCAATGCACATTCCACTTAAAATTCAAAGCTGGAAACAAATGCCTAAGAAGCTTAATTCAAGAGAAGACGCTATAATACGCAAAATGATTTTAAAAATGAATACAAAAGGGAGCATAACAAATACCAAAATCATTATAACTATAATCAAATTCAAATCCCCAAATTGCTAAGACAGAAAAAGAAAAACTCGTAAAATTTAAAAATCAGAAGCAAAAGCATCCAAAGAGTTGAAAAATCAGTTTTGGGTATTAACAAAAGGGAGGAAAACCCACCTATCTCTACCTTCAATCTCCAAAAAATTCTCCCCAAAAGAAGCTTCAACACCCAAATCGTTGCTCTCAGCCTTCTGGCTGGCATATTCTGGAATCAACTCTCCTTTATTTGTTCCGCCATCCTCCTCCTCCTTTTGTCCAGAATCAGCAAAAGGTTTGCGAATAGGGTCAGGGCTAGATTGTTGATCGTTGTTGTTGAGCGCGTAACCTTGGCGCTTGGAATCATGCAAGAGGATAGGGAGTTTCTCGAGGCGGCGGCTCCGGAGCTGGAGGTAACCGGCAGAGACGGGGGAAGTGTTGAGGTGAGCTTGGCGTTGGAGGGCGAGAGTCTTGGCTCGTGTACGGACGCCGAGAGAGAGGTCCATTATGGCGACTTCACCTGCCGTTTTGGCCTTCTTCATGTACTTACCCATTTTGTCGACCTTTCAACTATCTCGTATCTCTATATATCTCATGGAGTGAAAGAAAAGTGATAACAGAAGGTTTGAGGAGAAGTACAAAGGTGGTTTAGGCAGTTGTTTGTTAGGGCGGAGAGAAGGAGAGAGCAAAGCAAAGTGTGTGTTTGTGTTTGGCAGGAGAGGAGGAATGGAGAGTGAGAAAGAAATCAGAATAAAGGCGTCGGTGTAGGGCAGAGTAGGGTTGGGACTTGGGAAATTGGACGGATTTACATATTCTCGTGAGAAATTAAATGCATTTTTTCTTCAACCTTAATATATTTCATATATAATTAATATTATAAAATATAGAATAAAGTACTTATTTTATCATGTTATAAATTATTTTAATGTTACTTTTCTAAATTGTTCAATTAATAAGTAATAATCTAAAAAGCAAAAGCGAAACACCGACCACAAGTATCATTGGCGACATTATCTCGGTGGACGATATGACGAGAAAAAACATTGGATACCCTTTTTGAAGTGGCCAAGTGGAAAGTGCAGTCTCATTATTTCATAATTATCGCTCTCAACATTTATTTTATTGTCTACAATAACCACCACGCTCCTGTTACTGAATCGGTGCTCCACGCGCAACCCCATGTTCGTACACTTTTGACGGCCTAGCTAGCATACTATTATTATCAACCAAAATCCCAATTCCTAAGGGAATCGTAAGAGTTCCACCAACTCATACATTAACTAATCCATTTGTTTACTGAAGGGACGAGGAAGCCCTACATAATGAAACGTTTTACTGGAAATCTCTGAAATCAAGTGCCAACTTATGACCAATAATATTGTGTGGAAACCTCTTAACAAACATTTTAGCAAGCAACCATCAAACATGTTTCTGTCCAGATTGTAGCTTTAAGGTTCAAGAAATGCAAGAACCCCACTGCAAGGAACCTCAAACCCTTTTATGAAGTAAAGATAAATAATGGAATTGAAGAGACAATCGTACGTTATTTCCTACTTTCTTCTCCAGGATCATAGTTCTGAGCCTATATATAGACTACAGTCTACACATACTTGATATTCATGGATTTTGAGGCACCAAATAGCAGGTTTACTTCCATATCTTCACAGTCTTGTCATGACTTGCAGAAGCAACCATCCCAGTAACCGGTGATTGTGCCAGAGCTGATATAACGCCGTCATGAGCCGTCATGGTCATACATTTGTTCTCAGCCATGTTCCACAGTTCCAATGACTGCACGAGAATGATAGTTTACAAAGAAGATAACATTAGCCCCTACAACAGTTATAAACTACAACAAATAAAACATTTTTGGAATAAATGACCTCAAAAATATTTCCATATTGCACATTCCTTAAAGGTAAAAGGAATAATTTAGTTTCCTACAACTTCGACAATAAACATCTTTGAATTGAAGCCACTTGAGCGAAACAAGATGGTTAAGCTGGAAGTGACTTCACTTAAATATGAATCATCCTATCCATCCAACTTCATACACACAAAAGGGTATTTGCGCACCAAACACAGGGATATGCTCTCATCTATAAAGGGCATAAAAATCCAACAAGAGCTTATAACACAAACAAGCATATCACAAGTTGAAAAAGTATAGTACCTGGTAGCCTCCAATAACCAACAGAGTAGAGTAGCTTGGATGAAAGGCACAGGAATGAAACTTGTTCCCACTTGAATTGAGTTCATGGATGCACTCCCCAGAGGTCAATGACCACACTTTGACAGACTCTTGACTAACAGATGCCAAGTAATCTCCATTTACATCCCAACAAACTGAGTGCACCTCAGTGGAGTGGCCCTAAGCATTCGAAGGTGTCAGAACTTTGAAATTAACCATATACCAAGGGGAGAAGCAGTAGATGAGCTTTCTATTGACTTCTTGTAAACTGAAGACTAGTACCTGTAATGTATGTGTCGGACTGTCAGTCTCAACATCAAATATGGACACAACATTCTCTGATGCTGCAGCTAGAAGGTGTCCAATTCTTGGTTGAAATCTAACCTGAACATTACCTCCCTGCTCCTCAATATAAGTGAGAGTCAGAACAGGCGAGAACTTACATTATAACTTCAAGAAAATAAGTTAACAATAGCAAAAGAAGGCTTAAAGCTGGCCTTGGATATGCGAGTGGAAGAATATTGAGTGATATTCCAGAAGCGGATCTCGTTGTTACTGTCAGAGGAGCAGAACAGGTCATGCTTCTTAGGGTGGAAATCAAGGGACATCACATGAGACGTATGACCTTTAAATAATTTCATGGAATATCTTGGCTGCAAAATATGAGCTTCATTAGTTGCCTATAGTATACAGGACAACTAGGCAGTAGTTAAATTAAAAACTTAGATACATAAATACATCTTGTTCTGGAACTCTTCAAACAAATAAACAGAGGTAACTGAAACCAAATTCTTTAGATCTTTCAAAGAACAGAAACTAACTGTGCTCATCAACATGAAGTCAGACAAAAAATTGCAAACTGATGTTATCATAAAAATCCTGAAAAAAAATTTAGCCAATCACAAATAGTAACTAACACCATAGAAGAAAACAAAGGTGGAAGAAATTTACATCTGCGCCATCCCATAGTCGCACGCTCGTATCAAATGAAGACGTTGCTAGCTGAGTAGAATTTGGTCTGAAACGGACATCAGTAATTATGTGGGTGTGTTCTTCCTGAGCGCATTCACTTTGCAGAGTTTCCATGTTCCAAACCACAACCTATTGACACAAAAACATCAGTATCCACATCATTGCTATTAATGACACATTTGTTCCTAGGTCTTATAGTTGTTTATAACAACCATAATCATCCTTGATAGTTTATAAGGGAAAATATGCAATCAAACCATCCAAGTTTAATAGATGAATCCTAAACTGTCACCCTCCTTTTTGCCATGTTCTGGAAGTTTGTCCTATCCAATCTTAAAGGACAATAATTGTGAAATTGCATGAAATGTCCTCGAAAATAATTTGCTTTTATATCTGTCAAGTTTTTCGGGAAGATGGTTTATATTTCCTCAATATAAAAGCACATCAGGAGTTTTGGAGAAAAGGTTGTCTAACTTTGACAACAAGTGTTCAACAACAAAACAGAAAAACAAAAAACAAGGTCCTCATAATGGTAGCAAAAGAGGAGGTTGAGCTACAAAAGGTAGAACCTACTGTAAGGGTAAATCTGCTTGATCCAGTTACAGGAGATCAGCCATATAAATTCACAAAATGCCTGAGCATTATTCAAAATCATTCCATGCACCTCCATTGAAAAGCATGATGGTTTTTATAAGTGTATGATCATAAGAAGTCAAATAGAAAGAATTTAAAAGAAGAGAATAATTATGTGATTATGAACAATGTTTATAGGTGGATCTGATAAGCTTCTTGGATTTTCCACATAAAAGGATACATCATTCAATTAGCATCCCTATGATTAAACTATAATGCAGAAATAGCAAGAGATGATCTAATAACCAACTTGGATATTGGGGTAGAACACAATACCTTTTTGTCATGCCCAGCACTGGCTAACAACTTTCCATCAGTAGAGAAATGACAGCTAACAACTTTGCCATTGCTTTTCCGCAAGGAACCAACTTCATTAAATGACAAGCCTGAGATTACGAGAACATACTCATTCTTCTGGTCAACTTAGTCAAGCAAAGATGCAAGCAAATAAAAATGTAGCTAACCCTTTGAAGATTCTGGGACATGTTCAGAAGTGCCCTTCTTCAATGTGCCAAACAAATCTCTTCCATCTCCATCATCTGGTGAAAGAAATGACTCCACATTATCATCCAAGGAGGCAAAGTCTGCAAAGTGATCCATGTCCTCCTGCATGACAAACAAAATTTGGGATAGGCAATAATTGTGTCCTGAAATCTCAATTTTGCATAGTAACTCCGGTGGACTATATTCATGACAAGCACAAAATAGTAATAGAACCTGATATGCAGATAAGAGCCCAATGCCCACTTATAATCAAGCAAGTAGTATCAGATTAAGTGGACAATCAATTCTTTCGAAGATTAATGACTCTGCTAACTGCAGAGACATACCCAACTCAATGATTATGTATTATGTACTAGCATTGTTAGGCTAACTAACATCAGTGAAGACCTACATGCACAAAGAAATCATAAAAATTGCATGATGATTGATCTTGCTAGACGATTGAGTATCAAGAACTTTTTTGTACTGATTTGACTGATAATGACAATTAATATCTAGTGGCAAATGCACTTTGCAAGTCATAAAAACTTCCAAGCTAGAAAAGTACTACCAAATATTTCTTAAACACTTCAATTTTCAGGTCAAAAATTTATACCAGCTGGTTTGTGGATGATGCAAGAGTTCCTGCACCATCATTATTATACATCATCAAGCCTTTTGATGTGCTATTAGCATGCTGCAGATTTCCCGTTGCAATTCCATCACCATGAGTATGAGTTGATGGGGTCGATGGTTGAGAATTAGGTGAAGGACCTACTGTGTTTCCTGTGCCAGTACTATTAGCAGCTCCAGAAGATGAAGGGCCTTTCCTCTTTCGATTATTCTGAGACATCACATAGAAGTGTCAGCGATTAATTTTCAAACTCCAAATTGATTCTTGTTTCTCAAGCATGTAAATTTCAAATATCTTTAAACTCAAACCCAAGACAAAAAATTGATAATGTCAGATCAAAATGAAAACCTGCTGTGCTTGCTGTGGCTGCAAAGGATCTTGTTGTTGAGAGGAAGATTGCATCTGTGGCACGTTTATCTGCTTCAAGATACATTCAGCACAAAGCAATTCATTGTTCTTACTACAACATCAAAGAATCTGATATAGATATCCTTAAGGCTATTTTATGTACACTGGTAACAGGAATAAAAGCTTACCTTAGATGAAGTTGATTGCATTGGAGAACCAATAGAACCATCATTAACACTTGCTTGGCCATCTTTACCATGTAAAGTGGCTCGAGATAATCCAACAAGTTTTCGTGGATCTATATCTCCATGTGAGGGTAAAGTAGCATGATTACTTTGTGCCTGAACCTGTGCCAAAAGCTGTTGTTGTTGTTGCTGAGGCAAAAGCTGAAACTGGCTTGCACCATGCAGAAGAGGTCTTTGAACTTGTCCACCCAAACTTGGTCGAATCTGCTCAAGTCCCTGTATTGTAGAGAATAAAGTTTGTTGTAATAACTAATTTGATATTTTAAATGGTTCCCTTCGCAAAAATTTCTCCACAATGAACTTACAGTTAATGGCCACCCCTTTAAAGGAAGGTCACTGACCCCAGGGTTCAATCCTGAATGATAAAGTAACATAAATGAATAAGAAAATCATTGAGTTGGAAAAATCCGGAAACCAAACTACTCCAAAAGGTTTTACTTTTGAAGGGCAGGCCAACCAACAAGAATAATTTTGGCAGCTATTTTTCCCATTATCTAGAAGCTATAAATGCTCGATGGGTAAAATCATGCCAATGCAGCTGAAGTAGATGCTCACCTGATTTTTTGTATTATGTAGAAATAATAACAACACATGTACTGAATGTTCTTTATCGGGAATATAGTTCTTAAAATCTAGCTTGACCTCCTCTACTCTCCTAAAGCCTCAGCCAATGAAAAAAATATGGAAACGCAACCCATTCTTAGAAGGAAGAACATAAGATGATAAATTTTGGAATTTGCAAGATATACAGCTCAAATAGAACATGCAGAGATTGACCTCCTTCTTTTCATCCCAAAAATCATCAAGCTCTCTCTCTCTCTCTTTCTCACACACACACACACACACAAAAGCAGCACCCAATATCATTTCCATCTCCAAATTGCTGAAATGAAACAAGCCAAGGGTAAATCCTCTCTCTTTCACCCACTTTTGACAAAAGAATCCAGTGCAGTGAATCCCTTTGGCTCAACAAGAAGTTCCAAGACAAGAGGCTAGATCAAAGAGTGCAAACTAGAGATGAACAGGAGTGAACTGTTAATTGATGAGTAGGCATTGCATCGGATGGTAAGGAAAGAAGAGATTCTCATCCTTTTTCATCTCATTTAGTAACTTTCTCTAAAAAGTCTGCTGTCCAGAACTTTGATACACAATATCAATAATAATTTAACAAGATAAAGGTGCACATAAGTATCTGCATCTTAAAATCCTATTTACCATTCACAATGAGGTAAACCTACCTGCATTTCCTATTCCAGGTCTGGACTGTATCATCCCAGGTCCATAAGTTGAAGGAGCCATAGGTAAGGATCTTCGAGCACCGGAGCTAACATCACCTTTCACATCCTGAATGTTGAGAAACAAATAATCACTCCAACTAAGAGGGCAACTAAAGAGCATCCAAGATGTTGAAGCACTTGAAGTAAAATGTGTTGAAGTGTTATGTTGTGCTGCTCAGTTTGTACCTGCATCTGCTGCAATGCAGCAGTCACACTTCCAGGATTTCCTTGGACCAACTGGCTGTGGTAGTACGAAAAAGTCAACATGCAAGAATTATGTAGAAGTTCTACTAAACATTACAGCTGAAATTACCCAGGATGGTTTGTAGCTGATTTTAGGATGGCCATCCTTGCATCAAGAAGAGGTTGAGATGTATCAGAATCCACTGGATTAGGATGTTTCATACGTTCCTCATATATTTTTGCTGCCATTGCACTAGCATTTGATTGCCCCAACATTCCATCAGAACTTAAAGAATTTACAGGCCCACCAAGAGGTGGAGTGTTTGCACCTCTTGGTTGTAACTGAGCTTGACGCATTAGTTGCAACTGCTGCATTTGCAACTGTTGTTCTTTTGCTTTTACTTGTTGTGCCTGTACATAAAGAACGCATCAACATTGTGCACAATCAGATAGCAGTACCACAGGTCTAATTAGAAATCTATGATGTCACCTCCATATATGCTGCAGCAGCCTCTGAATGTTTCTCATTTGTCCGTGCAATAAAAATGTCCCAGAAGACAGACCACCATTCGAAAAGAAACCCTCCAGGGGCATCAATTGCTGCATATAAAGCCCGAAGTTAATTGAAAAAAAAGAACCCTTTTGGCACAGTTTTGAAGTGTTAGCCAATTGAAACCAAGCTATAAACATTCATTTGCAACAGATCATTCAAAGCAACCCATTGTCACCCAAAACTTGCACATTCCATTACTCTAAATTTAGAAAAATATAAATATTAACAATTATCATCATTACCTACAGGGTCCGGGGAAACTTTTCCTTCAGTCATGAATGACTTTGCGGTGGCATGGAGCTTCTTCTTCACCAAATAGTCATATATATAAACATCAAGCCTACGATATGGATCATTACCAGCAAAAGTTACAAAAACCCCTATGGTTGGAAATCAATAAACACATGGATCAACTAATAACAAGTAGTCACCAATAACTTTCAAGGGAAATTATACATACATTTTATCAGCTTCCCAATTACTCGTCGCCATGGTTACAGTTCAAAAATCGAACTGACCCCGACCCCCTGAAAACTGAAAGCAAAGACCTTTTATCAACGTAATTAAATAAATACAAAAGAGAACAAATTAACCCATCAAACCCACATTCCAGTTATACTAGATTCAACAGACAGACACAGGAAAAGATATCTGAAGAAAGGAAACAACAGAACAATGACATAGAACTCCTTAAACAAAAGCAAATAATCAAATTCCAAAGTACATTAACAAGAAAAAAAAATGCAAACTAACCTCTAAATTATCAAACTTTAGACTGGATCAGCGCTTCTAAATTTGGAATCTTGAGTTCAGTCGGGTAGTGGTATCACTAAGAACAACGATCGTAATTACTCATCCATTTTCTCTAAAATTGACAAAAAGAACCCCAACCCTACATTACAATAACTAAGACGGACCGATTTGGAACAACCCTGATCAAATCAACTAGATTTACAAGAGATTCTGTTGCCTTTTCATTATAGAGTTTTGTTTTAAAATTGGTGAGAACGGAAGGACGCGTTTTATATGGGGACAACGAGGAGCTTGGAGTTACTAGATTTTATGGTGGTCCGAAGCTGAGGTTTTTCGTCCAAAGCTCAGGTTTGGAAACTAAAGGAGAAAGGTCTTTCCTCCTTCGGTCTCGTTGTATACCTTACCCGAATCCAACCGCAGAACTCGGGTCGAGTTAAGATCGTGCAAAGCATGCACTTACTTTATCCTTAATAACCAAGTTCGACTTGAGATTGAATTATACCGATGAAATGATTTTAATGCTCTAATTATATATATATATATATATATATATATGAGACTAAAACCATTATAGATTACACACTCCTGAAACTCCAAGAAAATGAAGAACCTTTCGGACCACCATCAACACTTCCTGGATTCTAGTAATTATAAAGAAGCAGATCAAGAAGGTGTCGCAGGCGCCTTACGCCGTACACCGTACACCGTACACCCGAGATGATATCAGAGCCTAGACCTTTACTAATAGATATAGTTAGAATCTTTAAGTTATGTTTATGTTGTTTCCTCCTTATGTTTTGCAATACGTTGTATTTATATGATTGTTTCTATGAAATTACTATATAAATATGGATTTTAAGATACTTGAGGAAGAAGAGCATTCTTTAAAATTAGATAAAGAAGTAATTGAGATACAAAAGACCATAATTTATTATGGATAAAATTTTTTACAATATTGTGAACAGATAACTTTAAGCTTAGAATATTTGCTAAATCATAAAACCAAAATTAAATTAAAAGAAGATAACCAAAAAAGAATCATCGAACATAGTACTCTTGATATTATAAAAGATCCCTTTCTCAGTCACTTAGAAAAATTAAAAGATGACAATAAGTAATAGTTCAGATAGTGAGTTAGAAATTTCATCAGAGTTAGATAATTTAGTAATTTACATGGGAAATTTAGACCTTCAGGATAATTTTATTAATATTAAACCTTCAGGTATAAAAACTGAAAATCTTAATATTACAGATATACCTAGTTCAAGTAGGAACCCATATATAAGACAACGAACAGAACAGAGTTTTAATAAACCCGCTATAGGATATGCAGGATTAATGCATAGTGGAATAAGTTCATATAAATATACACCTTATGAAAAAATGAAGGCTGATACAATAAATCCCTTTAGAATATATTTAGATTTAGACTGTATTGCTAATATTGAAAAAGCAATAGATAAATGGGAAACTGCTTTAAGGATAGCTGTTGTAGTTAATAAAATGGATTTTGAAACTATGAAAGGATTTATGGAAAAAACATTATTAAATAGTGCACAAAGATTTTGGCAAAAAATAAATGAAGAAACTAAACAATCAATTTACGCTGATCCAGATAATTTTATAATAAAAGTAGTTGAAACTTTTCGATTAGAATTTCATGGTGAAGGAAAGTATGTTAAAGATCCAAATACAATTACTAGATATACTACTGCTCTGATGAGATTACAATTATGTGATATTTGTGAAATAGAAAAATATATTTGTGTCTTCCAAGATTATTATTATCATATTTATAATCAAGTTTCAGATACAAGTAATTATTTACTGTTATTCTTTGCTAAAATCCCAAATCCATGGGGTACAAAATTGATAGAAACATATAATCCAGGAAATATAGACACTTTAGGAAAACGAATAGAGCATGTACGAGATAAATTAAGCAATTGGTGTGCTGATGCCATTTTGGCGAAAGCTAGTAAAGGAATAAGAAAAAGAATTTCATTATGTTACGATAAACCTAAAATGCCAATAATGATTGGATGTGATAGTTCTTACTATTATGGAAAGATAAAACAAAAATATAAAAATAGGAAACAATATAAAAGAAAATTATATTTTAAAAAGAGAAAAGTACGATATTATAAGAAAAAAGGATATAAGAAAATAAATAAACCAACTTATAGAAAAAGGAAAACAAATCCTAAAGAATGTAGATGTTACTATTGTAAACAGATAGGACATTATGCTAATAATTGTCCAAAAAAGAATGAAAAGAATAAAAAGAAAATAGAAATAGATGAAGATATTGAAGAAATGATAAATACAGGAGAATTTATACAAATTAATGATTTGAATATAGATTCTGATGAAAGTATTTTCATTTTAACTGATACAGAATATACATCTGAAACAAGTATAGATTAAAATGGAGATTAGTTCTTCACATGAACTTGAACCAACTATAGATAACCAAATAGAACAAATTGGAGAATATCGACAAGAAATATTAATAGATAAAAAGAAATTAAAACAAATTCAAGATGAAAATTTTTCGTTAACAAATTTTTCTGGATTTAAAGTGAGTACTTTACAACGATTAGGAATTAAACCTAGAAAACATAATCTTTTCTATGGATTAAATGTACAAGAAAGAGCCTTAGAAGTCTCTATAGCCTCTAATAAAGTCATGGTACCTTTATTAGCTAAAAAAGATATTCAAGATAAATTACAAAAAATTAAACCAGAAATAAGAAATACTCTTGGATGGATACATATTGGAGCTATACAGATTATAATAAAATCGACCTTTAAAGAAGGATTGGATACAACTATAGAGTTAGCAATTATGGATAATAGAATTATTAATAGAGAAGAAGCCTGTTTAGGAATTTTTAAAGGAAATTTACAGTATGGAAAATTAAAATTTAATATATATCCACGAAGTTCTTACCATCTTCTAGATAAAGATTTTGATAAAACTCTAAGTTTAATACAAGATTTTAAAAGAAAAGATTTCTTTAAACAACAAAATAGACCTTATTCGATAACATATATCATT
>JAOSBP010000005.1:9903202-9917473 GCA_027563825.1 Erythroxylum mucronatum
ACCACCACCTAGCCCACCACCACCACCAGCACCACCCCCGAGCCCACCTCCTCCTCCAAACCCACCACCAGCACCACCACCTAGGCCGCCACCACCGCCTAATCCACCCCCACCTCCAAATCCACCCCCGGCGCCACCTCCAAAACTACCATGTTTGAAGCCCTTCTTGTAAATTCCACGACCTAGACCGCCTCCCTTGAACAAATGGGGACGATGAATGAACAAGTGTTTATCATCATTGTCACCGGTAGTAACATGGTCAGCCTGAACTAAGTAGTTCACGAGAACGAAGCACAAGAGAGCACACACAACAGGATGGGCAATAATCCCCATTGCTAAGTAGCATAAAGCAATATGGAAGTAAATAGCTAGCAAAGCTTGGGGTTGAAGGGTGAAGTACTACGTGTATTTATAAGTTGGAACCCCATAGAACCCTACACTCTATCGTATGACAGAGTAAAAGTAGGTATATAATTACCCAACTGCAACGTTTCCATTAGTTAATGAGGCTCATCTGTTCTTGGACGAGAAATTTATTTCCCCAACTGTCTGTCCCCAACAAGCTCAAGTTTCAGTAATGAAAACAGTGCTAAAAGTACAATGATGCTGGAACAAGATTAGGGTTTTGACTTGAAGATCTGATCGTGATTGTTTTATCATTTTTTTTAAGTGTAAAAGAAAGGTAATCAACTTGACAATCAGTTGAGGCAGGTAGCCAATGTTGTGGAAGAGGTTGGGAGATGAAATATGGGTAAGCTCTAATGTGATATCATTTAATGGGGGCGTCGTAGCCCATTAATAAAGTAACAAAACTGTATATGAACCCAGCCACACAACTCCTTCCCCGTCTCTCGAAGACTCTTGCAGTCTCACACACACGTAAATATGCAATGCAAGTGTACATGATCACGCGTGAGCAAACACGCCGTAAAGGCTCTTTTAGTACATGCCAGAGAGGAAGGATCAAGGTTCTTGTGTCCGTCGCAGCTCTTTTCGTGCTAATCCAGATTCTCTTCTCAATATTACTTTATTTTATTCTATCTCATAAAATTTTAGTTATTTATTTTGCGAGTTTTTACGCGAAATTTATGCGGGATCCACATAAATAAATGACTGAGATTTATTAGACACAATAAAACATCATAATATTAGACAAAAAATCTGAACTATCATTATGCACCCCTAATTAGAGGCATTACACTTGAATGATACCAAAAGTAATTTTGTTTTAGTTTTGAGGCACTAACCTCTCCCCATTAGTTTGTGTGGTTAAGCCCGGGATTTGTGTTTGTCTAGAAAGATTTAATTAGTTTCATATTCTTAGTCGGCCATTAGTTCCGTTCTTTATGAATCAACAGGTTAACGTCCCAATAAAGTTTAATGCGAAGATAATTCTTTAGTCTAAGATTAGTTCCCCCGATTTTATTCTCGTGTCTTAATAAAATGACATACAGAGATATAACTCTTTATATTGGAAAATAAACGGTGATCAAATTGTAGCAACAAAATTATTTTTTTTACAATTTTTTGTATAAAAGGATTTGCATAAATGTTCTTCTTACACTATCAGCCACAAGTTCTATCCTTTAACAACGTTTTAACTCCTTTATATCTTTTTTCCTATTTATACAAAACGATGGTATAGTTTCTTTCTTATTAAGTTTCTAATTATAATTAAAGTCTAACTCTAGCTCTAATTATAATTACAATTTAATTTTATTAAATTCAAATATCTCATATTTGATTTATGAAGTTTTTAAAACTTTATCACTAAGCCTAGCTTAATTTAAATTATTTTTTCTCTATTTAACTACTCTTTTTATATATATGATTCGTTAAGTTCATAATATGTTAGTAATGATTATATATTTTTATTATAATTCATAATTAAAATTAGATAAATCAAAGCTCTTTTTAATTTATCTTTAATTATTTAATTAAACAACTAATAATCATATACCAATATTAATGTCTAGCAATATGTCATGACCAAATGACTTAATGAATTATTTTATCTTTAAAAAAATGTCATGACCACTCATATATTAAGAATGTAAAAATGGTTTAACTCAACCCCTCTATACATGGATATGATGTATAATTTAATTCTTTCACCATCTAATATTCTAATTAGGCATAGAGTATGGAACTAGTGTATATTCTTTCAAATTCAAACATATTCATTCTTACTAATTAGTAATTGATTTATAATTGACATTTGAAAATATTTTTTAATCTCAGTTCACTCTAATCAAACAACTTTTTAAATCACTATTAATAAGAAACATTCTCCTTAATTACTTCAGAGTGACGAATCATTTATTGACTTACTCAGTTATCTCTATACGGTTTATACTATATCTAAATACTACCGACTAAACTATCTTAAATAAAATAAATTATAAGTAACATTAAAATATATTAAGTCTCACGTCAAATAATTGAAATTCCGAGTCTAAAGATTAATTTAACAACCATCATAATAAGGAAATCTAGAAACACTAAGTAAAATTTTATTTAGGATCCCCATAATCGTGTCAATTCAGTCAATTTATTCTTTAATAAACACACACACACACACACACACACACACACACACACTTGATTAAGTATCTTCATATTTTATTTTATGAGATCAATTCCTTTCTTTATAAGAAGGAAACATAACGTATGTTAGTTTTATAATTCTGTCAATATCCTGTTGTGATAAAATTACAACTATAACTAATTTAAAAATAATGCACAAAAGCAAATTGAAGCTCATAATTATGATTTTTAATTTTAATTGCATGGTTACCTTTACTATTAAAATATCAAATATAATTAACAAGGTATATAAAAATAAATAATGCTTTATTTAATTATGTTTCAAAATTTACAATCAAAAGATTGACTGTAGAGTATATACCAACATTTTATTAGGCTTGGCAGTGGCCCAACTAGTTTGATCCAAGCCCAGGCCCATGCGTCAAGATTTAAGCATGAAGCTCAACTTGTATTTTTATTTTTTATTTTTTAAAAATCTATATATAAAATTTTAAAATGAATAAGTTGAAAATAAATTCATTTTTAAAGTAATTGAACAAAAAAGATTATATTATATATGAGACATACAACATTCATTTAATTAGCACAATTGCTTAACAAAAAATGAGATTTTTAATGATTTTATATGTCAAACGTACGCAAAATGAATTGAATAAGTTGAAACTTAAATTCATTTATGAAGGAACCGAACAAAAAAAAGATTATATTGCTTAATAAAAATGAGTTTTTAATGAATTTATATATTAAATATACATAAAATGATAAAATGAAACTAAATTCATTTTGAAAGGAAGTGAATAAAAAATATTATATTATATATGAGAAATGCAACATTTGATTAATTAGCAAAATTGTTCAGTGAAAATGACACAAAATGAGGAGAGAAACAGTCGAATTGTTGATGTAACAGTGGTCTTTTCTCCTATTTTTTTGTCTCTTCTATGAGGAGTTAAACCCTAATATTACAAACTCATACCTCCATCATTCTTTTACCATGGATGACGATAGAGGTTCAGTGGATATGACTACTATTGTATCAGAGGATGAAGTGATTCCTATCTCGACTGAGGAAGAGGATATCGAGGGTATTGTATACGGCGCCAATGACCTCAAAGTTGAATCCTTTGATAACCCTCCTTTTTGATTTGTTGGACGTTTTCTCACTGAACGTACAATCAACTACAATGCAAAGGTCCACATGTTGGCTTCTTTATGGAGACCAATCAGGGGTGTTCAACCTAGAAAATTATCAGGTGATCTTTTTCTTTTCTAGTTTTTTCAAGAGGTGGATGTTTATTGTGTTTTAGATATGTCACCATGGTCTTTTGACAATCAACTGCTCATCCTGGATATGCTTGGGGCTACGTAGAATCCTTTGGGGGTCTCTTTACTCTTTGCTCTAGTTTGGGTCCAAATCCATGGTCTTCATTCAGGATTCTAATCAGAGAGGGTGGCATCTGATGTTGAAAAGGCTATTGGGAAGTATATGCATGTCGATCTTGAAAATTTTAGTGATTTGTGAAATTCTTATTTAAGGGTGCGAGTGCAACTTGATGTGCATAAACCGATCAAGGAAACGATGCAACTGAAAAAACAAGGTGGCGAATGGTATAATGTGACGTTTGTTTATGAGAGATTACCAATGCTTTGCTTGATATGTGGTTTTATGGGACATACAGAAAGATTCTGTCCTCGACTTATTGATTTTCCTCTGAGAAAGGTAGTTCGGAAATACTCACCGAGTATTCGTGCCCCAACACACCGATCACAGCCAACGTTTGGCTCCAAATGGCTACGTTCGGCCCATCCAGCTAGGGGAGATGGGGTTTCAAACTCGAAGGATGTTGCAGAAACTTCAGGCGATTTGACTGCATCCAATTATGCCAAAAATATGGTTATCCCGACTGTTATGGTAGGTGGAAATTCGGTGCATATTAAACGACATCAATCTGATACGCTTTCAGGAAATCAAGGAGCAGATGTTGGAACTATTAATGTGGTTGATTCGAAAAGAAAGAGAATGGGCTTGGATCATTCGAAGAAGGCTCAAGATTTTGCTAATTCCGGAAGCATGTCCATTGATCCAAAGACATCAACAGTGACGTCTGGTTCCCAGACGCGCCGACATAAATAAGTTTCTTGAGGTGGAATTGTCGTAGACTGGGCAATCCACGTTCAATTCAAAATCTTCAATTTATTTTCCATCAAAAAAGACCAATGTTTATTTTTTAATTGAAACTTTGTCATTATCTAATAAACTTTCAGAAATGAAGACTCTTTTTGGGTACGATGATTTTATAGTTGTAGATTGTACTGGTCATAATTGTGGCCATACTTTAATTTGGCGTGCTGTTTCTTCTATCTCTATGTTAAATATATCTGTGCGGTGTATTGATGTGGAAGTACTGGTTGAAGATGTTGGCAATTGGTGAATCATAGGGTTTTATGGGCACCCTGATTGGAGTCGGCATAGAGAGTCTTAGACACTTCTTTGCAATTTAGTGGATTTTAGTAGCTTGCCTTAGGTTTGTATCGGTGATTTTAATGATATATTAGCACTGCAAGAGAAACAAGGGGGCAAAAGACAACCTAATCATCTTATGGAGGGTTTTCGGAATGCTATTCGTGATGCTGGACTTTTTGATTTTCCCATGGGTGGTTATCAGTTCACTTGGGATCATGGACGTAATTATGATAATTGGATAGAAGAAAAATTAGATCAAGTATCGGTTTCTGATGTTTGGAGCTCTTTATTTCCTTATGCGCAAGCTACCTCTTTGGATGCCTCGACTTCGGATCATCTTCCGATTCTGCTTGAGTTATGTACCTTTGTTACACGTACTCGAACCAGTCATTTTCGTTATGAAAATAGTTGGTCCAAGGAGCCAAACTATCGAGTGGTAGTACAAGATAGTTGGGACTCTTCGATTGGGGATGGGATTCAGGATCGATTATCACTCTGTTGACAAGCTTTATATAGGTGGGGTCTGGATTTGAGGGACTTTAAGAAGCGTGAGTTGGAAGATAGTCTTCGGCTTATTAAACAACTATGAGGTTCACGTGTACTGCAGGGTAAGGAACGTTTTCATGTAGCAAATCGAACGTTCTTCCATATTTTGCATGAACGAGAAATTCAATGGAAACAAAGATCGAAGATATTTTAGCTTAAGGATGGTGATTCTATCAATCGGCTTTTCCAAACCATGGCAACACATCGCCAAAAGAAAAATTCTTTGTGTCATCTCAAGGATGCTTCGGTTCTGTGGATTGATAATGAGACGGGTTTGGAATCTTTGACCTCTTCTTACTTTACTGAGATGTTTACAGCTAGTCCTGGTGTGTTGGACCCCATTTTCGAAGCCCAACAATCGTTCCAGAGTTATAAAGCGCAAGACGTGAGCGTACTTCCTATAGGGTTATTTCCATGGAATCTCTTTAGCCTTCATCGTTTCATCTTCATTCTCATAACAACCCAAACTACAAGGGGCAAGCCCACACTAGTCAGACACCCAAATCACCATTTGACTTTTTCAGAAAGATTGTAGCTCCATGTATCTAGTTTATTTTGAAACAAGAATTATCTCATTTGGAGCTCTATGGATCAAGATATCACCAAAATATTGAAGCATGTTTAGTAAAATATCCAACTCATACTCTTTCAACCGATCCCTTATTTTTGATTCAATAAATCTTTCTTAAATCAATACCAACAGCTATAAATTTTTTTGAAGAGATAGAAGAATGTGTTAGGAATCCAGTGCTTCAAAAATCAGGTTATTTGGAGGTCAGACGACAAAGTTATGGCCAAAATAGTGAAACATGTTCAGGTTAGAAGGGGAGACTGGCGGGTCGCAATCGTGCACCTGCACGCGCACGGCCGCGAAGAAATGCGCGATCACAACTTTGGCGATCGCTCCGCACAATCATGACTTTCCCTTCCTGCTTCTCTTCTTCCGACCTGTAATAGTAAAAAGGGTATAT
This sequence comes from Erythroxylum mucronatum, assembly GCA_027563825.1. Classification (NCBI taxonomy): domain Eukaryota; kingdom Viridiplantae; phylum Streptophyta; class Magnoliopsida; order Malpighiales; family Erythroxylaceae; genus Erythroxylum; species Erythroxylum mucronatum. Next base: position 9,909,731 of record JAOSBP010000005.1, read on the forward strand.
CTTTCACCAAGAATATTAGATTAAGGTTATTCAAAGACCGTTTTGAAGAAGATTTCTAGACCTACAACTTTCATGAAGACCTCAAAACAATTTTTGCCTCTATAAGGGTTTAAATTTCAAAAAAATGTAGCTGTCCCGAAAGTCCATCCTATTTCGCAATACAAACTTCTAATAATCATATCTTTCAGCTCCGATATCCAAAAATTTCATACTTTATATCATTGAAAAGCTAGATAGATAAGCTACAACTTTCATGAAGACAACTTTGACTAATTCTACCTAAATCGATACAGTTTTTCCTTTGAGTTCAAAACACAATTTCTACACCTATGAAAACTTGCAAAATGCAATATCTCTTCATATCAATCCACTACTAAGTACCTTTCGGTAACTTTTGAACCTTGGTGTGGTTGGGTACGGTATCTTGTACGCTGAACCGCAACCACTCAAATTAGTATTGTCTGCTTTGGCCGGGGTTCGATCCCCTGACCTTACAGTTTTTGTTGCGTTGAGACGCACGCCTATCATAACATGAACATAATTACCTTAGTAATTAAAGAATATAATTTACCTTAGTAGTCTACTACGTAGAGTCCAATCGTTATCAATAAAATGTGTCATCACCGTCATATAACCCTTTTTTTAGTTATTGGTTATCCCTATGTCTATTGTAATAGTAACTTGTCCTTTAATAATGTCTTCATAATGTCTTTATTTAAAGTATTCCAAGTTGGGATCTTGAAGGTCAATTGTAGTGAGGTTAGAAATATCCTAAATCTTTTGCTATCAACTATAGAGAGATGTTTATCATCAATAACCATATTAGATATCAAAAACCTTGATATGTTGTTGTCATAAGCTGTAGCAATCATTTCATTCTTCTCTCTCATTAGGATAAGGGTTAAAAATGTTTGACCTCTTAATAAGAACTTCTTTCTGCTACAGAAATCCAAATGTCTTTTTAGATGAGAGCTTCTATCTTTTGAACTCCCAACCATCATCTTAGGACAATATTTACATTCAACCTTCTTTACTCCATCCATTGATCTAGTTTTGTTGAAATGATTCCAAACATCACTTTTTAATAGACCTAGACTTCTATCTTCACTTCGTGCCCGATTAGAAGTATTTGTTTATATACTCTCTAGTACTAAATTATAACTCTTTGCTAAAGGAATATACTCATCCATCTGAAACAATCATCATATACAACTATATAAGTTATTTATGGGCATTTACATATATACATATACTTTATTGATGATAATAATATCATCTATATAGACTATATTAAGATGTTATTAAGGGAGTTACCTAATCATTTGAATTTATATGCATTAATTAGTACTATCAAAAATTGACACATCAAAGCTAACAACTTTTTTCCAATGGTTGCTCAAATCTCATCATCATCAACTTCACACCAATAATGTTTATATATAATTCATCAACAGGCGTATGAGATTAAAGATTTCTTTCTTTATTTGAGATTTGCAAACTTTATCTTTTATGATGTGTTGAAAAAAGTTCTTTGCTTGCTAATAGTTAAATCAGTTGCAATCTATATTAATTTAATCAAATTATGTCAACTTTATCGAATTAAGTTTGATAATGGGAAAAGGCCAGCATGCATTCATTTTAACGTCCAAAAAACTAAGTTCATTTATAAATAAACCGTCATCTTAATTACTAACCTAATTAACATCCAAAAAATTTGTAGAATTAAGGCGCCACTTTGATTAGAAACGATACCATGATGAAAAAAATCATCTTTAGTTTGATAATGGGAGAGAAAAGGATAATACAAAAAATAAGGAAAAGGGTTATAGTGATTTTATGCCCAGCAATAAACTTAGATTCACTTAATGGTTACAAGATGGTTTTAAGTAAAGGATAGTACCACTATAAGAAGTAGAAAACTCAATCTTTATATATTGCCAAATAACAAATGAAAGAAGCATAATTCATTCATTTCCTTCCCATCAAAATAATCATAATGTAGCATTTGTATCAAATTACAACCACACAAAGTCTAACAACTATCAAACATATACAAAACTAGAAAATGGAATCATAAATATACTTAAACTCCAAAAAAAACCTCACCAGTTATCGAGAAGAGGATGGAGCCACTACCCACAAAGGAGCAACGAGAAGACAGGTAGAGATAGAGATTGTAGAGAAAAGTCAACTGATTATAGATGAAGTAGCGTAATGGGAAGGACACACCGAACACGAAAGCTTAAGGAGGGAGTGGGATGAGCGATTATTAGACTAGGTGGGAGAGAATGAGGATTGGGGTGGTTTTAACTTATAGTAAAACAACTTCATTTTACTTAGGTGCAAAACAGAAGCCACTAGAGTAAAACAACATCATTTTATTTAGGTGAAAAATGACATCCTTTTACTTACGTATAAACATAAGTTCCTAAAGTAAAACAATGTCATTTTACATCATATAAAAATAGAAGTTTCACTTCCTTAGTGTAAAACGATATCGTTTTACATAAATATAAAATGGCATCATTTCGACCAGTTAGGCCTCAGATTAGGCCCAAGCTTTGAATGTTAGGCCCAATGTTGGCCTAAAGCCCAACTTAAAAAAAAGGCCTGGGATCCATCCAAAAGCTAGGTTAACTTAGGCCTAGCCTGTTGACTTTAGGCTAATCTGCCATCCCTACACTTTATGCATTTAGCTAAACATTTAAATGCATTTCATAATCATTCAAAATATGAGAGTGCTATCTAGGCTAAATTAGGTCATGTTATATTCTTACTCATAATTAACTTACAAATTATGAGTTAAGAGTACTAAATTCATATGACATAAAACAAATTTAACTACTTTACGATAATTAAATATTATCATATTCCTCTGAGTGACTCTAACATAGAAATAAAGGCAGGTTCATTTCTTAAAAAAATCATTTGAAAACTTTACCTTATAATTTTAATCTATACAATTAAGAAATTTAAACATATAAGAATCAGAAAAACTTAACTCACATTCATTTCAAAGTCAAAACCTTATATAGGTATAATAGCAAAACATAATCATTTCAAAAAAATTAAACTAAATAACCATCTCAATCAAGGAAATTAATAGACTTTGAATCTTATTAATTGAGATACATAAAAAGAATTAAATTAAATTGAACAATTTAGATGTAAGTTATGATAAGGATACTTTATAAAGACCAAGTTTATTATGTGTTGCTAAACTTATAGAATTGAAATGGTCAAATGTGATCATATAGGATTGTTTATATTTGTTAGTTCATGCCTATCTTGTATTCTAATTATACTTTATATACTACATATTAATACAAGTTATAGCAAGTTGATAATTTTATCATATATAAAGTTTTCATGATATCGAAGATTCTCAGGGCCTAACAATCATTAGCTCTTATTTCTTTTTTAATAACATGAGAATTGAAAACACATTACAAAGTATCCAAGCCACTTCCTCCATGATAGTCACACCTATAATACTACTAAATATTGCTCATTAACTATCTATCAAACTAAATTCAACCAAATTTTTATTATGATAAACACAATTGCCAACCCTAGTTCATAGCTAAGATCTTGCCAGGTACATTGACGATAGCCTTACGCCGCCACCCCGAATTATTAACAACAATCAACCTAATCCAACCTTCAATTCTTGGTTCCATCAATATCAACTTGTTATTAACTAGATCATTGATTCTATGCCAGAAAGTTTTGTACCACAAGTAATTAGTGGCATTAATGTTAGTGACGTGTGGTTGAAACTTAAAACCACTTATGCAGATATTTTTATTATAATATCCAGTCTAAGTTTTATCGATTGAATAGAGACATGAGTGAAGTTATTACTCTATATATACAATAATCAACAAGCATATATGATCGACTTGTAGCCCTTCATAGTTCTATTTTAAAGGAAAAACTAGTTCCAAGTCATTATCAATAGTTTAGGACCTATTTATAAACCATTTGTTAGGTCATTAGAAAATCGATTAAATGTTATCTCTTTTAATGATTTTTTCGGTCTTCTATTAAGTGAAGAAGGAAATCTAACAAGTAACAACTCCACTAAAGAATTCATCTAATAAATAGCTCACTCAATTATGTCTTTCAATCACATGCCTTCTAATTATGGTAGAGATGGAAGATAACAATAAGGATGAGGAACAATCATCAGTAACTTTTTGCAATCCTCTCCTAACAATTTCTAGATAAATCATGCTTCAACTGGATGATATTCGATTAACCCTTTTCGTCCTTCCTTACTACAATTATGATGAATATAATCAATTGACCCAACAATGTCCTTCTCTAAGAACAAGAAGTAATACAAACCACCAACTGCGACAATCAAATTATGTAGCCAAAACATCCAATTTTGTATCCTTATCTTAAACGAACAACAATCAACCTTAGATTTTGAATACTATGGCGACTTACCTTGTCCATTTATTTAGAATTTTATAAACAAATGAAGTCGAAATCAGTAATGGAATTTTTTCAATCTCTCGTACCAAATCTTCTTCTTGTTATTATAATCATAATATCTTAAAATTAACTGATATCCTTCATATTTCTATCTCTTACAGTAAATTGCTTTTCATTTGTTCTTTTACTAATGCAGATAATGTTTTTACTAAATTCTTTCAAGATCATTTTGATATTAAAGATATTCACATGAGAAACTTGTCCATACAAGACCAACTGGTGATGGTTTGCATTCCATATTACTAAAGCCAACTCATCAATCTTCCAAACCTTCCACTTAAGCTATAATGGCATATTCTCTCTCACCTTGGCACTCTAGATTAGATTATGCAAATTGTCAAACAATAAAGCGTACTTTTAGCTAGCATCAAATTCCATTTTCCTTTAAGATCCCTGATATTTGTCATAATTATAATTTTAGTAAAAATTATATATTACCATTCCCTATTTCTACTCATAAAGCTAAAAGTCCCTTATAATTGGTATGCTTATATGTATGGGGTCTCACTTCTATTAGTAAATTTCATTATTACATCACTTTTTATGATCACTATAACAACTATACTTGGATTTATTTTCTCATATTTAAATGCTAAGTATTTTCTATCCTTATTCAATTATGTCATCTTGCTAAACAATATTTTAGATAACCAATTAAACCATTCCAAGCTAATCAGGGAGGGGAATTCTAACCTCTAAAAAACTACCTTATTGAAAATAAAATTAGCCAAAGAATTTCTTGTCCATGTACTTCTAAAAAGAAAATGGATGTGTTGAGAGAAAATATGCATATCATTGAGACCAATCCATTATTACCTCAACATTTGAATGTTCCTAATAAATTTTGAACCCATAATTTTGATATTGTTATGTATATCATTAATTGACTTTTTAGTCTTATAATAAGTCATCAAATTAAACATCGTTCACTAACTTGTTTGGACAAGATTGTAATTACAATAATATGCATGGTTTTTGGTGTTTATGTTATCTTTGATTACGTCCTTATACTTCTAATAAATTAGAGTTTCATTCTAGCAAATGTGTTTTTATAGGATATAATAAGCTTCATAAGGGATTTATCTACTTTTATTTATCTTCCAAGAAATTTTTTTATCTAACATTTTATTATTTTTTATGAATAGAAGTTTCCCTTTAAATCAAGCGAAGATGTTTCTAGTACTAAAAAATCCACTATTATAACCATCTTCTTATTGTCCACTTTTTCTCCTTATCTTAATTCAACCTAAACACCACTACCTACAAACACATCAACTCCATTCAACTTACCTTTCACCATATCTTCATTTACTCTATCTATATCTCCACAACTTAATATTAAATCACATCTCAATCAGCCTCCTCCCACCTCACCTGTATCTTCAGCTTAAACTGGTAACACCAACCCCCTGATTGATCATACCCTATGGTAACCCATCCCAAACACGCTCTTTTAAAATAAGAACTTTCCTTACAACCTTTAATGTGGAACTTACATCATATACATAGGCCACAAAATCAATTGAGTAGAGAAAAGCTCTAGAAGAGGAATATACCGCCATGCTCAATAATAAAAATTTGATTCTTATTCCTCAATCATCATCTCAAAATGTTGTCGACTGTAAATGAGTGTATCGGATTAAAAAGCATAAAGATGGAACTCCTGACTGTCACAAAACCAAATTAGTTATGAAAGGTTTTCATCAACAACTTGGATATACTTCGTAATAACTTTCAATCTAGTGGTTAAGCGTACTACCATTCAACTCTTCCTATACTTGGCCATTTCTTAAATTTTTTTTGGAATTTTAAGAGAAATTATATTATCAAAAGCCAAACACTACACTGTACAATCCTACAACTGGAAAAGTAAAGAGTTACACCCGCAAACCTCTCAGCCTGGAAGCTCACACCTGCTAAATATTCCAGCGACCTCTCATAACTAAACTTACACATTCATGCTTCCCATGGGCCATAAGAACCTCCCGAATCAAGTTGACAATGCAATATGCAGCTCTTCATGTTTATACAACCGTCGGTACCTCTCCTTCCATAGATTATAAATCACCATATGAAAGACGATCCTAAACAATAGGCCATCTATTCGTCTTTGACTAGATTATTGCATAACTTCTGCCACCACCTCACTCCACTGATAAGAGGAGGGAATTCTCCCCCAACAAAAGCATAATCCTACTCCATTTCTCAAATTTGACAAGTTAAAAAACTTAATGTTTGAAATTCATTCTTTCATGGCTTTCTGATGAAGACGTTTATATAGAATAATCATTAGCTTTTGTCTGTCCTCTCTTTTTACATTATGTTTGTAAACTTAATTGTTCCATTTATGAGCTTAAACAAAATTCAACATAGTGGTTCAAGTGTGCCTTACTGTATCATTATTATCAATTATTTTTCATAATTTCAAAAAAGATAGCTCCTTGTATTTTTACAAGTTTGGGATAACCATGATTTTTTGTTTGATATATTTAGATGACATCATAATCACTAATTCTTTCCTTAAAGCTTTGTGAGATTGATTTGCCTTAGGCAAACTCAATTACTTTCTTGTGATAAAGTTGATTGGTGCACGAACAGTCTCTTGTTAATACAATCAAAATATATTCATTATCTTCCTATCAAGTTTCATATGGAAAATGCTAACGATATCAATACTCTAGCTTGTGCCAAGAAAAAGTTATCCCTTATAGGAGAACTTTTTCATGATTCATCACTCTATCAAAACATTGTAGGTGAGCTTACACTACAAGAAAAACTAGTTTCAGCAACTATTATTATTGGTTGCTAAAAGTAAAAAAAATGGTCGTTAAAAGTTATAGCTACCAAAATCTGGTTGGTCACAAGTGGTCACTATAGGGTTGTTACTAAAAGTGCTCAGTGACGAGTTATTATGTTAGTCGTTAAAAATGCATTATTAACAACTATTTAAAATTGATCACTAAAGGTAGAATTATTAACGACCAAATTTATACTTACTAATGTAAAATTTCATGGTCGCTGTAATGTTAGAATGGTTGCTATAGTTATGCACACTGCGACCAAATTATTTTTGTTGCTAAAAAAATAATCTTATAGCAACCTTTTAACCAAAAAAAATCTTATAGCAACCAAGTCAATGGTTACTATAGCTATTTATACTGCAACCAAATTATTTTTGTTGGTAAAAAATAATCTTATAGCAACCAAGTCATTGGTTGCAGTTATTTTTATCTGGTTGCA
>JAOSBP010000005.1:9937278-9963373 GCA_027563825.1 Erythroxylum mucronatum
AGGGACTTCGGCGATAAAGCAATCACTTCAGCATCTGGATCTAAACCAAGAGAATCATAATAATAGATAAAACAGATTCTCAGTAGGAATTTACCAAAACTCTGTATTTGTGAAACTGTCTAGTACTTCCTGCAAGTTGTGGCCTCGTCGGTGAAGCTGCAGATTCTGGTCTCGCTGAAAGCCTTTGGTACAGATCTCGCACACGAATCTGTTTGTGGCCAAAAGGGACTTCGGCGATAAAGCAATCACTTCAGCATCTGGATCTAAACCAAGAGAATCATAATAATAGATAAAACAGATCCTCAGTAGGAATTTACCAAAAGTGAAGACTTTCATGACTTAGAATCGAATTATTACAGACCTGGCATTCCTGGGAGGTTTCGCTTTTTCTTAGGTGGTGCCACTGGAAGTGAAGTGACTTGATTTCCCAACGAAGACACGCCCGTAGCTTCTCCAAAAGCTGTAGAAACTGTCATGTGAGAGGACTTATCAGCCTCCATGGAGGCATCTTAGAAGAGAGAAGAGAGAAGACAGAAAAGAGAAGCTGCGCGATGGGCATTCTGAGAAGAGAGAAGACGATGTACATTTTAATCCGGTTATTTGATAACCGGTTCCTTAGAAAACCGGCTGGTTCTCTGATAAACCAGCCGGTTTTTATACTCAGGGGTTATTAACTAAAACCGAACCAGACACATAGCCGGTTCAGACTCTTTCCGGTCGGACCGACCGGTCCGGTCTGGTTTTCTCAACGTTGGTTTTAGGTGCTCACATTGGATGTTGGTCTGTGTATATCTTTCCAAGTAAACTTATGTTCAGAGGTGCTCACATTAGATGATGGTCTACATATATCTCCAAGTAAACTTATGTTTAGAGAGTTATTCATCAAGAAATAAATTCTAGTTCTCTGTTATTTGGAATTAGGTACAGGGCATGATACTCCAATTTTGATTGAACTCAGTTAACTCTCTGTTATGTTTAGAGAGTTAAGCATGAATGCCCTAAGCATGATACGTACGTTAGAAGGAGAGGAAGATTTTAAAGCTACAATAGAGTTTAGAAATTTATGCTTGGAGCTAATGGTGGTGATGGGGAAATCAAATATTTCGAACTATGTTCCAATGCTTGCAAGGTTAGACATGCAAGGCTTAGAGAGGAAGGCAAAGAAAATCTCTGTTGGAGTTGAAATTTTCCTTAATTCTATAACATGCACATCTTGTCAAGCTATTTTTTTATCTTGTCAAGCTGTTTTTTTAATCTCTAGGCAGACTTTCATATTAAACTGTTATAAATGTCTCATAAATAATTATCCATTTTATACTATAATCATATTATAATATAATCTAAGCATATCATATTATACTATAATCTAATCAAAATGCATTACAAAAATATTAATGTAAGTTATATTATATTTCAAGTAAAAAAAATTGAAATTATGAAATTCATACTAAAAATGAAGAACTGAAATCATTTTTTCAAAGAACAGACATTTCATCAAACACCTTATATGCATTAGAAATTTATCCCAATATTACAACTAAAATCACATCTTGTCCCTTCTATTATTAACATTTATACCTTAAAGTTGTTTTCCAATCATAAAATACACAAATAAACGAAAGTAATCAAATACCCAAATTAACTTTCATCCAATATACGAAAAAACACATGACAATAGTTGCAAAAATACCTCTACCGAAGAACACGATGACAATGGCCAGAGAAGACAACACCGACGAGCTGAAAAGGAGTCCACAATAGAGAAATTGGAGAGAAAAAAACAGAAGAGGAGACGTAGGAAGAAGGAAGAGGAAGACACAGGTGGGGGGCAGAAGACGGGTGAGTTTAAATTTAAAAAGAATTTATCAACGGAAATTTTTGTAAGTAAACTCAAAAAAAATTTACCGATGGGAATCGTACACCGTCACTAAAGTCCATCGCAAAATTTACCGGGATGATTTCCCTCTATATTTAGCGACAGATATTAGAACTGATATATTTTTCGTCGGTAATTACCAACGGAATCATTTCCATCGCCAATTTCAATGTCATTACCAACGAGAACTTTTACCGTCCCTAAATTCCGTCGCAAATTTTGCCGGGACAGTTTCTCTCCATTTTTTAGCGACGGATATTAGAATCGTCGCTAAACGAAAATTTTCCCGACGATTTTAGAGACGGAAAACCCATTTCCGTCGCTAATTTGCAATAGTTTATTTTCCGTTGATAATTTTCTGTCGCTAATTCCTACTTTTCTTGTAGTGGTTAACACTTAACAGAGCATGGATAAATATGGGTTAATATTAATTTATTTCTCATTTATATTTATTGTATATTAATAAAATTTAAGAATATCCTCCCAAACGTTTTAGAGCAAGTGATTCTCATGTTTTATTAAGTGTTAACAAAAATTTTGTAATAGCTCTGATAGTTTTACTTTTAGAATATTTTTATTTACTGCATTTAGTAACAAAATTTACAGTTTCATGAATTACACGTCCGAGTGAAAAAAGAACTTTTTGGTTTAAGGTAAAATTTTGCAGGCTTAAGTGAGAAATAAATTCCTTAACTAATTTACGATAAAAACCTATCGAAATTAGCTTATGTAAGTAGGTTCAAGAAATAAACCAAACTACAAGTTAATTTGATATTCTAAATATTTAATATTATTCATATAATGTTCATTATTGAAAGAAGAATCTCAACTATAAATACGAATTAAATAATATTTTATAACATGTAATTAGCATTATTTTATTTAAATCCTATCTATTAATTCAATATAAAAAACATTAAATACATAAAACTATGAAATTTTTTAATAGAAATTTAATTTGAGATGTCAAGACCAGCAATTTTTATCTTTTTAAATTTAACGTCAAAAATACAAAATTTTAATTTAAATATAGAAAATTGTTCTTATAAATATGGTGCAATAATTAATGATCAATGCACCAATAATAGATTGAGGAGGACGGTTGAAGACTCTTTCTTTATGATGGGATCGCTAAATGTCAAGTTTGCAGAAGAAGCACGAGATTTATAGGAAGAAACAATCAAAGCGTACATATACATCTTAGTTACAGCATGAAGTGTGAAGTTTATATTCACCAAACCATGGAAGCTAACAGACCAGCATGCTCTATAGGTCAACATGTATCGTTCTTCTTCTTTTGATTTTCATAATATTACATCCAAGACCAAATTACATGTTTCTATCTAGTATACGACAATAGGTACTGTATATTATACTTCAGGGGAGCATAATCATTGCAATTAATAACGAGTAACAAGAATATAAAACTAGAGTACTGTGGTTTTAGATTATATAAAATCCTTCAGAAATTGATGTATGGGTATATATGTGTGTGTGTGTGCAACATTTTCCATGTACCTTATAAGAAGAGTTCGAGGTGCCGAATAAAAATGGTGTGGGGATTTGGCTAAGATCCGGCGAAGTTGTAGAACTAGCAACCCACAAGAGCAGCAGAAACAGGATACAAGTAAATAAAGCTTTCTCCATATCTCTCGGCATAAATATGCTGAGCTACTAATAACAAGTAGCAAGAAAGTTAAAAGAACTTGACGTGGGTTCTGCTTTTATAGACCGTAGTTGGGATCTTCTTAATTGAATTACCTCTGATTATGCAAACGCTTGATCAAAAGTAATTAGCTTCCTGTAATGCAAAGAACTACCAACGGTAGTTATTCACAGTTGAGACACATATAGACAAAGGACAAAGGCAGCGGTTTAATACGAAACAAAGTAACTTTGTTCTGTTTGACGCTAGTGCTTTCAAAACTTCTGGAAAGGAGATCTCTGCGTTCTTTAACCGGTGGATTATAACAATTCATCAAGTATGTATGTTTTGTTTTTCCAAGCATATACAATCGATCCTATGGTATGTGATCTGTTCATATACTTCTAACAGTTGGGATCTTCTTAATTGAATTACCTCTGATTATGCAAACGCTTGATCAAAAGTAATTAGCTTCTTGTAATGCAAAGAAGCTTTTTGACAAGTCTTGAGTACGTACCTGGCCCCTACATGCAACTACCAGTTGAAATGCCAGCTTGCTAGATAGGATGTGGTAAGTCTCTCGCGGTTGGTATGAATGTATTAAGACTGGTAGCTTCAACAGTATGGTTTTCGCAGGCGATTAGATAGTTGATCATGTCTGTCTGTATTCCGTTTAACTTATCCAAATATCATGTATCCACTTTATTTGCAACATATATTTAGAATAATACTGCCATCTAAAAGCTGGAATTTGAGCTTGAATATGTTGAAAAATTCCTTAGGCTTGCAGATTATTACGAAATAAATGGTCAAATTGACTAGGGCTTAGGCAAATTTAATTATGATATTTAGTGCTTGATTTTAGGAATTAATTTAAAGATATTTTTGTGATAGTTAGCAAACAAATAAGATTTTCTGTTACATTTCAGCTTTATATAATGAACATTGTTGCTGTCAATAATGGAGTGTGTTCTACAATAATCTTCTTTTTTCTTCACTTCTATTCACGTATTATGCCTCAACTTTAGAAAAACAACATGGTATTAGAGGATTTGTCTTGAGGGACCTGTGAGATAAGCGAAACCAAAACACAAAAATGATTTACAACCTATAATTACAACAAGAATTACAACCACCTTCAAGCAATGGAGATTGAAACACAACTGTCTCAAGGTGTACCACCAATTTTTTATGGTGAAAACTATCAAGTTTGAGTTGTTCAAATGAAAGCTCATCTTGATGCTATGTGTAGCGACCCCTTACCCTTAGATACATACCGGAACACCCTACGGACATTCCAGTACATAACCTATGATAATGGAATCTTTCAACATTCATACTGATACAACATCATTGCCTAATACAAAAATGTGCTACATGAAAGAGGAAAATAAACAAAATCTATCTAATCTGTCCATATTAAGCTGACCGACCTTTGAGTCATCTCTTCTTGTTCCCAAAAGTAAAAATGTCCCTCAGTAAGGGAAGTCGTCCCTCGATCCTGAAAAGTCAACGTTGCAATTTTGGTGAGTTTTGCAAACTCAATGAGATAGCCATCATCGATGGTTCACTCAATTCATGCATCACATATTACATATAACATATATTTCACAACTTTGCATAATCAATCACATATCACACTCTCACTCAAGAGTAGACAGTTTTACATTTCAATCAATCAAATATACTTAATAAAATGCATATGAAATGCTCATGTAACTCTTTTCTAATTATTACGTTATTGTGACCGAGTGCCTAAACTTTCATGTATCTATTGTAGATATCGAGCTCATTTATACTGTCCCTTGTCCATTGGGAATACAAGGCTCATTTTACATAGTGAGCCTTTGGCTCTTAATCACATTTGGAGCTTTAAGCTCGTTTTCGGCGGCTACTCAAGTCACAACTCTTATTATCTGATCATGCATTCATGTATGGAATGCATCTCTCATAATCAATCATGTCATGAATCATTTAGTTCGTCGCATTCACATTCAGGTAGCACTTCAATATCTCATTTATATATCACAATCATCGGACCTTCATTGTCCGGAATCAACACAATCAAATCACATTCATTCAATAAGTCAAACATAAAATGAATCCAATAATTAATTGAGTGAGACCATCTAGGTTAGTCACAGTTTGCTCCAGAAGCTATTACCTTGAAGTCCCGGCAACGTCTGGATGATGGCGGTCTATATGTTCCTCTATATCATGCAAAACATACACATATCATAATTTTGTACAATTGTATAAATGTCTATTAATGCACACATATGTATATGAAATATGTACAATGCATGTTCAATGACATTCCCGAGTATATATCCTTAATACATGTCTCATAACCAATTATCAAGATCTTTGAATCATTCTTTAACACCTAATACACTCTTCTTACGTTAATAGCTCAATCCTACTTCAATTTGGCTCATTTAATATCACTAACAAGCCTAAATATTTCATTGGACAAACATTAATAAGTCAATCATTTATAAACAAACATCTCGTGTGGCAATACACAGGCAGATCGTGTTTTTCTCTGGTCTGGTTGCCTTTTTGTTATTGGAAGACACGGTCAGTGTTAATTTACACGGCCTGACTGTGTACTCCTCAGATTTTTTTTTTGAAATCTCCCTCCAAGGCATCTCTAATGGATCTTATATCCATTCTAACATCACTTTCACTCATAATCTTCCTAAATTCACATCTTATAATGCAATATCACTTCATAACCATTCAAACACCAATTAGATTTCGTTAAAGTCTCAAATCTCAACTCATCTGATTCATCATTTCAAGTGGATAACTTCTTCAAGTATACCTAATTTCAACTCAACATCATCCATACACAATTTATATTCCCTACTTAATCATAAACACTCAAAATATAATACATTCTCATACACTCAAAACAGAACACAACATATACATTCATCCAATAGTGTATTGTACCCAGTTCTCAATTTCATGTCAAATTTTGGGACTCTTAAAGATATAATTTAAATTTGATGTCTTCATGAAAAATGTAGCCATATGTCTCTAGTTTAATTCAAATTAAGAATCATCTTATTTGTATAACTAGAGAAAAAGTTATGGCTAAAATATAGAAGCATACTCAGAGATCATGTTGCTGCTACATTTTCAAAATCATCTACCAATTTTGTTTCCAAATCTTACCCTAACACAACTTATAGAAAGATCAACTTTTTACTCCCTCTACTCCTCATTCTCAACTCCATTTCAACTCAATATCATCCATACACCAATTTATAGTCCATGTTTGATCCAGAACACTAATTACAGAACATACTCAAATCACTCCTTCTTTCTCGTTTCTACACTCATCCATAAAACAACTCCTAACCCACTATTTAGCATTTATATGAAACAAAACATCAATACATATATATGTTCATTTCTTCACCAACATTCTAGCATATACAAAACTCCTTGTCATGATCATTCAACCTCTAAAACATCTCTATAAATCATCACTCATCAATAAAAAGCAAGAAATTTACATACTCTTCATCATTCACGACACTTACATACACAAAATACCATTTCATGTCATTAACCTCTAACTATCATCCTAAATGCTTCATTTAACAAAACCAATGATGCTTAACAAGCTACTTACTTGATTTAGCTTCCAATTCTTCACACTCTTCAAGAATATCAAAAATCTCTAACTTCACATACAACCCACGATCATCATCATCTTGATGGTTGGAAGGTTTGGATTTTTGGTGAGAATGAAAGAGAGAGCAAGGTGAAAGAATAGCAATTGGAAGATGAGAGGGCTAGGCTCAACGTGAGTGGAGATTTGAAGAATTAAAACTCATGAAGAAGAGGGAGAAGAGAAGCTACGAAGATGAAGAAGAAACCAAAACAAAACACCAATAGCTTTTTAAGTGAGAAGCATCGAGAGAGAACAAAACATAGGGGTGTCTTTCAATTAAAATTAATAATAAAATAAGACATGGTTTAGCAAGTGACACTTGTCACTTGCCACATGTCCAATTTCTAAAGCATTAGACTAGGTTCTTTCATTTAACTAGTCCAATCAATTTCAATTTCTACTTCAATTGTCCCCCAATATTTCATGGCACTTGTCAATAAATCCTAAAGTCATTTATCAAAATTTCTACTGCCATTGGACAATAATTGCAACTACCATTTAACAATTGTTTTGCCATTTGGCAATTTTTCTAATCCAAAAATTACCCAATAATTCAAGAAATTTTCCTAAAATTAACCAAAAAAATCTAAATGAAAAATATACACTCTCCAAATCAATTTTCAACATATAAAAACCACAATTCTCAACATACTCACATTTATAAACAATTATACCCAAAAATTGTCAACAAATGCATGTACAATTATTTTTATGTGCAAAGATTCAATATTCACGTGTATGTGCATATCATGTTATGCATGAGCATTACATATGCATTCTAATCTCTTAGTAATCTCTCATATTTACTATTTTAGCCTTAATATGGGTAACGGGATGTTACACTATGGATTTTTGGGAAGTTGTGGAGGAAGACTATGAAGTGCCTCCGTTGCCAACAAATCCTACAATGACTCAAATCAAGATGCACAAAGAAAGGAAAAATAGGAAGTCTAAAGCCAAAGCCTGCTTGCTTTCTGCTGCTTCAAACATCGTATTCACAAGAATTATGAATCTAGAGTCAGCAAAGGATATCTGAGATTACCTAAAAAAGGAACACCAAGGCAACGAAAGAACAAAGAGCATGCAAGTGCTCAACTTGATCAAATAATTTGAAATGTTGAAGATGAAAGAGTCAAAAACCATTAAAGACTACTCCGACAAGTTGCTCGGCATAGTAAACAAAGTGAGGTTATTAGGTAAGGATTTTTCTGAGGAACGAACAATGCAAAAAGTTCTTGTAACCTTACTTGAAAAATATGAATCTAAAATTTCTGTATTAGAAAAAGCTAAGGATCTATTAAGCATGTCTTTGGTAGAATTAGTAAATGCACTACAGGCACAAGAACAAAGGAGGATGATGAGAGAAGAAGGAACCATTGAACGTGCTCTGCTAGCAAAAGAAAAAAATTCAGGAGGAGACAAAAACAAAAATTTCAACAAAATCGACAATAACAACAATGATAATTTATATCCACCATGCCCACATTGCGAAAAACAAATCACCCACAAAGAAAATGTTGGTGGAAGCATGATATCAAATGTAGAACATGTGGATAAATTGGGTACATGAAGAAGATTTGCAAGTCACGAAATGAAGAGGCAAAAGCAGCAATTGAGCAATATCAAGAGGATGAATTATTTTGACATTAAAGCTCTACAACTCCTAAGGCAAGGAGGAGTTTGTTGGAAAATTCCTTAGGCTTGCAGATTATTACGAAATAAATGGTCAATTGGACTAGGTCTTAGACAAATTTGATTATGATATTTAGTGCTTGATTTTAGGAATCAGTTTAGAGATATTCTTGTAATAGTTAGCAAATAAATAAGATTTTCTGTTACTTTTCAGCTCTATATAATGAGCTTTGTTGCTGTCAATAAATGAATGTGTTATGCAACAAAAACATCTTCTTTTTCCTTCACTTCTATTCACGTATTATGCTTCAGCTTAAAATAAACATCAGAATAAGGATTTTATTCAACTTAGAAAAAAGGTTTCATGTTCCAGACCTGCAAATAACTTATGGCAAGATGCCATACTTGTGTCAGAATAGTACTTAATTCTGGAGGCCCCTAAACGTTGGCTAATGTCCTTCTAGGATATGAAAGTAATTGATTATGAGCAACGGATTTTATTTAGTAGAATGAACAAAAAAATTGGAATTTATTAATTAACAATATAGAAAATGGAGTTATGTTACCAAAATACTTGCATAGACGTTCAAAAGTAAATTAATGTAATTGAAATTTTTTTACTACATAAGATTTCATCTCACGTACGTACTATTTTCAGATGAAAAAACACAAGAATTAGTGAAAGGCTCAGGTTGCCTTTGTTTGATCGGACCAAAGATTGAACTAAACTGATACTGACCACTGAGAAAGTAGAATAATGCTCATGAAGTAGATTTGAATTAGGTGAAGGAGATTCTGTTTTCATTAACTAACTTCACAAACTTGATATAGATAAATTATGTTTGATACAGTCAAAATATACATAAATTGATTGGATATGATCCAATTTTTATAAGGAAAGGAAGAAAGTAGCGTAAGTTTTTGTCAGTAATTCTTTGTTGGGTTGAACTTGAACCATGAAAAGGACTTAAACATGTAACAACGCTAGGCAAATATAAATCTTACAATAATAAATCCACGCACACACGAGAGGAACCCCATATGGTATGATATGAATATCTGTAAAATGTTCTAATAATTAGTGTGCAGATAGATAAGTTGTCACGGGGTTGTGTTATTAATCTGCTTCCTATGAAACGATACACCTAGACCATAGGTCTCACCTACTTGAGTGTGGAAGTAATTTTAATTCGCAAAAAAGGATTAAAGTCTTATTTCTATAGTACTTAAACCGTTCTTCATGTACTCATGATAATATATTTTATCAATTCAGTGAGATTACCGAATGGGACTGACTAACTTAATTACCATCGAAGTTGAGAATGGAAAATTAGAAGAAGAGTTCAATAACTAATTGCAGTTAATATGAGAATGTGAATGAATATAGTAAGAAATGAGAATGGATATAAACATTACAATTATGATGACTGGTTAAGATGAAGAAATGATTATCATTACTATTGATAGTGGTTGGTTTGTTTAAAATATTAAATTTTTATTTCATATTAAATTTTAAATATATTTTAATTGATTATTTTTAATTTATGCATCTTAATTATAATAACAGAATGTTTAAAATCAAGTATATTGAGATTTTTCCTTTTTAATAGCTCTCGAAGAAAAAAATACTCTAGTATTTTCTTGCATCAATATATCATTAGTTACATAATATCCTCAAAATATATTTTAATCATCCAAAATATTGTGCAATTAATCAACACAACTATAATATCCACAATTCCATTGCTATAGTAAAACCAAATAACATAGTTTAATACAATTTACATTCCTCTCTGATAATGCAAATGATGTTATATTT
The DNA here is from genome assembly GCA_027563825.1 of Erythroxylum mucronatum. Taxonomy (NCBI): domain Eukaryota; kingdom Viridiplantae; phylum Streptophyta; class Magnoliopsida; order Malpighiales; family Erythroxylaceae; genus Erythroxylum; species Erythroxylum mucronatum. The sequence continues at coordinate 9,947,939 of JAOSBP010000005.1, forward strand.
TAAGTAATTAATGAATAATATTTTAATTAATTGAATTGTAATTAACTAACTAATTAATTAATTAGTTACATTTTTATTAATTACATCTTAATTATATTTTAATTAATTAGTTTTATTTTAATTATTCAATTAGATTTTAATTAATTAATTAAATTTTATCTTGATTAATTATTATAATTAATTATTTAATTAGATTTTAATTAATTAATTAATTATATTTTATCTTAATTAATTTAATTAATTGATTATATTTTATATTTTAATTAAATATATTTTAATTAAATATATTTAATTAAAAATTAAAAAATATTAGTGTTAGTAGGAATCAAAATCATTCCTCCCATAAATGGAAAGTATAGACTATTACCTAAAACTTGGGTATAAAAAAATTATTCAATCAATCATAATATTGAAATTCATTTTATTCCCATTAATTTATTGTTATATCTCTTAATCAAGCAGCCCTGAACAGATGGTTTTAAAGTGAATGCGCCATGAAAAACTGAAATGTATCTAGATCTATTACATAAATATCTAAGGTCTGTGATTCCAGATCAAACAGGCCCAAAAATCCAATCCAATTTTATACCACTTTTACATGAAAATTATCTATCTTCCCGCCCATTAGTTGAAAGTCTGTTACTTGTATGATGATGAATGTAATCTTATCTCTTCAAACTCTCCAAGTCCAATGTCCTCTTCTTTTTCTCTACCTCTCTATTCTTCATCTTTTCTTCTCCCGAACAAGTCTCTTAACTCTCTCCCTTCTCTACAACTTTCTGCAACTTCTACTTCGCTACTCTCTTTGTCTTTCTCAACTTCTCACGTCTGCTTCTCTTCGTCTCCGTTCAACGACGCCAGCTCCTCCGATCGCCAGGAATTCCTCTGGCTCCGTGAAGAACAGCGGTGGCTCCGGGAAGAGCAGCGGTGGCTCAGGGAAGAGCAGCGGTGGCTCCTCGAGCGTGATTCCCTTCTCGCAGAGATTCAGTCGCTGAAGCTCCGGATCCAGGCCCTAGAGAGCCGGCTTTCGGTTCAAGGAGGGGATCAGAATCCAAATGTTGGCACGCTTTTACAGGTTTTGAAGGAGAGGAACTTGATCACCGAGAGCGGTTCGAGTTCTAGTCCAATTGTGGAGGAGGAGGAGGCCAATGAGGCGATTGATGTTCTGAAGAAGAAGAAGAAGAAGAAGAACAAGGAGGAGGAAGAGGGGGAGAAGAAGGTGAAAGATACGAAGAGGAACACGTTGAGGAGAGGAAGCGAAGGAGAGGAGGTTCGAGCGATGCAGGTGTGCTCGTATTTCTTCTAATGATTGTCATAACAAAGGCGAGTTTTATGTTGTTTCATTTGATTGCAAGTGTGTAGTGCTTCTTGTCACCTCTGAGGATGGCTTGGGTGTATTTATCAGCGTGTGTATCTGTTTTGTTGTGCCGGTGGTACTATACGGTTCTAACTCGGTTCAGGAAAATTCATCGTAGAAAGTTTATGTATACATGACGGAATTATTTATTAGTTAATAAGGCTGTACATACGTATGAAGATTATTAATACAAATATTGCTCTGAATTGTATAAATCTGTTTTTCGAGAGTAGTTTTGGTTTTCTGGTGGACAAAAGTTGTGAAAATATGGTATTATGAAGGTCAGAAATGAGAAGGGGAGGATTACTAAATGTGATTGACATTGAGATGTTACTTTGTGGATTCTTTAAAAAACTTAATGCATTTTGTGCTGTTATTAGGTTGTGAAGTTTTTGTCTCCATATTCGTGCATAGCTCCAGAATAATAGTGTCAGTTACTTAGTTGCTTATCGTGCAGCCTTCGGAATAAATCTGAAACCAAATTATGACTGTATTTAGCGTTAACTGCATTAAAATGCCGCTCAGATCTTTGTTTTGAAATATGACTAGGTCTCTTCAATTTGAATTTTCTTAATGAAATTTATGATTATTGCAGGAAGCACTGCTAGGATTGGGATTTTACTCAGGTGAGGAAGACATGGAATATTCTAGTTTCTCAAATGAAACTGAGCGTGCAGTGAAGACTTGGCAAGTAAGTTTCAATTTACTTAATATGGAGAGGAAAATCCAGAATATTCAGGCTAGCATTAAATTAGTCAAATCAAAAGGTCCATGCACGCTTGCCACTTATGCAAAGCAGCCTCATCGCTTTATTATCTTGTGATGAGGAACATTCTGTTTAATCTATTAGTTAATAGATTCTAAACTATATTACTTGGCAGTCAACACTAGGTACCTATGAAGATGGAATAATGACTGCAGAACTTCTTGAAAGATTGTTTCTGGAGCAACAAATGAAGACTACTGGACCAAAAATTAGTGAAAATGTAACTGATCCACAAAAGGTATTTTGTAACTTGTAGCTTTCCCCTGCTTTGCAAATGGCTTGTAGGATATCAGGCATTATTAAGGCAATATTCTGCACAAAGTATTTGCGTTAAATAAGTTTGGTATATGTCCAAATGATATGGGCTAGCAATGTTGATCAACTGTTTGGCGTTTATATTTCTGTCAAGCACTGAAGATTAAAGAACAGAGTACACACACACACATGCTCAAATCTTGTGTGCCACAAATATGCGCATATGTGTGCTCCCATTTATACATCATTTTCCATTTTATATACAGATGCAAACAAGTAGCCCTAGATCTGCACACGCATCGTCTCCTGTATACTGTGTATCTATGATGAATTGTTAATTTGTGCATGGAGAGAAAGATCGAAGCATATTGTTAATTTTTTGAGGCCTGTTGTTTGTTAGGAAAGTGCCAACGGAACTGCAGTTTCTTCTCTCACAGAAATATCAGAAATACGGAAGAAACTTGTGAAAGAAGATGGTATAAGTGAAACTGGGGTGTCTCAGCATCGAGTATATCTGATAGGGGAGAATCGTTGGGAGGAGCCATCTAGACTTGTTAACAGAGATAAGGCACCTGGTGGAAACAAAACAAGTCCTTCCACAGCCAAGTGCCTTACATGTCGGGGGGAAGGACGTTTAATGTGCACAGGTACATACATTCCAATGGTTAGTTTGTGTTTACATATTGAAGGATTATACATAAAAAAAACTTCCCAATCCGATTTCACGGTACTCCTACCAATAGACATGTCAGATCGAACGGCGGAATAAAGAGAATTTGTTATTCAAATTAGAATTTGCAACAGATACAACTGAAAAAGAACTGAGAAATTCCACTTATTATAACATGGCTGTGCATTAGTGCTGTTAATAGAGAAAAGCTAAAAAAGATCCTTGCTAAAACAAATGTCTTTATGTATTTGGGATGAAAAAACACAATATATTATCCTTGCCCCCTTATCAAGGAGAACAATTTAATTTTCTTTTTGATTGTTAAGTTTATTTCCATTTAATTAACATATCATTAAAAGGAACAATCTAATCTTCAAGAGTGGATTTTTGAGAGTATGTTGACTTTAGATGATCACATTCCTTGTTATATGATATGATCCTAGTATGATAAAATTTCACATTTCACATGTATGGCCTTTGTTAAGAAATCACCAACTCAAAAGTTTTTAAGTTGTTGGGTGAGACATATGAATGAATCATAAATTATTTTGGCATGCTCTTTTGAAAAGTGTAAATAAATTACAGATCTACTAGAAATGATGGTACTTGAGACCTCCTACTAGCACAAGACTTTAATACCACTCCTTGTGGTTTCATGTTAAACTTTTTGGTTGACTGATGTTCTGAGGGTTTCAATTAGCCGCCTAACATTTCTCTTGTAGTTTGCCTGTACATTTCCTGTGCATCTTAGCTTATTGATGTTTCTTTGTTTCAGAGTGTGACGGAACAGGTGAACCAAACATTGAACCCCAGGTATGAAGTCATTAAAACCCCTGCCTATCTGTGTTGATTACTTTCTTCGACAAACGTGCGTTGTTTTAATCAATGTTATTGCACCATTCTGCGATATTCTTGTTCTCACAACAGTATTTTCTCTGTCAAGCAGTTCCTGGAGTGGGTAGATGAGGGAACAAAGTGCCCGTACTGTGAAGGCCTTGGACATGTAATCTGTGATGTATGTGAAGGGAAAACAATGACTTAGGAGCTCTAGTATTAATTTATTGTCATATAAGGCAGTCATGAACTTCCAAAAGTATCAAGGTATATATTTATTAAGGTGTTGTAGTACTGTAAAATAAATTGAAGAGAAAGGTAAAAGAAAGAGAGAATCTTAATAAAGGTGAAGATATTGATAAAAAGAAACTATGAGGCCTGATGATAGCAGCAATTCGAGAGGCTATTGCTTTCCTAATCTCACAAAGGCTAACACAAAAACCAAATTCACTGACTTCCCTCTTTCCAGTATATTCTTTAATACCCCTAATAATTTGTCATGACATCCCTCTTCCCTTTCTTTAAGTATACAAACTTGATTGAGAGCTTATCATTTCCTTCTTTTGAAGACACCTTGTCTTCAAGGTGGAAGTATGTAAATTTCTTTTTTATTAGAGTTTGGTTCCCATGTGGCTTTAAATTCTGATAATTGTTTCCAGTTAATAAGTAATTCCAAGCCATCAGCACCTATTCTAGTGTCCTATACGTATTTAGGTTCCACCATCCATTCTAGGGTATTAGTTAAGCTTTCTAGTAGTTGTCGTAATTTCTATATTAACAAGTGATTTACTTCAAGTATATTTAGGGATTACATAGGAATTATGATTTAATTTGATGGTTGCAACATCCCTCTATCATAGGATACATACTTAAACTTTCAGGAACATAATCTATGATAATGTAAAGTTGGAGCAAAAGCAAATCCATTTTACACATAGCATCATCTAACTTACTCAAAAGTTACTAAATTTTAAATCCATTGATTGTATTCCTTCACAATTCTTACATTGTTCCCGTCATACAAATATTCACAAAACCTTTTATAGGTTCTAGCCAAAACTACAAAAATAAATGCTACAACACTTCTGGTGTCAGCTGATAAACCTCTGAGCCATTTTTCTATCCAAAAGATTCCTTAAGTCCTAACTAAGGAACTAGGTCTCCTGTCTCGTACCTGAAAAATCACATTGTAATTTTTGATGAGTTTTGCGAACTCAATGAGTAAATCATCATTGATGATTTCACCGGATCACTTACACACATCATATGTTGCACAAGTATTCATTCTAAACATATATTTATTATTCAGATACTCACATAACATGGCATATCATATAATCACTCATTTCAGCTTTGCAAATCATTCAAAGAATTTCAGTCTTATATGAATGCTATATGCATGAGACTCACATTCGTTCTTATTGTTGTGACCTAGTGCCTATCATAAACTTATACAAATACTGGCTCATAAGGCTTAGTCAGAACAGAATTACGGAGCATAGCTCTACGTGCAGAATCAGAAATCACGTAGCAAAGCTCTACGTGGAAGCGCTTCAAACTGGCTACTCAAGTCACAACGCCTTTATCTGAGCATGCATTTTATGAAATGCATCACATATAGATCATGTCATATCATATACAGACAGAATGTCACAATGGATCAAAACACTTCCAATACGCGCCTAACTATTTTACTCCTCGGACTTCAAGTCTGAAATTCAGAATCAGATCACAATATTTTAATAATATGGAAACTTAAACAAATCAAGACTATTCAAAACAGATCAATCCTGGGGAAACATCTAGATTGACTCATAAGTCGCTCTTGAAGCTAATGCCTGGAAGATCCGACAACGTCTGGAGGTTGACGTTCCAGTTGCTCCTCTATAACAAATAATGTACACAATATCACAAGTTGCACAATCATAAGTATTCAATAATGCATATGTATAGCATGAATTATGTACAATGCATATTCATGATAATCCCGGGTACTATTCGTCACAAAATCGATCTCATTTGAATCAGTAGAGCTCTAGAAACCATCGAAATACTGAAGTAAGTTCAGTGGATTAACATCAGTTCATATCCTTTAAGACCACATTCACTGTACCCATCCCACTCTTTTCACTCAATCTTTCCCCATTCATTTCAGATAGCTATGATTCTTGGTGGAGATGTACAATGTCTTACGAATCTAATGGTTCAAAAATCAGATCATTTGGATGTCTAGAGAAGAAGTTATGGCCAAAAGAATCCAACATGTTCATTTCCTTACTCATATTGTACATGTCTTGGCGCAATTGCCATAACTCTCACTACAGGTGTCAGATTGACTTCGGTTTTGGACTATTGGAAAGAGGACTTCGAGATCTATAACTTTCATGAAGACCTCGAGGCCAATTCTATCGTCTGACTTCTGTATCGTCTCACTTTTCTTTCGTCTCAGTTCTATCGTCTCAGTTCTATCGTCTCATTTCCATCATCTCATTTCTATCATCTCATTTTCTTCCGTCTCATTTCTTCCGTCTCATTTTCTTCCGTCTCATTTCTTCTGTCTCATTTCTTCCTCAGAACGTCTCCACTTATAAGGATCATGAATTTTGACTCCGATATCCAAAATTTTCATACTATATACCGTTGGAAAGATGAACGAAAGATATACAACTTTATAGAAGGCACATTGGCTAAAATCTCTTTATATCAAGCCCAAATTTGCCCTTAAAATCCAAAAACGAATTTCCCAACATACTGCACCAAATTCTTAACTTCATAACAAGTTTTGAGATTCTTAGAGACAGAATTGAAATTCTATGTCTTCATAAGAAATGTAGCCTTACGTTTCTAGTTTAATCCAAATTAAGAATCATCTTATTTGGATAACTAGAGAAAAAGTTATAAGTAACAGACCGAAGCATACTTAGTGGACATTTTCCAGATTTTCAACCTTTCAATATTTTACGACACCCAACGCTCATAATCTTTCAAAACACTAAATTAACACTATAACCACATTTTTCATCCCCAACAACATAGTATTTATGCAAAAACATGTAAATGCTATTTTTCATGCAAAAGATAGTAACTTATCAACTTTATTTCACAAATCCCCAACTCTAAAGGATTTCTTCACCACTTACCTGCTAAAAACTCCAAAATCTTCAAGCCCTAAATTCCACACGTTTTACGTACCCCACTGAGTACAATGACCAGCTTCTAATTTTTCTTAGGATAGAGGATACAAATGGCAAAGTGGGCTTGGTGAAGGAAAGGAAAAACATAGAAGTCTTTTAGAAGGTATTTGATGGAAAACTCTATGTTTCAAAAGAAAGTTTGAAAAAGATGATAATAACAAAGGGACTTAGACATGACTTAACCTGTCAACTGTCAAAGAATAGTAACCTATTTTTAGCAAGAGTACAAAAGCCTAAGTGTCACTTGTCACTTTCCCACTACCTAAGCTCTAACTTAGTTTCTTTTGAAACTAACTTCCTTAACTTTCATTTTTACAATCCAACTATCTCCAAAGCTTCTTTTAATTTCTTTTTTCCTATTTTCTACAATTTCCAAAATTATTCCTAAATTTATCAAAATTCACAAATACCATATTCTTATAAATCAATAGAATATCCAGTATAAACAAAAATTCAAATTTGCAAAACTCCCAAAGATCACAACTCAATCCAATTATACCCGAAATTATTAATAAATGCATGTACAATTATTTTCATGTGCAACAACTATGTATAAGTGTATAGCATATTATGCATGAACATGGAAATGCATCTCTAACTCTCATTAATCACTCACATATACCATTCCAACCCTTCCATAAGTAATGGGATGTTACATACAATTTTGCAGCAACATTTATGCCTCAAACTAAAAGACCTGGGATGTTTTATTATGAAAGTATCAATGGGTAATAGCGATGAGGTTAAAGGTATGCTTGATCTTGGAGCGAGTATAAACCATATGCCTCACTCTATTTATGAGAAATTAGATCTAATATAGTTAAAACATATGAACATGTGTTTACAATTAGTTAATAGGTCAATCCATTATCTGAACGGAATAATAGAGGAAGTGTTAGTAAAAGTTGGAGGATTGATTATTCCAGTAGACTTTGTTGTCCTAGACATGGGAGAAATGAAGGAAAAGAAAAGGAGCACTCAATACTCTTAGGGAGGCTTTTTATGGCCACTACCAATACCTTGATTGATGTGAAGAACAAGAAACTTAGCATGACTATTTTGGGAGAAACAGTAGAATTTTCAATCTTTAATATTGAACCTATTTATACTACTACTGTTTCTAAAGACTGTTCTTTTGTTGATCAAATTGATGCTACATATTGTGATTTTGCCTTGCAGGAAAAGGAAGAAAAAGAGCCAGACTTGGTGAGAGAAATTGATAAGTGCTGTCAATTACTGAATGATGCAACTAAGGGAAAGGTTGGCAATTTCTTGGAGAAGAAGATCGATAAAGAGAAGCCAATAGTGGGTCGATCACTTTGAACGATCCACCTTTAGCATAACAATTGAAGTGTCTAGCTAAAAGACATTAAAGAAGCCCTGAATGGGACGTGACCTATATAATTTCTGTTTTGTTTTTCAAGTAGTTGTTTGACAGTTCTTTTTAGTGAAACTTAAACTTAATCTATTTGCTTTGTGTTCACAGACCTACTTTTAAATCTCTTCTATTTGTCTTCCTCACAGTTATCTCCACTCCTCAATGTAGGACACCATGCTTATTACTATGCTTCACATTGCATCAACACAACCACTACCCACACTTTCGTGTCGTATTTCTATCTCTTTTATTTTATTATTTTTATTGTGTGTTAGTTTAATGTCTTTTAAGTTTTTAATGCTTGTCTTTGTTCGTGTTAATTTTTGTTTTTTGTCTTAGACCCCTCTTTTACTTTTTTATATCACATTACGAATAGTGAGATGTTTATGTGTGGGGGGAGTATTAGTTAAAAAATATTTATTATTTGTGTGTTGTGTATTTGTTTTCCCATTTAGTAATTAAAGATGCATGGTTATTAAATGAACTCAATATGGATTAGTAATCCATAATATAAGTGAATAAGTATACTTGCATGCTTAGACTGATTAACTTGGATTTCGGATAAAAGGACATTAGCTTATTGTGATAGATGAATGAAAATTTTCATTTGGTAATAATTTACCCCTTTTTAAACTATTAAACACCAAATTTAAGTATTCTTTGTTGAGAGTGTTCTTTCATGATCGAGGAACTCTAGAACTTGCTTGCAAATACTAGTTGAGATTATATAATCTTATGCAAATGTTGAAATGATGAAGGCAATTAGGATTGACCCCTTTTTCTAGAAAAGCGACCATGATGTTACCTTTAGTGAACCCCCTTTGAGCTTAACATGAAACCTTTTTCTTTCTTTAAACCCAAAATATAAGCCTTGACCTTAATTATTTACCCTCTTCTTTGTACCTACTATAGGCAAGTTGAGCATTTGAATGTGTATGATTGGGTTTAGGGAATAATTGTTTGAATAAGTGTGGGGGAATTATAGCATATATTTAGCTTTTAAGTTAGAAATAGGTAGGGTTTTAATAATTTGTATCTCTCCTCTACATTTTTCTCTTTTAAACTTGATCTTGTTCTAAATAAATAAATGCAAATATAATAAAAAAGTAAAAAAAATCAAGAAGAAAGAAAGAAAAAGTAAAAAAGAAAAGAGATAATTAAAAAAAAAGAGAAAAAGAAATCGAAATAGAAAAGAAAAGGAAGGAAGAGAAGATGACCAAAAAATGAAAAGAAAAGAAGAGAAGGAAAAATGGGAAGCGTTAATTTTTTTAAATGAGAGGAAAGAATTGAGTGTTTTATGGTTCATTGTTTTGTATTATTTTAAATGATAAATTTGTGTTGTGATTTTAAACTGCGATTTTCCTTTTTCCTACCTTAGCCCGACCCCATTACAACTGAAATAAAGACCTTTAGATTGATGTTTGTGTTTGATATCAGTGGTGAAAATTGGATTAGTAAGCAAGTTTATGGTAGATGCCTTACATGAAATAAATTATGAGTGAATATATCTTACCTTTGAATGCTTGAGAGGATGGAGAGTTGAGTGGATGGTTCTTTGAATTAAAGTGCTTGTGAATGGTTCTTTGAATTGAAGTACTTGTTAGTTTTGACTAAGCATGCGGAGAATAGTCTATTCATAAAGTATTATGAGTTTCAAGCTCTCAAGTTATGTTTATTGAAATGATTGTTGCTATCTTTGATTATTAATTGGGACAATCATTGTTTTCATTGTTTGTGCTTTTATAGTCTAGTGTTCTTTATTTTGCCTGAGGACAAGCATAGTTTAAGTGTGGGATAATTGTTGTGTCTAGTTTCTATCACTTTTAATTACCTTCATATCTTGATTTTTGTTACAAATTCTTGTGATTTGATCAGAATGAGAGATAGATTGAACGAAAATGGCGTGAATATTGCATGCACGTTGGTTGGATTATTTTGTGAACTTTACATGAAAAATTGAAGTTCACATAACTTTGCATGAAAGAAAAAAAAAGAAGAATATAATAATAAGAAAGGTGGTGACCAGCCCTCACGAAAGATTCTTATATACTCCTTTAATCTATCCATTTTATTACATGGCAGCTATAGGTTGAAGAGGCACGGAAACCTAAACCTAGACCAGGATACAAATAGAAAGGATAGGAGCGCGGTGGTGACATCATTCATTCCATTTATTCTTCATTCTCTACACATAGACACATTCGGAGATAGAGAGGAAATAGAAAGAAAGAAGGGAAAAAGAGAAGAGAATAGAGAGAGTTGGTGAAGAAGAGAGAAACAAGGAAGAGGGCTAGAAGCATAAACAAGTGTTCGACCATCTGGTGAGAACAATTTGAAGTAGAAGGCAAGAGTTCATGCGAAAAGCTTGAGAGGGGCAGGAGACCACCGCATCTCACTCACCCGCTCTCTGTTTGCTTACTTTGTTTATCATCTGTCACATTGTTTCTTGTTATTTAGTGTACTTGTTACTTTTATAACTTAACCGATTGTTACTTATTTTCCTTTCATAGTTAATCTGGTTATTTACTTGGTTTTTAGGTTGAATAATTTTCTTACATTGATAAAAATGGGATCTAAGTGTTTGAGAATGATGAACCATATTTATGCTATGATGGGCTGAATTTCTTTCTTGAGGATTAATGTAGCTATTTTAATCAACTATACATGATTGAGTTACGATTTAGTTGTTTCATTAATTGTTGTGGTTTTAAACTGAATGGGTGTAATGGCATAACCAAACCTTTGCATCATTTTAGTATTAAACAAAGGATCGAGAGAGGAAGTTTAATACAGAACGAGAAACTATATACGCTTAGGTTAAAAACTAGAAATATATTAACTTAAGTGGTAATTAGTAATCGGGTTTCCATAATTAATTCTAATAATAACTTGCTGAATACGAAAGTTAGATTGGTTTATTATTCGAGTTGATTTAGAACCCAACTGTTAATTTTAGTAAGACAACTGACTAATCATTTCCCGTAATCATGCATAGGAGAATAAATTAGTGAAATTAATTCTCAAGAGTCTTCCATTTTGATTAATCTATTCATTTTTGCTTCCGGTTGAATCAATTTACTTTTCAGTTCAATTGCATAATTTTCTTTGAAGTCTTTTACTCAACAAATCAGGATAGAGTGTTTAGGATTGCATTTATTTTTGTTTTTGTTCAAAATTAATTTAAGTGAACTAATTTCACTTCCGTAAGAAACAACCCTAGGTAATCACTATAACTACCTCGTATAATTGCGAGTAAGATGGCCTAGGTAATTTTTAGAACTTTTTGGGTGCAATATATTACAATTATGAACATTGTGATTAATGCAAAATAAGTGGTAGAAAATACAAAAAAGGGAAGAAATTTAAATGGAAACTTGTCTAAATATTGAAAAAAATAAGTAATTATATTAAAGGTATAAAGAACAATGCAAAACATCATGATAAAGGTCAAGTATATTAAATAAGGGGTATCATATATTCCAATGCTATTTTCATTTTAAATCAAAAACTCTAACAATTTTAATGTTGTAAGTCTTATATAGTTTTCTAACTTTAACTCTCTATTTCCTTTTACACAACATAAATGTCACTTTGTAAAACCTCAAGGAGAAGCTGCTATACGCCCAGAAATCACGCTACAACAACATAAAATCATGAACTCAAATATGATGAATTGAAATGCTTACATGAGTATCAAATGGAGCTCTCATTTCAAAATTTTGTTTTGAAGCAAAAAGCTAGACTTGATTGGCTAAAAGAGGGGAACTCTGATACTAAGTTTTTTCATATTATCTTATTAGCCCACAAAAATGTAAATAAATCTCCAAGCTTCAGGATGGTAGTGGGAGGGAATATGTTGAAATGGAAAACATTATGGAGGCAGCTCAAAATTATTTCATTACTCTCTTAGGGACAACTAACTCTAAATTGCCAAATCCTAATGTCTCTCAGCTTTTTTATTGTAATATAGATCAATGCATCAAAGATTCACTTAGCTCTCTATTTATTGTCCAGGATATGAAACGAATTCTCTTTAGTTTGCATCCCTTTAAGTCTCTTAGTTTGGATGGATTCACTACCTTATTCTTCCAACATTTTTGGGATATTACAGGCCAACTCTTCACGGAAGCTAACCTAGAGTTTTTTTAATCCAAAAAAATGCTTTATGTCATAAACCATGCTTTCATATGTCTGGTGCCAAAAAACAAAACCCTTGCTTCATAAGTGACTTCCGTTCTATCTCTTGTTGTAATACTATTTACAAGGTGATATCTAAGCTTCTCGTTGAAAGATTGAAGATGGCACTCTTGGCTATTATTCGCTAAGCATAAAGTGCTTTTATTCCTAAGAGAATTTTAGCATATCACTACAGAGAGTTATGGAAGGGACTAAGGCCTTTAAATTTCATTCTAAGTGTAGAAAGCTCAAACTATCTTACTTGTGTTTTGTTGATGACCTTAAATTACGCTCCAAGGTTGATCCTATTTTTGTCTTAGTTATTATGAATGTCCTTAAGATGTTCAGCAGGATGTTTGGACTTCAAGTTAATTGTGCCAAGAGTGGTTTATTTTTGTTAGAAAGAGCTTTGAATCTAAAATCCACTCTAGTGTCCATTACTATTCTAAAAAACAACAGCTACTTTTCATGTATTTTAGGATTCTATTATAGATTTTAGATTGATTTGAAAAGACTGTCCTTGCTTAATTGACAAGATCAATCTCAAAATAGCTTCATGCAGTGTTGGAAACCTCTTTATAGCTAGAAGTGCATAACTTATTATCTCCATCCTCAATTCTAACAGTGTGTACTGGGCTATTTATTTTGCTTTTCCCTCAAAGGTCATCAAAAAAATTGACAAAATTCTTAATAAGTTCTTGTGGATTATCGTCCTCAGGCAAAACAACAAAATCAAAGTCACAAACCAAAACATTACTCATTTTCCATATTCCCTAAGAATAGATAGCCATAAGCAAAGAGAATTAACTTTTAAATTCATAGCAAGAACTCAACATTCAATGCTTCCACCTCTTGATCAATCAACACTCATCACCTTTACAAACTGAGCAATCTAGTGGTAGACTTGCACAAAGTGTGTGTAAATAGTAATGATCTATTAGTACGCTCAAACAACACTCATAATCATGACATTCCTTGACTTTGCAGATATTTCTCCACCATTAGGATTGACATGCATAATCATGAATTGAAGGACTTTTTAAGGTTGTAATATGGGCAAGGGTTAAGGTGAGATGTATTTGAATAGTGCAGTGCAAAAGCCTTCAAAGCTAGTGAAACAAGAAAACACTCAATGGAGTATCAAGTGCAAAAACTAACATTCACTCAAAACTAGGTACCACAATTATGATGAATGCAAAAACTATGCTCCACATCTTAGATTTAAACCCCCACAGCATAAACCACATGAAGCATAACCAATTAGAAGGAATCACTCATACAATTGATATGAAACAATACATTATAACCACAAATGGTGATCCTTCAAAACAATATCTACCTCATATGCTTTATACTCAAATCAACCATTCCATACAATGTTAAGTAGAAAAGCTAATCATAAATAACTTTGCAAATTAATTACATTTCCTCTATGATACTTTTCTTTAAACATATTTTTCTTTCTTTCTTTTCTTTTATTTTTTTCTCTTTTTATTTTTTCTTTTTTAACAAAAATTTAAAGAGGCTACATCAATATTGGAGCTCATCGACAAAATGACATCTTAACAATTATAACCAACCCACACACATGCACACCCCCACACTTATACTTTTGTACATCCATAAACAACAACATTCAATAGATGCTCCACTAGCTTTGAGGCTTGGGTAGGACACTTGGTTAGGTTTAAGGCATGTAATGTGTTAACATAAAAAGAAAAGGAAAATAAATCTCAAGGGGGCTTAACAAAGGAAAATTCATATCAATGGGTAGGTTATTTGATTAGTGTAGCTTATGAAACACAAAATGCCTATATCATTTTCATGTTAATGCAAATGATAAAAATGTGGTCTTGCATAGAAAATCAAAGCAAAGTTAGGATGTACATGTCATGAAGGTCACGCATAGACAAAAGATAATGAGACTAATATAGATTTGTTAGTCTATAAATGCTCAAAATCATATAGGCTTGTGCCTACTACTAATCACTACTTTTATAAAGATAATGTATATTGACCAATATTAAGACTAAAGCATATGCTTAAGTTGCTATGCATTTCTTTAGTCAATTCACTCTCTAATTATGTGTTGGATCGAAAACAAAAGCATGCAAGATTTGGCTCAAAACGGTAGATTTTAAAACTTTTTTTGAAATCAAACACAACGGAAATAGCATAACCAAATCAACATGTTTTAGCCATATATGATACGGTATAAGGAAAATAATTAACATAAGAACAAGATGGAGATTATATCGACTCCTTGCTATAGCTTTGACTCATCGCTTTTGTATCCTCTCTTTGTCAATATATCCACACCTCATTATTGTATCCTCGACCAATTCGATCTACCACTTGTTCTCCCTGGACAACTTGGTTACCAAGATCCTTTGGTGGGAAAGGCGAAGAAATCTTGAAGAGATTTTCCTTAGTAGAAAGAAGCCAAAAAATGAGACCGTTCTTGTAACACCCTACTCCCATAAGACACATACCCGACATCTATGGTGATATCTGAGTACGTATCTCGCAAGAGTGGCATGCTAGGACGAACAATCAATCGAACTTCATTTACAAAACTTTTGTTTCTTTAAAACAAGGTTCACGTGAGCGGAAAATGACTAATCAAACGGGCTCATAACTTTTAAAAACATTTCCATTTGCAAGATACAATAGTTACAACATTCGCATTCAATAATAATTTGGACCCATTTCAGATATAAGACATTTAAATCATAAAGTCATTTCATGACCATATCATTTACAAACACTTGTACAATTTTGCGGAACATAAATCAAATATAAATC
>JAOSBP010000005.1:9964508-9978258 GCA_027563825.1 Erythroxylum mucronatum
TCATACCATAGCTAGGGCGGCTAATTCTATGTCTGGTTTCGAATGGGGGGTATGCCCTCCTTCTTTTTTGTATGACGCTTTAGCATTGGATTTCAATAATAGGCGCTGAGCGCATGCGTTATTGTTCAAAAAAAAAAAGTGGAAACAAGTTAGTATTTGAAGAAGAATATGTAGCTTTTCTTCAATATTAGGCGGCCAAGCAAGCTACCACACCAATTCCATCGTTTGCTCACGTAGGTAATCACACGACTTGTATATCATCCTTTGTTAAAACTTGGGTTATAGATTCAGGAGCCATTGACCATATTGCAAGTAACCCAAAAAAAATTATCAAATTACCCTTGTACCAGACTCTACCAACGTACTGTTACTAATGGTTCCATTACTAGTATAAGTAGAGTTTGCACTTCTTTTCCCTCTCCTTCAATGACGCTATCATCAACTCTATATATCCCAAAATTTCCATTCAACGTAATGTCTGTTACTAAACTAACCAAGTCATTAAATTGTTTTGTCTCTTTTTTCTCTCATCATGTTGTTACCAAGATTTGAAGACAAAGAAGAAGATTGAAAGAAGGCACGAATTTAATGGTCTTTGCTATTTTGACAAACGTACAACTGCCTGCTCAACTGTTGCTTTACCTCTCTAACTCCATAGTCGTCTTGGTCATCCATTTATTCAAAAATTAAAGCAATTGATTCTTAATTTGAATTCAATTCATCATCTAGATTATGAGTCTTGTCAACTTAGGAAACATCACCATGTTGCTTTTCCATTTAGAGATAATAATAGAGTTGAAAGCTCTTTTATGTTAGTTCATTCTAATGTTGAGGTCTATCTCGTGTGACCTTGAAACTTGGTTATTGTTACTTTGTTGTTTTTGTTGATGATTGGTCTAGAATGACTTGGTTATATCTAATGAAAGAATGTTTTAAATTGTTTTCTACTTTTCAATACTTTTTCTTTGAAATCATAACTCAATTTGGTTGTCATATTTGTATCCTTAGAAGTGATAATGTCAAAGAGTATTTTTCTAATTCCTTTCAATTTTACATAAAAAATTGATGTATAATTCACTAATCTTCTTATTTTCAAACACCACAATAAAATAGTGTTGCTAAAAGGAAAATCGACATATCATAGAAGTCGCTCACACCTTATTAATTGAGATGAAGGTTCCTAAGAATTTTTGGAGTGATGTTATCCTTACTACTTGCTATCTTATTAACAAAATGTCATCCATTACTCTCAAAGGTTAAATCCCTCATGTTTTGATGCTTCCTAATACTCCTTTGTTTCCTCTTCAACGTTGTATCTTTGGATGTGTCTATTTTGTCCACCAACTCCAACCAAGAATTGAAAAATTATCTCCACGAGCCATCAAATATATCTTCCTTGGTTAGTAGAGGTCACAAAAAGGTTATCATTGTTACAGTCCCTCGCTTAAAAGATTCTTTGTGTGTGCAGATGTGATATTCTTTAAGAAAACATCATACTTTTCTGAAAGTCAAGATGCCAAAAGCTTTCATCATAGTTTTGCCATCACTTTTTGGTAACTCTTTGGATAATTTTGTTAAAAATTCAAACACTTCACCTACAAATTCCAATCCTTCTTCCCTTCATCAATTGTCTCGACTAGATTTGTAGGTTTATTCCCGTTGACCTCATCGAATGGTAGATGCTCATGTGGATGAGCCCTCTCCTCCAGCGTCTAATTTGTTGGCAAATCCGAAAATCAGTGACCTAGATTGGCCTATTACTTTAAGGAAAGGTAAACGATCTTGTACCCATCATCCGATTTCTAATTTTGATTCTTATAACCAAGTATTCCCTTCTTTTTGTTCTTTTCTATCAAACTTGGATTCTGTGTTTATACTTAAGGGTATAACAGAGGCCATACAAAACCCTAGGTGGAAGAAAGCTATGCAAGAGGAAATAAATGCTTTATGGTCCAATGATACCTGGAAGCTTGTTAATCCTCTTCCCGATGCCTCAATTGTTGGTTGTTGATGGGTATATACTATTAAGACACTTGCTGATGGATCTATCGAACGACTCAAGACTCGTCTTGTTGTTAAAGGATACATACAAGTCTATGGTATTGATTATTCTAAAACCTATTTTCTCTTGTGGAAAAATGGCGTCAGTACGAATGTCACAACTTATTTTTGGCCTCTCTACCAACTTGGTATAAAAAATGCATTCCTCCATGGTGATCTCGCAGAAACAATCTATATAGAGCAACCTTCAGGGTTTGTTGCTTAGGGAAAGTCTAAGAAAGTGTGCCTATTGAAGAAATCCTTATATAAGTTAAAACAATCTCTTAGAGCATAGTTTTGACGATTTAATTCAATTGTGAATAAATTTAGTCTCAAGCAGTGTGGAGTAGACCATTCGGTATTCTATCAACACACAAAAACTAGTAAAATTTTGTTGATTGTATATGTTAATGATATTGTTATTACTAATGATGATCAAAAGGGAATTCATAGATTGAAGGAATTCCTGCAACAACAATGCCAAACAAAAGATCTCGATCTATTGAAATATTTTTTGGGAATCGAAATTGCGAGATCTAAAGATGGTATTTGTCTCTCCCAACGTAAATACGTTCTCAATCTCCTAGAAGCTGACTTGTTAGGATGCAAACCAGTGGATTCTCCAATAGATCCCAACCTCAAACTTGATGTAGATCAAGGAGAACTTTTGAAAGACCTAGAAAACTATCGGAGATTGATTGGCAAATTAAACTATCTTACAGTTACTAGGCCTAAAATTTTATTCATTACAAGTGTGGTTAGACAATTTATACAATCCTCTCAAACTAGCCATTGGAATGCAACTACTCGAATCTTAAGATAGCTCGAGCGTAATCCCAACAAAGGACTCTTATATAAGAACTATGGGCATTGTTCAGTTAAGCCTATAGTGATGTTGATTGGACTGATCAATGATCTACTACACGATATTACGTGTTTATTGGTAGCAATATGATTTCATGAAAAAGCAAGAAGCAAATAGTGGTTTCTTGTTCAAGTACAAAATTAGATATAGAGTAATGGCGTATACAACTCGAGAACTTGTCTGAGTATAACATATACAGGACCTTGGATTTTAACTAGCACAACCTATGGAGCTAATGTGTAATAATCAAGTTGCCATTTATATTGCTTCTAATCCAATTTTTTCTGAAATGACAAAGCATATTGAGGTAGACTGTCACTTTGTTAAAGAAAAGGTTCAACAACCCCAGGACGCAAATGAGTTGATAAGGGACTCTCCTGACTTAAGTGAGGTCGCGAGTTCGAACCGCCCTCATGTATGCAGCCGTTTAAAACTTGGGACCAAAGCTTTGCCTCCCGCAAGGAACTTACCCAGCTCGAGCGAGGATTAGTCTAGGAGTGAATGACTTAAAGGTGTCTCCCCAGAGTTGGGATCCTCCTAAAACATCTCATGAGAAACCAATAAAAAAGAAAAGAAAAGGTTCAACAAAATGTGATAAAAACCACACGTGAATTCTCATGATCAACTAACTGATCTACGTACTAAGTCTTTGGTTGGAAGTCATATAACACAACTATGTTACAAGCTTGGAGCTTACGAGGGGAAGTGTTAGCGAATAATATTTGATATGATTCAGATTTAATATCTTAGGTGATATGATAAATATATTTAAGAATTACATAAAAATTATGATTTGATTTGATTGTGATTCTAAATGTAACTTACCTTGTATGAAATCTACTATATAAAGGAGCGACAGCTTTTGAGTTAAGGAAGCTCTTTCATCCTCTCTTAGTTCTCAACACATACAACCTGAGTTTATGGAAGATCAATAATCAAATATAACATAATTTTGCCATATTCATTTATTTTATTTCCATGTGACCATGAACCAAACCAAATGATGGCTCGGTATGACTTGGCAAAAAGAGACCACAAAATGATGTCCTTGATTTCTATATGTTCTTTGGATATCCCTTCCTTTCTCTAGTATCTTACAGATTTGTCTTTGGTTTACCACTGGGAGTGACACGCCTTGTAACTGAACGCATGGTCACGAATTCCTCGGCAGTAGAAGGGTGAATTCCAACCTGTACGTAAAGAAGTTTAGTCGTGCAATGTATACTGGAAGTTTGCAAGAAAAAATTATTATAGGAACATTAGGAATTTCTGTTAAGAAATTGCATACTTCTGTTACCACCCTGGCTTACAGGAAAAGTTCTTACCGTGCTGTCAAATTGTGCCTTAGTTGCTCCACACTTCAATGCTATACCAATGCCCTAGCAGAATGCATCAACATGGCAATCAGAAACCAAATCAAGTACTAAACCAAATATGTAAAAAGAATATCGATGTCAACTCAGGCAGCTAAAATTCACCTTGTTTGGAAGTGAAAATTACACTAACTCTAGGATTGGAGCTTAATTAACCTGTAGTGATTTTCCATACTTGATTTTAAATAAGCTTCACTAGCTTTTCACAGACAATTCCAGACAAATTGTCTATCTAAGAGGTCTAAATTAATTCTTAGGATGGTAGATTCCCCTTATCACAAAGTTGGCAGCGATCAAGGCCAGTTCATGGAGGTTCTCATGACTTCCTGAAAGCTAGAGGCAACAAGGATCTTTCTTTCTACGCTAAAAAGCTAAGCTTATAAAATGATAGCATTCGGTGTACATAGAATTATGGATTGAAGTAACCATGTCTGAAACTACATTTCCTACAAATAGTTTATACCGCAAATTTTTTAATCAGTTTGGAATAGAGCACACCCAAGAACTGATACACATGTAGCATAAGAATTATGAGCCCAAAATCAAGTTGAATTGAGGTTATTAATTATAAATAGTAAAACAAGTGATAGAAGTTTTACATTTGGGATCATTATTTAAGAGGGCTGTTATTTGTTATACCTGCATAATTTCAGGTGCATCTGGTCCACACATTGAGGCCCCAAGAACTTTATCTGTCTCAGCATCAACAATGAGCTTCATCACTGTCTTTTCTTGTCGTCTGGAAAACATTACAAACCAGATCAGAAAAGAACATGCATATTTTGAGCACTTCAACTTACAAGAATAAATCAGAAGCCGAATCATCTGAGGCAATTGATATTCAGATTGAAGATAACATTCTAAATCCTTAATTAAGATTCCTCAAACAGAGAATAGTTTATTTTCATGAGGGAAAACTAAACTATTACTGTCAGAAAAGCAGAAAGGATTATTTCAAATAAATAATACATATGGACAATACGCTTATAACTTTATGGTTTCACCAGATTCTAATTTGTAGTTATTACAAATAAATCCTGCATCTTACCTCTAGTTTATTGCTACATGATAAAATGTTATTTTGACAGCATACTTATCTCTAGTTTTAGATTATAATGCAGTTAAAGAGACAGATATGAAAAGAAAAGGGATAATATGGGTTAACTATCAAGTGAGGTGAATAATTATCATCTTTGTTTGTTTCAATTATGTTGGGGCATTAGTACAACATTAAGACTTCTACCAAAACTTCATTTTTTGTACAAAAGCAGTAATAGTACAACTTCGAGACTTTATATCATGATGCAAAAGGCAGTACATATATGATCTAAAATACAGTACTTACCCAGAAACAGTGTTCTTCATAGGATTGAAAGTTGAAGTGAAAACCAAGATATCCCCGTTTGCTTGCTCCAGAGCCTGCTCTTCACTGAGGCCTACTACAGAAAGAGGTGGTATACTGCAAAGGAGAAAAAATATCACAACAGTGAAGCAGAAGTAAGCAAATCATCATAGAACATGAAACAGAGTAAGGCACACAAAGATGTAGGAGGTTTCATCAAGAAGGACCTAGTATTACAACATTCTTAGGTAATTTCGCCAAGAATAGAGAACAAAGGAGAATGATCAATGTAGCCCAACTCCAATTATTACAATCAAGGTTTACTTGAGCTTGAGTATATAGTGTTGAATACCAAGTACATTACTGACAGAGTAACATCAACATAGGAATAAGCTTGAGAAAAGGATAGTGAGAATATCATCGAGGCACTGTGGAAGGCTATGAAATATAAGACATGACAAGAGTTTAGTGGAAATATCAGTAAAATGCAATCCACCCCATTGCGCCTACAAACTTTTCCCTCTACCATTTGGTTAATGTGCTTCAATTTCAACACCTCCTATACTACAAATAAATACCACCATTCAGGACAGTCCCACGTATATAGTTAA
Source organism: Erythroxylum mucronatum (assembly GCA_027563825.1). NCBI lineage: Eukaryota > Viridiplantae > Streptophyta > Magnoliopsida > Malpighiales > Erythroxylaceae > Erythroxylum > Erythroxylum mucronatum. The sequence continues at coordinate 9,970,740 of JAOSBP010000005.1, forward strand.
GTCTTAACTTCACAAGAACACATATCTTGCACCTTTGTACCTTGCACAGGTATCAAAAACATTGGAGCACCTTATACTACTTGAGATGCACCAGATGTCATATACTCAGATTAGGGATGTGTATCTGGGTACTTGACTTGCTAAAAAGGATAGAATATGGAACGCAGCCTTAAATTGGCTTATGACCACAGAATATTTCCATGTTATACAATACTCCTCGACAAATTAAAGCTTGTGGATTCTATGTTAGTAGTCCTTGACATCTCATTATTCAATATTGGATTACTAGTCCAATGATCTTCTCTAGGCTTACTGAGCATTAATCAACCAACTCAACCATCTCAACTTCATCTTTCAATAAGAAAAAATGAATTCTCTATTAGCTTAACTGAGCAACTAGACAAATTAAAGTGTCATAATTGTCAAGCATAGCTCTCCTGTACCATGATTACATTACAGTTTCGCCAGGAAAGTAAAAGGGACAGCATCTCTTTCTGTTCTCTTAGGAAGTCACAGTCACTCTTTTCCTCCTCAACACAAAGAAACTACTTCTATTAGCTAGATGCACAACTGATTTGGAGGAACAAAACTTGTCTATAAGTTGTTCGGCATGAGGAATAGAGGTTTTTAACCACTATATCCAAATTATCACGGGCTCTGTAGTAAGAATGTGGAAAACCTCTTCTTCACAACATGACAAGACTCATGAAATTATAGTTCAGGCTATTAAAAGCCACAAAATGGAACTTACGTATCAGAGTATATGATGTAAGCTACTGAGTAAGGGAAAAAGCAAAGCAAAGTCATAAATATCCTAAATCCTGGAAGTATCTGACTCTATTATCACCAACAACTAAGTAGAACCAATAGATTTGAGGACGGAGGTATTACCTAAAAACAGCACAAGGTATATTGCTATAATCTGGTTGGCTAGACTGCCCCCCAAAAACAGTTTTCTGCATTAAGCAAAAGAAATAGATTCCATTACAAGCATATTGGATAAGAGTGGACGAGGGATTCTTTTAACTAAATAGAGGAATTATGAGGTCTAGGCCAAAGACATACTGCAAAACATGTTCCCTCCATTAAGGCAACAGGAGTGAGGTTCATTCGGTTTGTGACATCACCAATAGCCCAAATGCTAGGTATGTTGGTACGTGAGTACTCATCAACCTGAAGAACAAGGGGGGTCAAATACCACAGTAAATTTAATTCTAGTTGAACATCAATAATATTTTCTAGTCAGCAATGGATGCTCTGTAGTGAAGTTTTCATCATTGCAGCCCCCTCCAACAACAGATCATAAGAAATTTAATCAAGAGCATACTAGTTGAATGGATCGTGTATGTCTAAAGATAAACTAATAGATAGTGCTCAATAACCTTTACAGCTCCAGTCTTATCAAGATCCACACCTACAGCTTCCAAATTCAACCTCTTTGTGTTGGGGGCCCTACCTGCAACGTACAAGAGAAGAAAAGTTCTACTAAACAACTTCAAGTGAAGAAAAGACAATTCCTTCTGTTAAGCAGAAAATGGAAATGATACCAAAGAACAAATACATTTAGGGAATGGAAGCAAGATAATAGTCTGTACCTATTATCGCACTCATATAAATTACGTAGAATGTACGAATTTCATTGAAATGTTCCCCAAATCATACATTTTTGGTCTTCTAACTTTAAAGATTAGATCCCAAAGCCTCGACAACAGATGACAATATGGTCTTATGGCTACAGATCACCGAGAAGAACAGTACAATTTGAAACAATTAATTATATTAAAACATCAGAGATTCACTGCAAAACTAATTGATGTTTGGAAACTCCAACCAAATCTTGACAATCTTAGGCAATACAATTGCTATGCTGCATAACAATTGTTACATTCCCTCTGCACAATCCAAAGCCATCAAAAACCCCTCTTATTCTATTTCACCGTGTGAAGAAAATGTTAACATGGCTAAACCACAGTATTTATATCTAGGCTCCAAGTTGATTGGATTCGCAAGTTATTTAATAAAAGGAATGACATCTAGTCATCCCCAACGATTAAAAAAAGAAAACCATATGCTTAAGTGTGTATAGTTTAAACAGGGAGAATAATTACCAGTGGCGAAAAGAACAACATCAGCAAAGAACTCCTCTCCATGATCTGTTACAACTTTTATGCCATCTTCTGTCTTAATCAACTGTATTATCACATTTATGGTTACATAATATACATTGAAGAAGTGATAGAACAATTTACATCAGTGAGTCAGGAAAAAAATCATGAATGGAAACAAACACAAGAATAATTGGAAAATACCTCCTTTAAACTTGTCCTTGGATGCATATTGATTCCCCTGCCTTCCAGATTTCTGGCAACCACTGCCCTCATTTCGTCATCAAAACCTCTGCATTTGGATTTAACAGATTGGTTTTTGTGAGAAATACAACTACAGTCTAAGGGTGAAGTTATCAAGTGAAAAAGGTCTTGTTAATCTCCTTGTTGAGAATAAGTTGCACGATGGAATAAACAACATAATAGAGATTACATTCATATATTGAGAAAGAACAGGATTTACTTGTTTCAAACCATTTTAAAGAGCCACTGTAAAATTGCTAATCTAAGTCAACAATTATACCCTCATCCATGATACATACTCATCAAACAAATTACTTTGCAAAAGTAAACTGCATGATGCAAATCAGAAAACGAGTTGAGTTGTCAATATTTCAACAAGCTAAGATTTTGGCAAAAATCCAAAGTTCGCGAGGCATGCAATTTAACATGAATGAAACCTTGACATCTTTTTAGGGCTCTAACTTGGCATTCAAGATAAGAAAGCAGAATCAAAACTGTAATATGACCTTAATGGCAGTTCCTTTCTGAAAAACAGATCAACCGTGCAACCAAAGCCTCGCCATATTGAAGCAAACTCAACAGCAATGTACCTAAGAAAGAGAACATCAAATTTCATAAACATGCTAATTGGACTAGCAGCAAAGAGAAATCAGAGCATATGTGGCGGAGTTTTACCCCCCACCGAGCACCACAGCACGCCTAGGTAACTCTTCCAAACTTAAGGCCTCATCAGAGGTTATAGACAGCTCCTATATAGTACAAAGGTAAGTTAATAAGACAAACCAAAGAAAAAAGAACAACTGTTTTTGATCTAAGGAAATCAACAATAACCTGCCCAGGAATAGCAGGACGTTGGGCCCTACTGCCAGTTGCAATCAGAATATGCTTTGCTGTGTAGCTCAATTTCGTGCCATCTAGTTGTGTCACCTCAACTTCATTAGGACCAACGATCTTCCCCTCTCCTTCATATAGTTTAACCCCAGCATTAGAAAGTAAACGCTTGTAAATTCCATTCAATCTGATAATTTCATCAGTCTGCAATTTCATGTAACTAGAATCAGTGCACAATCAGGTATAATCTTTAGCAAAAAACAAACATAAAGAACTAGGACAAAAAGATTCTCAGAAGCAGCATCAGATGGCAGAGAAATGTAATTCTAGTTCTCAGTCATAGGTCTATTAAAGTCCTTTACAGACATAAACAATCTCTCAAGTAGCACATCCCACACAGACTCCATTGAATCATCACTAAAGCCAACAAATGTGATCTCAACAATAGCAGTAATCACAAAGTAATCCAACTCACTCACACCAGCTGTCTCCCAATTGAAACGAAAAACTCCACCAACATTACAATATTCATAATTCAAAAACCACCAAATGCGGCACATCAAAATGGACAATCCCTATTCAGGCAGACAAAGTTTGTCAAAATTATTAACTGAACCACTTTGTAGCTAACAACTAGCCTATCTCAAAGGAAAGAAGTAGCTAATTGTATATGAAATTCCTCCTCGTTTAACATTCAAAATGAAATGAGGGTAGTTCACAGAAAGCATCCTAGAGGACCCAGAATAGCTCCTACAAAAGAAAACTGCAGAAAACTGGAACAGAGTAGCTCAACAAGCAATTATTCTTCTCATCATACTCCCATAGTAAAATAAATCAAGACTTGATTGGCATGGAGTTAAAAGAAGGTATTTAAGATTATAAAATACGTAAACTGAACTGAGAAATTTACCAACCTTCTTTTGCAGCAGTTTTTTCCAGTTGAAATCCACTCTTTCATGCAGTTCCCATCCGTAGTTCCTAGCATCCTTCAACACCAAAAGCACAATTCCATCCAGTTTACATAAACAGTAATGTTAAAATATTTATAAAGTTCTGACTAATCCACCAAAGGATAGCAAATGATAGCAAAGATGGCAATAATTAATTAAAATAGTAACATTAAACATCCCACTTAAAGCACTTCAGCACCAGACTACTGGAATAAGCTAAAATATGAAAGCAAGATGAAACGAAATCAGACTGAAAACTATAGAATTGATAAACATTCAACGAAATGGAGTTCAGTGATATGTTAATAAACATTCATCAGTCACAGTATACATTGACACCTTTGCACGAACTTCAATTCTTTATGCATCTTTTGCTCGTTAAAAAGAGGAATAGACAGATCATTTTCCAAGAGTCTAGATCCTGCCAAATTATTACCTCAATTTCACCTCCAAAAGCTGCTGCATATACTAAAATCTTCTTTGGAACACACCCTCGAATAACACACCTATAAAATCAAAGGTCAGATACACCAAGGACTGTTGACAACTAACCTATGAATAAATCACTCGGCAATGGTCATCAGAGTTTTACTTAATTACGTTTAAAAATCCGCTATAACATTGTTTCCATATAACAAAACAGTAAAAGTTCAGCAATAATGAATGAAAAATGATCATGTCGATAATATACTACATTAGGGTGAAACAATGCAGCATGTATTCAATAACAGTGAAAGAAATGAACGTGAAGCTTGTAGCATAATGAACTCACGTTCCACCAACGCCCCCAATCACCTCAGAACTGATTGGATGAAATGGTAGCTCACAAATTCCAACCTTCAAAAAGAGGAAGCAGGGGAACATCAGCTAACAGATTATACTTAAATACAGACGAAGAATTTTTTTAAAAAAAAAGGCATTCAGATAAAGATTAAAGAAGACAAAATCCAATTCTCTATTGATGAAAAGAACAACGACACATGTCAATTTGCATTTTCTCAACTTTTTAGTGAAATTAAAAAGAAAAGAGAGGAGAGAGAACAATTCAACGTACTTTGCTTCTTTAGGCCTACTAGATAGAGTCGATTTGCCGGCATTAACAAATTTCCTCCAAAATTATAAATAATGGTCACAAATTTCGTTTAGAGACAAAGAGAGATGCTGACAAACCTTAGCTCCAAAGTTAGCTGAGAATCGAGCAGCGCGAACACCACCACTACCAGCACCAATAACGAACAAGTCAAAATCAAATTGAGCCTCTTCATTAATAGCAGGATTGTTCACTTCACCATCGATAAGCATCTTTCTTGCCATGATTTTTTATATCTAAGTAAACAACTCAATGTCTAGAAAATGGTGGGAATACAAAGTAAATCAGAGCTCAAAAAGTGAAAGAGATCATAAAAATACTAAAAAAAAGTAATAAAAATATTAACCAAAAGTTGGAGATTTTACAATTTCTACAACCGCCTACAATCTATAGCAAAACTGAGCCTCAGAACTAAGGAGTTGGGATAGGATCTCTGTTAAATGAAACAGGAAATAGTATCTCCGATGATACCTTTTGCAAACACGTCTCTCTACTTTTAGAACAGTGATGGAGGGCAAGAGCCTAGGTTTCAATGATCTTATATATATGTGTGTGAGTGAATGGTTGGGCGCCACGGAATTGAGAGTGATGCCAACAAAATTAACGAACGGAACAAAATAAAGTAGTTGCGAAGTCCTAACCAAGGAGATAAACAAATTATGCGGGTCTTTCTTGGAGTTGGAGGGTTTCAAGCGGAATTTTTAAGTCTTGAGGGGTGATTTTTAGATTATTCAATATTCTGGAACTGGATCGGAAAGGTCAAAGATTACTACTAACTTTAAGCATAAATGTTTTACTTTTCTTTTTTGGTACAGCAGACGTTACTTTCAAATTCAACAGTCAAAGGCTGCGGAATAGAAAGGGAAATAAACTAAAAAAGTGGTTATTTATTTCTCCAAACCAATATTGATTTTTTAAGGAAAATCATTTTCGGTAAAAGAAAAGTAAATTTGCTTCAACGCATGCATATTACGCATTTCCTTACATAACTTGTAAAGGAACAACACAAATAATAATAATAGTCCATACTACAAATGCAATTACAATAGTATGAACTACATTTATGAGCATGGACAGCGTAAAGACCTTTTTTCTATTATATTATTTATCTTGATATTTTGGTATCATAGATAAGATCAAAATTTATTGGTTGTTCTCAGATTCGACCAATAAAATTCTATTAGTTATAATACTAACATTACAAAAAAAAAAGCACTTCTAAATTTCATCTCATTCTTTAATAATTGTCATTTTTTTTATTAAGTAATAACTTAAAAATTGTATTGATCCTAAGTATCAAATAAAAACATAAAAAATAAGTAGTAAATAGAAATGAATAAAGAAATAGTGAATTCCATCTATAGTTACTTTTTAAATGGTAAGATCTTCTCTACATACCGAAGCCATTTTCCTTCAATAATCATTGTTATTGTTAACTTATATAGTTCACAGCTTTTGGCTCCACCCCATAAATTCTCGATAATAGATCTTTTACACAAATGAGATTATCTATACAGTAACGATATTTAATTATGAATAGTGGTTGATTAGTTTGACCCTGTTAGTCTGTCGTTGTAAGAGGAATAGTCAATGTTTGTTCAATTACTCTTTACCTGCAAATGCAATTTAGGTACTAGGTTCAACAATAATGATATCCCTCAACATACCAAAACTAGCTGTCACCCCACCCGTCGTAAGAGATGTAAGGATTGATACATAAAATAACTTTTTATTCGATTGATAATAATATAAAGCAGAAGATATTAACCATTTGCATCAAGCTCAAACTCGTTTTCTTGCATGCATGCTCCTCCAGAAGCACACATCAACCTTGACCCGAAGCCTTCTTTCGCTTCTTGACGGTGTAGTAAAACCACGCTCATTATGTTGGACCCCAAATTTTTCTTGGAAGTTAAAAGCTGGAAAATAAAAATGTTCATTGAGCATGCTCCGGTGTATTAGCCATAACTTGAACTCTAGTTATCCAAATAAAATAATTTTTGAATTTGATTAAACTAAAGAAATAGGGCTACAAATTATATGATGAAATTGAAGCTCTAATTTTGTTGGACCCCAAACTTTTCTTGGAAGTTAAAAGCTGGAAAATAAAAATGTTCATTGAGCATGCTCCGGTGTATCAGCCATAACTTGAACTCTAGTTATCCAAATGAACTGATTTTTGAATTGGATTAAACTAGAGAAATAGGGCTACAAATTGTATGATGAAATTGAAGCTCTAATTCAATCTTTAAGAGTATCAATTTTGGATGGAAGTCAAGCGCAGGAAAAATGTTTTAGTA
>JAOSBP010000005.1:9978358-10019715 GCA_027563825.1 Erythroxylum mucronatum
AGATAGAGTTATAGTTTAACACAATCAGCTAGTAAAGATTATCGAAAATCATCCTAGGAATCTCAGCTGTCAAGTATCCAAAACCTATCGTTTTTCCTTTTAAAAAACAACAACGTTCAGCCCATTATCACATGACCAGCCATATTGCAGATACAAACAATGTAACCAAATCTCCAAAACTATGATAGCTATTATCCCAAAATAAGATTATATTGAATCTCATCTTGATCATATCTTGAAGAGTCCCACTTCAAGCCGACTAAGTCCATTTAACAAATAATGTCCGGAAGTAAATGATAAGATATATTATAACATATATCTTAACATACACAATAACATTCTCTATTTTCATTTTCACCCTTTAAATAATAAAATTACTTGTATGCAAGTAATAATCTACACAAAATAACATAAGCATTACTTATGTTGTATCTTACTTTTGAGCTTCAAATGCTTACATATAATCAGTATTATCATTGGAACTTCAACTAGTTTGAATTCTAAAACCAACTAGTGTTTCACTCATTTGAATGTGAAATCTTACCTTGTTTTAACTCAGAGGAAGATGTAGACAATGGAAAGAGATAATGGAAGATGCTGGAAAACTTGCAAAGTCGAGTAATGGTACTAAATCAGTAAATGTTAAGAGAGAGACAACAAGATTGAAAACATAGGTCTGGGGGAGAAAATAAAGGAGGGAGGGATGGTGATGGTGTTACACTTGCTAAAATACCAAAACACCCTCACTAGTATTGCTTTTATTTAAACCACATCAAATGAGCGAAACATACACCTCAAATTCCATTTGCTAGTGATACGAAGGTTGAATAAGAAATTTTTAACAAGTTTAAGAGTAAATTGGCAAAAATAAAAGTTTAGAGACCAATATGAACTTAACATCAAAGTTGAGACACCAATTTAAACTTTTTGTTAAAATAAAATTAGGTTCTAGTCAATTATGATTGCAAGTATTTAAAATTAACATTATATCTACCTAATTGTAAAATATTATTTAACATTATTTATATTGATATATATCTTTTATTTCCAACTTAATATTGGCTATCCTAACAAATAACTTTAGATTGTACATTTATAAATAACATTGAGAGTATCATACTGAACTTAGCATTGATTTTAGTTTTATACGTTATCGATACTGATTAAGACTAAACATCGTTTTGAATATTTTTCTAAAATTATAAATAATTATTTAATTAATCAAAATGTATTAAATTGCAAATTGCAGAACCAGCTCGTAGGAGATACCGTGGAGATATTTCTTCAATTAATCAAATCGTATGAATTGAATATTATTAATGGATGTCCTAACATATATTTTGTCGACATGTTAATTATGGATTCTCTTTGATGGCTATAAGATGGAAATGATGAGTTGATCCAATCATAGCCTTCATTTCTTAAGTAATTAATAGAAGAAAGTAAAGCCTGGCGTCTGGGAAGTATAGCAAGAGAGACAATCAATAAATGACAACTCTGCAGTGACAACCGTGAGTTTATGCTTGGTTGGGAACCTGGGGCATGGATTATGACATCGTCTTCTGTAGTTACCGGTCAAAACTAAAAAATGTAACTTTGAAGGAACAAGTGAATTCAGATTATATGAACATGCGAAAACAGGAATTACCAAAAGAAATTATAAACTCTGGGCCATAATAATATCATTCCAGCGCATCAGTTTCCTTATGTTGACATTTTCAACATAAAAAAGTTAGATTCTACTTAAAATTAACCAAATTAGGGAAGTAAACTATCCATCGAAGTGGACCACTTACCAAACCCCTTTCTACTTAAGATGGGCCGTTTGAAGCAAAAGCAAAATTGCAAACGAGTTAATGTGGAAAATCTCTTTTACTTTCCATTTTCTTCTCTGCTTTTTGTTTATTTTTCCTTCTTCATTACCAGTAAGCCTTGTACTTTTAATACACCAATAATCAGGGAAATGTCAATTTTCAGAGTGTTGAGTATAGATTTGTAATAAATTAGTATTATTAGTAAAGTGTTTTTGGCATATCCTTGGTTATATATATTGATAGATTGGCAGGCATGCCCAATTTGAGGAGAAAAAAAACAAGAAAAAGACCATAACGACGACTCAGTGACAAATTGCTAAAAGCACAAGAGCTTGGTGGCGGGGGAAAATGCAGATCTTTCATACTGAAACATTCTCACCACCATTCTCTCATTCGTGCTGTTAGGGAATTGCTTTCCCGGAACTGGGAGGTTCGGGTTCGTCACATATATCAGGAAGCGAATCGATGTGCGGATTGGCTCGCCAAATTAAGCTATGGCTTATCTTTAGGATTTCACTGGTTTCCAGAACTAGTTCCTGGCATTGCTCCTTTGTTATTTGCTGATGTGGTGGGAGTTTCTCTCCCTAGAGTGTCTCGTATGTAGTTTCCTTTTGGCTTCGGCCCGTTTTCAATAAAAAAAAAAAAAAACATTCTCACCACCAACTCAGGCGCCATCGATTCAAGTAAATAATTTGTGGAAAAGACCCTCTCTTGCAAAGCAGGACGCAAAGCTCTAGGCAAAACCTTTGCTGAGCCCCTTTATTTTACCATGCTATTAGTATATACAGTACCCTTAACCACAGTCACACGTACTTTTGACCTGCGGAGGAGGAAACTCCAGTTCTTGCTTTGATGACAAAAAGGTGGGGGATCTCTCTGCTCTCATAATATATCACACCAAACTTCAATTTTACACCATCATCCATGCCATCATGAAGAATACAAGCATCCCAGATGGAGAATACAAAATTGGCATGCAAAAAGCTTTCAAGGAGTTTCATTTCCATATCTCAATTTCATTTTCATAAATGCAAAACTTTAAGCAAAAGTCTAGTACAACAAATGCCTAAATTACAGCACGCCATATTAGCTGTGGTACAAAAAGGCCAAAAGAATAGAAGATAAATATTATACAAAATTCAATAACAAAAAACCCATTTATATGTAACTACATTGGCTACTAAGTTATTATAACTTGAATATTACTCTATTTAGAAAAGGACTTCTCTCAAACCCCACCTAGTATTTTACTTTGGGAGTTTCAAGGAAGCAGAAGATATGTTGAAACCTGTTATTGAAATTTCTGTTTAGAAAGACGAGGAACTTACATGTCATTATCAACATGAACAGCTAAAAGCAGTATTGCCAAAGCACTTGGCTTTATTGACGATCTTCCTAACTCCTGTCTCACCAAGAGAGAATCTTGTACTAGGAGATAAGAGGATTCGGTCCATCACATTGATCTTAGGGGCTTCCAGAATTGCCTTGGGGAGTGATAGCGCCCATTGCATACCCCAAATTGACAGTGGTCTCATGTATATAAGGGACCGGAAGTGGCCATCAATGGTCCATGCCTCTGGAGTCTGAAACCAGTATCTGTACTCGCATAAAAGCAAGATTCAGTAACAGTTGCTCCTTCAAAGAAACAAAATCCCAGAGAGAAATACTGTATCAATTTATGCAAACACAGACATTAAGAACATGCATATATGCATATTCTGCCTATGTATATGGAACAGAAAATACAAGAGAATTTCGCCATCAAACAGCAGTTCATAAGGGAGATCTTTACGTATGCAGTTGTCGCTGATGCATAACTTGGAATTTTACTTTACAAGGATATCAAGAAATTCCCAAACACACCCTCTTCCCCAAGAAAAAGTTAAAGTGCATTTGTTATACGAGAAAAAGATACATAGAAACTCTCTCAGCAGTGACAAGAAATCCCTGCTAATTTTCACCTTAGCTCTGCTGCAAGTATGAAAGAGGAAACGGAAAAAATAAAGCATATGTATCACACATTCAATTGATCTGAGAATGAACACGAAGACTGCCTTCTTAAGCATTTCAAACATGATTTTCAAGCAACAACCAAAAGGGGAGTGAAATAGCAAGAACTAGTGTCATTATTTGAATAGATCCAAAAAATATTTAAAAACAAACATAAGATGAAGTTCATCTGAATTAATGAGGCAAGGAGAAATGCACTAAGCAGAACTATATGAGCCCACAGTAGAAACATTTACGGACTGGATTTACATATTGGATTTGTTGCAACTAACTTACCCATAGCCCTCTTCTGACCAGCCTGCAGTGAAAATACCTTCAGCAGTTGTGAAGGCTTGATCCTCCATCCCAGCAAGTATCATGGTAGCGGCTACACCGTACGTGACACCAGTCCAAATCTCACGTGATTGCATGCAAGTTTCATCAACCTTTCCATCGGGATGCATACCATTCACAGCACCAATCCTGCCTCCACGTACTTTCATAACGTTGAAATCATAAATCTTTTGGAGAGAACTTTTAATTTTGAAATCATCAAAAAGTGGAAGCAAGCCTGAAGATGCTGTATACCACTGTCCTGCCAGTTGATCTGCCTGTATAGATTTACTATTACTACTTGACCCACTATCGTAGTTGAAATATGAACCATTCCACAGTTTTTCTTCAAATGCTGATTTAGCCTGCACAAATTTGTTTTTGCACAGTTCAGCAAAGAACTTGTCACCTACTTGATAGGCCATTGCAGCGGCAGCTTGGAGTGCTGCAAGCCATAAGCAACCACAGTAAGCACTTATACCATGAACTGTCCAAGTGTCGTATGTTTGATCTGGGAACCCATCATTTTCAATAAGACCATCATCATCCCTATCAAATTGTTCCATGTACTCCATGGCAGTTCGAACCGCAGGCCAAACATCAATCCCAAATGACATATCCCCTGTTGCGGCAAAGTCTCTATACACTTGAAGCACAAATTTTGCATTCAGATCCTTCCACTTGCTGGTATCATGTATATTATATGCATTCATTTCATACCATGGATCATGTGTCCCAAGGTCATGAGGTACAGCACCTCTAACCTTGCGTATTCCCACATCACCCTCAGCAAGAAACTTCACTTTTCTTCCATCCATTGATAACACAGCTTTGGCAAAATCACGCTGAATAGTGAGTTCAATTTTGGGAAATAACTCAAGAAGCGCAAAAGAAGCATAAAAGTGCACGTCATAGGTGCACCACATGATATATTCTACCCCTTCTAAGTACAGAAACCTACCAACGTCATCATTCTTATTAAGGGCCTCTATCATGTCAAAAGAATGATGAGACTGGCTAGGATTTCTATTTTCCCAAGGTGATGCTGATTCATCTTTCCATGAGTAAGATTTATGAAATTCTTCATCATAATCCATTAGGCTACCATTAGCAGAACCATAACCATCACTATCATACTTAGTTCCCTCCCCACTGCAGCTCACGTGTGCCTCAACTACTTTAACATCTGTGGCTTCCCCCTTCTTTGACTCATGGAAACCATGTCTTACAACCGTGTCTGGCAAGGAAGAGTCTGCACAGAACAAGTATAAAACCTTTATGCTATGGCTATTTCATTCAATGAAGCATTAACAACTCGGAAATTCAATGACAAGAGAATGACTTATGAATGAGTGGTTAACATAAGTTCTGAGTATGTATGATAAAATCATGCAGAATCTCATTTTGGCAATTGAAGTATGAAAATGATAAGAGGTGGTAGATAAAAATAGATACGTACCTATCCAAACTGTTCCACCAGCAACCAAGAAATAGAGTTCATTAAACAATGTGAACTTGTACCTGCAATATCAATCATGATACTAGACAAATAAATTGAAGAAAACATGAAATTATAAAAGCTACCGACACATAGCATTACAAAGAGTACAGTTAGAAGTTGACCCTAGTGATATTGGAAATATGCCCACAACTGGTTTTTGAGAGTCTAGAAAATGTAAATAATAAAGTGAAACCCTTCCACATAAGATTCTAGAGAGATGTTCAAATGAGAAATTATTCACGAAAACTTCATTGTTGAAGTCTATCAGAACATTATACATAAAAGCTCAAATGTTTAAACAGCAAAGAGTAATTTTAACTTATTGTACTCTATATGAGCTCGGAAAGAGCAATGTGTAAGTGTCTAACCCCTTAATCCTCATATTAAGATTGTAACTCAAGCAGCAAACAAAGTTGTCATCTAAAATGGCCTAAGCTGAGACACTTTTGTGATTTAAAATATTAAAAAGAAAAGGTTTATAAGGAACTATGGATGTGAAACTAGATATATATCAAATAACCTTGTCATTGAATAATAATACTCACCACTCAGGCAGCCTTTCATCCTTGAGGATAGGACTTTGCCATCTCTCAATCTCATCCTCCCACTGTTTATAATCTGATTTAGACAAAAAGTAGAAAGGCATATACATTGAGCAACCTTGAAGAACAAAATTTCTGCAAGGAGTTTCAAACTAACAAATCTACTAATGGAGCTTAAACCATTTTAAAAAATAAAGATGCATACTTTTTAGGGCATCATGCACCAAGTTTTGAGCGGCTTTTTCCGAGGTGCCATAAAATTTTGTGTATCTCCTGCAATGAACTAAGTGTTTTAGGAAACAAACTCAACAACACAGAACTATCCAATCAATACAGTACAATTTGTTTTCACCCATTATTATCCAACACAGTGCTTTATGTTATTCAAGTATATAGCTCTTGCAAAGAATAATGGAGAAAAGCCAACACCTAGGATAGCATATACTGCTCTCACAGTTTAACAACATAAGATAAAGATTGCAACTAACTTCAAGAAAAAAAATTGTCATCATTAAATGGACAGTCCGAATAATGAACTATAGAAAATTTAGCACAATCTACTGGTCAATCCAATTAGTTAAATGAAATTGATATAAGCCAGTGTTTCTCCAATCATATCTTCACTTTGAGCATGAACAGATTAACAGAAAGTAAGGTCTCTGACAAATTTACCTATAGTATGAACTTCCCTTCAGAAATCTTATTTTTGGAGATGACCAAGCAAGTGCAAATGCGACTGTGCACTTTCCATGAGGTTCCACCCATGCAGAAGCTGAAACTGCAGCACAAATTGTGTCTCCAGGAGATGAAGGCATGCTAGGTCCACAATTGAAATTCTCACGATCAAATTGCCCATTCTTGGGATGAATGAAACAAGTAAACAAATACTTTGTCAAGACAAATTACATTCAGAAAGTTATTAAAAGACCTTGAAGCACACGCAATTAGATGCATGAAACTTGAGATTAACGCTTTTGCATAGAAAGATTAGCAATGCACTCCTCATCGGACAAGTAGTCTATTCTAACAAAATTGTTAAGCCAAACCTGTCAGGTGAAACTAGCAGACAAAGCTAGGAACTGTTACCTGTGCCATTTTACCCCACACATCGCTTGCTGTAATACAGCTTCCTTCAGACAGGCCAAAGCAAGGCAGAACAGTCACATTTACATTCTGAGTTTCACATGCAGCAACTGCAAAAGTAACTGGGGGATTACCCTTCGCAGTCCTGCAACAATGTCACCATAAATAGAAATACTTGTAATGCAATGACAGGAAGAAATGGCCACAATTCAAAGGGAAAATATAAAAAAGACTTCTCATTATTTGAATGCACTAGTCTGTATTAAGAATTTTACATGATTTATTAAAACTGTAATATAGAGAAATGGTAAAGTGAAAGGTTCAACTTCTTTTGTTATCAATGTTGTATCAATTTGACTGGAGTAACAGAGGAAAAGATTTAATCTTATAATATAGTATCAAATCAGGTTAGTAATTTATAGAATTTCAACCACTGAACAAATATCCACAATTTAACAGCAACAAAAAATGAATCAAGTGAAAAGGCACTTTATGTTACATTTTCAGATACGCTACAATGCATTTTACAGGTTTTATGGCTCATTTTAACTTCACGCAGTGGAACCTGTAAATTGAAAAGTTGAACTTATGCTCTGTTACTAATGTCGGATCAAACTGGAGTAACAGAATCGTGGGAGAGAGGTCAATGGCTAAATGGTCCAAAACACATTCATCCACGGTAAAATCAGGTTAGCAATCTAAATACATTTGAATTTACTAGAAAAGAATTATGACCAAATCACATTCTTATACTGTGGAGAAGTATCCATAACAGAATTGCAAACCAAACTTTAATCATGATAAGTATAAAAAAAAGTTGTGAAAACAATATATTTCTCCGGAGAATTCTAATACTAAGAAAAAGTGAAAAGTATATCATAGATCATGCCATTCGCAAATTCAATACACATTTCTTATAAGCCAAGTGATGGCTCATGAAATCAAGAAAGAATAAAATTTATAGGACGGTTCTTACACAGAGAGTTGAACTTTTGATGTCTACTAAGGATAAGGGTAAGGAAAATGAGGGCAAAATAGCTGCTAAGATATCTCCCTTAACATTGGATTGAGGTTACTACTAACTGTTTGGATCCCTAATTATTGTCCTGATCATCCAAAGATTGGGAGAAACATTTATAATAAAGGGACCATAACTTAATGTCCCAAGATTCTTGTGATGAAGATGGAGTCCCTCTTTATATAAACATTCTGAAACCTAATCCACTACTACACGAAATTGTAGATAAACCTCCTCCAAATCCGAAATTTGTCACTGGTACAAAAATATCCACTTATCGATGTTGGGTCTTAATACCCTTTATATATATACGGTAAATTTGTAAATATAACTTATATTCAATAGGGGACTAATCTAGTCAAGGACTATTACAACTACTAATCATTATCTCATAAGAGTTCTCTATAGCACTATCCCATAAGGCACCGCTTCACCTAATCCTGTTTCCATAGATAATAGACCCTAAATCAACTAACAGCTTACAACTAACCATGTCAGGAAATCCTAACCTAAAACCCTGAATTTCTAAATCTCGTGTTATCATTTCCGAGAGAAAGTAAGGAATGGCACTAGTTTATATGTAAAAATTAAAAATCCTATTTCCCATTCGATCTTGGCTTTTCCCAATCTTCTAGACAACTATTTAAAGTGATAAAAACTACATCAAATTGCAACTTAGTAGATAAAATCCTGCATTGGCTAACTTTTCCACTTCTTTTTGCCCTTTTCATTAATGTTCTAGGGAAGTGTAAACACTTTGCTTCACTTAAAATGGTGAAATGACCAAGAGAAATCTGCAAACCAACCATCATATAGAGCTATTAAGGTTTGGTGACTTGCTTGTGATGTAGAAGTACACCGCAAACTCCATCGTCGCCTCTGTCAGAAAGCACAGACAACAGCATCAGACCAAAATTCAAACATAAGAACCCAAACAAGTAACAAAGAACAAAACAGGAAATATACTAACATGAATGGCTCATTGACATGATCTCCTGATAAAGATGAAACCCCTCCAACAGAATTCTGCATCCATCAGATAGCAACAAACTGCATTTAAGAACCTAGAATGCCTATTCCAACAGTGAGTAGAATGCAAGAGAAATTTGGTGAAACAAGAACTTACCGCCCATGTAAAAAGAAGGCTAACTTTTGCTCTTTCCTTTCCAGTGTTCACTAACTACAGTAGAAACATAATCATCTGGTCACAAAACTGAATTAAGATACAAAGGTCCATATATTCTATGTTTTCAAACTAAATGTATCCTCAGTGTAGTTTCATCAATCATAGAATAGGGGAAATACAGATCTTGAGGCCATTGTCAAAATATACCAAGAGTAAGTAGCCTTTAGAAAAGAATTCTAACATGCTTTCCAAGATGGTGATGTCAAATGGGCAACTGTTTTATACAATCCCAAAAGATAAAGACACAAAATCCTACATAGATGCCAACCTTATGTAGTTTATAGGCCTACCAAGATCTAAGTTTGTACATCACTATCTATGGCCAAGTGTAATACCATAAAGAAACGTCAAAAGAAAGAAAAAATGCATTATATTTTCTATGCAGAACTAAATAACCGATTACCACATATTTAAATACCACATAATCCTAATTTAGTTGAAAGGAAATATAAAACCTAGCACTAGTAATGTTCAAGCTGCTTGAGTATGCCCTTGAACCAATAAGGACACCATAATTAATGAAAATAACTTTTCTACAGGTTAGAGCCTATGGTTGTCTGGAAACGAAAGAGTATGCTTGCTCTAACCTGGCTGCTTATCAAACAATGAATATACAATCAGAATTATGACTTGGTTGTGCGGAATGACTAGGAATGTCCCACTATAATGTCCCATGGAGCACATGATGAAATAAGCTAGGGTTTAATTAACAAACAAATTTGAAATATTTCCTCTTACAAGGAACAACAACAAAAGCTAATTGGTATTTTTCTACTGGTTCAAAAAATGAAAATTTCAAAACTCTGAACTAACTGTTACAATTTATAGATCAGACTATCAACTTAAAACATCACTTATGACCAGTTTGCAGATGTATAACTTTATCATCAGTCTACCCACACCGTGAACTTCAACAACCTAGGTTGAGAAATCGTAACAGACAAGTCCAAAGTAATGGCAAATTTTTTTGAAGAAACTAATTCAACCAGCAAGTGACCTGAAATTAAATACTCAAATTTGTTAATAAATTCATTTGACTTGATCATTGATTTGAGATAGCATACTGTGTAAACAAAAACTGCAGTAGGAAGACTGCTGTCTCTATAGTTATGTGGTATGAATGGTGATATTTGTCGGCAAGAGATCTTCAATTCTGGGTCTGGTTCACCTGTAAGATAAAAAGATCAACTTGAAAAAAGGGATAGAAGAAGAACACGTGATTTTTCACGCAAAAGAAAGCGATGTACAGAATGCTACCGTCATATACTGTCCATGCCCGAGGAAACAAAGCATGATATGTGGAATGCTGGCCACTCAAGTTCCAGCCCCATGATGATATACCATGATCAGTAGCTTTCCTGTGTGATAATACCAATTGATCAGTATTAGTATGGGTAAAAACCCAAGGTCCACAATTATGCCATTGTTTGGATGCTTTAATTCTTTCAAATACATGGGACCAGTGTTACACAGACTTTTTATCTTACCCTAACCCCTCATGCTGACCAGGAGCCAGCACTGAAGCATAGCTTTTATTCCCCCCATCACGAGATATAAAAATCTGCAGTACAACAATAAAATTAACTAGATCACAGAAGTGATTTCATGGTTCACATGTAATCCAAATTCATTCTAAAACAGTGGACCATAAAAAGTCTGTATCTTAAATAGATGACTTCATTCTCATAATTATCAGTATTTCCAATTCATCAATTAATAAATAAGGAAAATTATGACCAGGAGACAAATTACAGATGCAAAGTTACCTCTCTATGCATCAGCAAGTTAATTATGTACTAGTATGCAACCAAATGTGATGGCTGTCGATTTATATTGAGAATCACATTCAAATGTAATGATGCAATCGATTCAGAAGTTAAAGCCCTTTCGAATTATTTAAATACGAGCTATATAGTATTTGCAGACATGACTCCTGAGGTTCTGTAACTTTGTAGACAAAAACAACCTTTGATTAACTAAAGTGTCCAAGTGCTCACCTTTAAAGCTAATCCTGAGTAGAAATCACCAATTAAATTAAACCATGCATGACCAGCCACTCACCAATCAGTTTACCTTCATATAGTCAAAATTACACAATCTTCCTAAAGGATTACGCAGACAACTAAAACCAGAAACACTATGGTTCACCAGAACTACAAAATCAAGGTCCAGATAGGGAGGGGGAAAAAAACCTCACTGACAGAACAAACAGCTAAAGACATGTTAGCAAATCGAAAACATATAGCAGTGGAAAATAGATGGAAGTTCAAAGCTTTACAGAGAACTGATTGGCCATGACAGGTGAAGCCTCATGGGTTCCAGGTACAATCTGCCATTGTCTAAATTCGCCTCTGAAGCCTCTGGATATGCTCCCACTTCTGCAACAGAAAGTAATTTTCACAAAACTAGACAAAGAAATTAGAGCAAATCATATCAAGAGTAGAAATAGAAATTTTCTAACCACATACCCCATTCCTCCAAGTGGAACACCCTGAGATGCAGACGGCTTGCAACTTTCACGAGTAAAGGGATCAATAGGTGCTTTCTGAGAAAAACATGGGAGATGCAACTTTAGCAATGGAGCTAACTCGGCTACCAAAGAAAATACAAACAAATTCTGCATTAACAAAATGGAAAATTTCACCCTTCCATAGGATGCCTCCTCCCTGACATAGGACCAAAGTCGGACACCGAGTCGAACCTAACATTCCCATAATAATGAGTGAGACTAGCGTTATACAGGACATATCCATCTCTTAAATTGATCCACATAACTCACCATCTTTATTGCTTCCTTGAATGTAACACTAAATTCTTTCAGAATATTCGCATGGCTATTTAACCTCCTTCTCCAAGCATGTTGGGGTGGAGCAGCACTATCAGAATCCAACTACATCATTAAGAAAAAGGCATAGTCAAGAATCCAACTTAAACTGAATATCCTGACTAAATTCAAAAAATACGGTAGACAAGCAAGCATCTTCTAGTAACTAATGAAATATGTATCGGATGCAACAAAGAGCACCACCATGCTCATACTTTTCCATACTGACTGATTGAATCTGCAACTATCCATCCAAACTAATGTTTCGTACGCAATCAGTACACTGACAAATCTGTTTAAAAATTTAAGCAGACCTCAGACAACTCCTTCGAGCTATCATTTGAAAATATGCTACAAATGATCAAAAGGAACTAATCAACTAAACATGATCCACGAAATTTCCCGTAAATGAAACAGAATCAAAAGGAAGAAGAATTACCAGCTGCAAGGTGGCTCTGCTTACATAGTCTTCAGGAGGCCACGAATGTTTTCTACAGTGAAACAAATTGCTGCTCACCATTTTGCCTCCACTAGTTCCTTTCTTTTGGAGTCCAAAAGCTTTGAAAATGTGAAGTTTTTAGAGGTGGGACCTTTGCTTCTAAGATCTTACGGGTCAGTCTTTTATCTTCCCAATCTCACTATCATTAAACGCGATCCTTAACGACGAAGAGATGGCAGTCAGAATGAGCAATATAGAATCGGTGATTGCGCAGAAACAATAAACGACAAGAGATGGGGGAGTACGCAGGAGTTGCGAGCAGAGGATCAACCGTCGTCTCTCTGGGAGATCGCCAGGCGAAGTGGTGGCGTTAGTGGAACCGTCGTCTCTCTGCTACTTTTCTCCCTCTAGAAACAAACGTGTTGATTAACTTGAGGTTTGAAAAATAAATAGATGGGGAATTATTGTAATTATTATTATTATAAGTTTGAATGAAGCATGTCATTTACTTCTAATTGCTGATAGAAAGAGGTGGGGGTGTGGTTGAGTGGTCTCGTTCATTCTTAAGGGGATTCGATCCTTGATTTTAGGTACAGAGCAGCCTTAAATTTTTGGGCTAATTGTTCTGTTCTGTAAAGTGCTTACAAATCAGCGAAGGGATTAGTCACTGGATCCACCGGCGAATTCCTAGTCTAAGGAAAAAAAAAGGTTGACTCCAATTCTAAAACATAGGTTGGTGTAAATTAAAAACGCGTGGCATTCACACTCTGGTTCAAACTCAAACACTTTCAACGCCCTCCAATTTGGACTCAGCGACCATTCCAAAAGGAGGTGACCAAAAAGATGCAAATAGTACCAAGTGCCAATGAAAGCTTAGCTGCCTGCAATTGCAAAGTTTGCTTAGAATTATTTTGGTTCTCCTTTTCCTGTTTCGAATTGTTTCTTCTGATTGGACGTAGACATTATCTAACATTAAAGGACAATTCATAATTTGTATCAGTAGTGTGATGATTCATTAATCATGTTCAGATTATGGAATCTAATACAACTTCAAGTAACATTCCACAATTAATTTTCTACTTTTCCTTGAAAACAAATTAATTTCAACATATTAGTTTGTGAAATTAACCTTAAAAATTCCAGATCCTCACTGTAAATTGGTTTCAGAGTAAATATGTTGCCCCATGATGTGACAGAAACAAGTTGCATGCAATTGTACGTACAACTACTTGACAGGTGCATCTAATGAATCATAACTCATAAGCCTCCAAAAATAATCATGAATGTGTGTGGAGAAGGAAGAGCAGAATATGTGGACAAATGGCAGCCATGCACTGGATAGTATATATTTGGACTAAAGAGATAGACTTTCGGAGTGAAATCCTCTGTAGTCTGTACCGACTACCTAAGATCTTCTGTACCAACCTTGTGCCACTCAAGCACAGCCACAATTTTTACTGAGTCTCACTAAAATTTATGATCATGTTTGAGTGACACAGGGTTGATCTTGAGTAGTAGGTACAGACAGTAGCGAAGCTACTGCTAAGTGCCCACCCTCAAATTTTTTTTAATTAAAAAAGATATATATAAATATAGAGGTTGCCCACCTAAAAGAATGTCGTTGCCCGTGGTAGATTGGATAAAAAAAATTTACCCCCTGAAACAAATTCTTGGCTTCGCGGCTGATTACAAAAGATTTGATCCCTACACTTTCCGAGTTCCAAATAACAAAAGATAAGGGAAATGACAGAAGGGAGGGAAAGTGTTTTGTCTTCCCTACGTTAAATTTGTAGTCATGCACTAATCAGATACTCTGTGCTGGTAACTTGTGTCCTATCCACACAAGCCGTCTGTCCATTGAAACACGAAATTTTTGGTATATTTATCGAGAGGTAATAAATGTGCTAATTGGTTAACTAACCATTTTGATGTCAGCATTACATATTTTTGTAAATCCACCCATAAAATGTCATCTTATCTTTCTAAAAGATATATCTGAAAGCTGTATTACGATTTAATTTGTAATTTTTCCTTTAAAAAAAACACGAAATCTGGTTAAATAGTTAGATTAGACCGCCTGACTCTAGACTTGGGTCCAATTATACTACATACTTTGAATTTTTGATTTCGTCTCAGTGTCCTCTCATGAATTTAAGGTTCTAGATCAAACTATTCAACACACAACTTTTATTACTATTGTGAAGTCATTATATGCTTTTAAGAAAAACCAATAGTGACGCTGAATACGTTAATGAAACATGATAGATAGTTCGACCATTCAACTCATTTATTTACATAAAGCTTCACTATGTTCCTTCCATGTATTAGAAGTTAGAACCCATTTGTTGAAAGTTCTTACCAACCAGTCAGCTCCAGTCAAACTTGAAATTGTATGTGACCTATTAAATTCAGATTTATTCCTTGTAATGGTAACACTTGAGAATTTACAAATTAGAACTATTAGATAATTGGAATCTCCATTATACTAAAACTCCAGCTCATCAATGTCATCATGCGCAGCTGTTAGCATTTTTTTTCATGTATTAAAATGAAAATTACATTGTACATTGTAAATCATATATGCTTCTTTTAATAATTTTTATAATACTTCTGATCTCCTACATTTGATAGAGTTGGTGTTTTAGCAACTTCGATTTAGTTTTTTCTTACATCTTAGTTGCTCAGTACCAAATGAATGACATGACATGGGATGAGTTTTATATTCAACTGTACTTAGGAAAACAATAAAACGAGGTTTGTAACTAGATTTTGTATTAACACCTTATGCTTGAAAGGTTTAAGAGTAATCTCGTCTAAGCAAACATGTGATTGGTTCACACAGGCTGCATGCAGCATTAGCTTAATAAAAACCAAATATAACTTATCATTGTCATCCTCACCATCATCACACCCAGTCCGAAGTCCCGTAATAAAGTGAAATTCAGAGAGGTCTGATAGTACGCAGCCTTACCCCTACATAGTAGAGAGATTGTTTCCGATAGACCCATATGCAGATGTGACAACAAAAGAGTGGTGTAGGTTAAAGAGTAAATAAGTAAAACTGGCACGTTAAATAATTATGTAAATAAAATTACAATAAATACATAAATAAATAAAAAATATAATATAATCAAAAGATATACCTGATAGTGTCCAGATCTATTAGTACCTGATAAGCTGCAAAGACTCGCAGTCATCACTACCAAATACAAGCATTGCGGGTTCTGTAAGAGAAAAATCAACACACCATGCTCGTTTCTCATGTTCTTCATATTCCACCACACGCTGCCTATTTGTTACATCCCCAACTGTAACTATTCCTTCATAATCTCTGTTAGCTATATGATTCTTAGCAAACTCAAGCAGCTAAGTTTAGAACGTGTTGACATTTCTACAACTGGGCAGTGCATGTCTACTGGTTCATTTACTACTAATGAGAAAATCAAAAATACAATTATACAACTGCTTATACAAATACAATTACTTTCTGTTTTAATCTTGCTCTTTTAAATACCGCTTAAAGGAGTTATCCTTCAATTTAGACGTAATTATTTACTTATGTTCTATACTACGTGCAAAGATACAGAAATTTTAAACTCCAAGCAAGTCCATATCCAAAGTGGCCAAAACTGTGATGCCTGATTCTCGAGGAAAATAGAACATCTTTCAATGCTCGGTTACACAAGCTTCGAATGAAATCAAAATGGTGTACCTACTTCACTTCGACGGGCGAAAAAAAGCTCAGTACTTACACACATTAATCCAACTACCTCAATCACTATTTGGTACAAAGAACAATTTATGGTTCCTAAGAATGAACACCAAAATTTTCAATTATATAACATGAAGACAAACCACAATAACTAACGGCTGAACCATAGGAACTTGTCTCTCTGCACAGGCTACTTGCTTATGTAACTTTTTGTCTACAGATGACGAGAACTCCACACTTATCAATGCTCTACAAAATTTTAAACAAATGTACAAGGCAGAAAAATTGCACCTTCCGTGAAGATGGTAAGGTACATTTTCCTCGTGGTATGTTAACATGGTAGAGAAGCTGAGATTTGCAGTTTCATACTCAGGTGTTGGTGTCTTTAGGATCAAGAACTAGGTTCATGGGCCCAAAATGCGTCAGGATCTGGACAAAACAGAGAGAAGTCTCGAATCTCAAGATTGGCGATGTGCCAATTAATAAATCGCCCTTGTATGAACTTGAGTAGCAGCAGAACTGTTGGTAATAGCCACCATTCGGCATCCTCTCTGAGTAGAAACAATTCAAAAGTCTGAACATGTGAATACGAACTACAATTTCGCACAAACAAAAATCGGATCGAGAGTACCAGTCAGCTTCTTTCAAACAGTTGTTTCAGTATATTCGTAACTTGAGAGCAATACTGGAACTTATCATTAATTGGATGAATTAAGTTGAGCTTGATTATCAGAAGAAAGAGAGTGATGGATGATCATTTTACACATAAAGAAGCTACTTGCAGTGTGTAGAAAGTTGTTTATGTCAGTATAAGAGAAAACTAGAATAGAATGATTAATTTTGACCTTCTAATATACTGAGCGTTTCCCGTATCAGGTGGCTGGAAATAAGAAATTCCATAATGGACAGCCCCGCAAATAAAAGCCACAGCCTGAAAAAAGAAGTTAAAAATTACTTTTTCCGAAGGTTATGCAAGTATGATAGGTAAGAGCAATGTAGTTCAGCAACAAATGATAGCTAGGTGGCTTTCAGGTTGAAGCTCATATATCTTAAGGAGCTTCACTTGTGACAAGAAGTCGGTACCTTTAGCTGAAAACTTCTTAATTGCAAATTAACTTACAACATTAGATAGAGATGTAGCATTCCACAATGCATAAATACGAGCAAGTGAAGCTCTTCTAGGCTCTTTGCTATACAAGGCGTGCAAGCCAGCTAGGAATGGAGACAGCAAAGATAAAGGGAGAACAAGCAGCACAGCGAGGAAAGCACCAATATAAATCCAATAGAACTGAAGCAATGTGAGAAGAGTGACAGCAAGATCTGACAAAAGGACGACAGTAATAAAAAACTGAAGAGTTTCCTGAAATACAGAAATAGGCATTAGCTCGTCACAACCGTCACCACAAAAAAGAACTGTCAAATGTTCTGTGGAAATACCTGACGACCAACAGGTCTTGTATTGATCAGTACAAGCGAAAGGGGAAACAGAAAATCCTTCCTAAACTCCAGCGATTTC
Source organism: Erythroxylum mucronatum (assembly GCA_027563825.1). Taxonomy (NCBI): domain Eukaryota; kingdom Viridiplantae; phylum Streptophyta; class Magnoliopsida; order Malpighiales; family Erythroxylaceae; genus Erythroxylum; species Erythroxylum mucronatum. The sequence goes on from JAOSBP010000005.1 coordinate 9,996,316, forward strand.
AAGGTAGCATCATTTATAAGACCACCATTAATTCCTCCATTCATCCGTTTACGAGATAAAGTTTGACTCATTCCTAGTCGATCTTGCTGCAACTGCTTATAGCCTCTGTTCATATATAAGATATTTTTCCTGTAACACAAGCCAATTAAAGCCCAAAGATAATTTGATCCTGTTCTATGCAAAAGAACTAACTAATAAAGCATAAAGCAAACTCCAAAATCCTATGTTAATCACATGCTACCCTGCTACAAACTACCCCAGTACGGAAAGTTTGCCTTCAAAATGACTCTGCCAAGGGCTGTGCAATTTAAGTCAATTTAATATAAAGAAGAAATAATGTCAGAATTGCAATAATTCAATTTCAATTTCAATTTCAACCTCGAGTTCTTTCCTTTCCATTATACAATACACTTTCTTCTATGATTTTCTCTAACAGCATGGTTAAATCAAAACAAAAATATTACACTGGTAAAAGAATCTTTCTGTTCAAAGTTTAAGATGAATGAAAATCAATTGAGAGTAGCCTGAATGAAAATCAATTGAGAGTAGCCAATGTGATAAATGAGGTGTAATTGAATTGCTAGAAGTAGCTAATTGATGCAAAAGAGCATAAAGTTTATAGAAAAAATAAAAGAGGAAAAATTAGTCAACCACAAGCTTTAATTTGGTGGGATAGAGGATGGAAATTGAGTTGATTGCAAAGGCAACAAGCACTGAAATTTAAATTATGCTAGAATTCCTTATTGCATAGGAAGTAGTAGTAAGATAACTATATTATTCTAGTTTTAGATATGTTATCCTAGTTGTTTAGAACTTAAACTTACATAAATTTTTATTAGAATAGGATTTGAATTTGTTAAGACCCTTTCCTACTAGAATAAGGGTCTAAGAACTTCTCTAAATATCTGTGCTCAGCCTTTCAATAATAAAATATCTTGAAATTTTTTCTATAAAATTGAGTTTTCAACTAGAAGGTGTGATACTTTCTTTAAGAGTGATTCTTAGATCTTAGGAGTGATTCCTAGTTTCCTACGCTCTGTTATTTGTATTCCTCTCCAAATTCCAGCAATTGTAACCTAAAATTCTAATAACCAAAAACCCTAAATTCTAGCCATATCAAACATAAATTCCAGTCATATCAAACTCTGAAATTCTAGCACAAATTTCCAGCAATCAAACCCTAAAAATTCAACCGCACCAAATCTGAATTTTAGCTGTTAGTAAATACTTCTTCTCTTTGTCCTACATCACTTACGTTCTTGTAACCATATATAGAAAGTATAAGTCACAATCTAGCATAATGAATCACATAACTACCTGTGACTGTCAATGTTGCTTCTATCTAGCAAATCAGATGGGTACAAACTGCACAGAGAAAATTCACCGGTCACTACCAAAATACCCAACTGATAATAGCCAGAAGGGGTAGCTTGGAACCATCCAAGCTCAATCTTAGCCCCGTGGAAATCAAGTTGGGGATTTCCGTGACTACTAAGCCAATGAATGACGGGAAGCAGAGCAGAACGTACAGACCCATGCCTCACAGTCCTCAACTGAGAATTTAAACCAGCCACAAAGCGATTCCATACAGTTGCTGGGACATGCTGGGAAAAGAATCAATCCTTACTTGTCAGATGAATACCAAAATGAGTACAACAATGTTTGGTAGAAGTAATACCTGACCAAGTAGATTGGTCAACAACATGTCACTATGAAGGTTATATGGTGACATATAACTCCCATCTCCACCAAAGATTATGCACATGGGAAATCGTTTTTCTATTATAGTGACAATATCCAAACGCTTCTCATCACCACCAAGGAAAAAGTCAATGTAAGCAACCATCAAGTCAGGTGTTGCTCCAACCTACACTAATTGCAATTTGCAAGATGAAGATCCTTCTCAGTTAGCATTACCACCAATAAACAATACTCTGAATTTGATGGAAAAGATAAAATTCAATTTCTCCAAGGCAATGGCATGATCTAACTACCATGAGATTTTCAATAGTCGAGTCACACATGAGTTTGAGACAAGATCAAAGGACAACAGATAGAAGTTTCAATTGAGAACATATATCAGGAAAACGAGCACTATTAAACCAGCACAATAATGAGGGAGATTGGAGCAATTTTGAAGAAAAAAAGAGGTTATTGCTTAAGAAACCTGCTCCAAGTTTTGTTCAGATAAGTTTTGATCACTCTAAAAGGTACGAATTGAACTATGATGCTTAGTTTGCAGCTGAAGTAGAAAATTAAGGAGAGTCAACCTTCATGCCTTTGTACAAGGCTCGCGATCGACATGAGCGTAGACATGAATGATCATATTCAGACTTCACATATTCTTGAAGTCGATGAATTTTCTTTCTCCGTCTCCATTGTTTCCAGGACCAGGCACAAGGATAGGCAAGCACTGACAGTATGCTGTGCACTGACCCTTCCCACCAATTATATGCAGCAACAGAGTTTACCTCATCAATAAACCGATTAAAAGCATCTTCATAACTGCAGGTCATAAATATCTGCCTTTAACTAAGAGAACAACATAATTTTAGTTTCCAAGTGTCAGGTCCCTCTCAGTGGTTCATCTAGATTTAACAAACAAGATAGGATTTCACCAACAGCACTGGAAAATTTATAGAAGGCATAATAAATTTATCTTGTCATCTTCAAGGACCAAGTTGGTATTTTATGGACTATACAGAAGCAGTAGATCTCTTGGGTCGCCAGAACATTTAACTGGCAAGTCAATATTGAAGTGAATAAATATCTCTCTACAAACAGGTAAACATAAGGAATTTCGTAACCCTCTTTTGAAATCGTCTAATATTTATCATAAAGTCTTTCTTATGGAGAATAACATCATGTTGGTACAGTAGCAATAATGCAAACCATTTCATAACCTTATAATGAATCTTACTTACACAATCTCAATAATTGCATCAGGGGGAGAATAAGGAAGATGCCAAGGTTCCCTAAAAGTATTTGGACCCATAAAGTACATTCTGTAGACATGACTCTGAGTTTCTTCAGCTCTAGTTCCTCGCACCTAGGTTTAACATGTGAGAATTAAGTGTAAGTCTAACTGCATTTTGATCTTGTTATGGAGGTAAAGAGGCAAACTGAACAAAACATGGTTGGATAATTCACCTCAGATAGAGAAAGTAAATGAGGAAAATGGTGATGATTCTGGTGCTCAATTGAACTTGAACAATATAAGCCTGGCTCAACTAACTTCATTCTCAACATACTTAGTAATAGTGCTAGAAGCAACAGAAGGCAAGACAGGAAAAGTGCAAACTGCCAAGCTCCTCCAAATATATACATCAACTCCTCAAGAGGGGTAAAGCAATTTGGCATCTTGTACTTATTGGATATGCATTTATAAGGACAAGGTGCCTTAGTAACTCCCCCTACAATCAGCACAACCAAGGCTATTTGAGCTGAAAAAGTATTTAATCAAGACAAAGGCAATACGGCACAGAAAGTGCGGTAGCAAAAATTACCTCGCACATATACAAAGTTTGCTCGACTAGGAAGAAGCTCAAGCAAACAAGGAGTGCAAAGATTTTTATCAGAGCCATCAGTATCTTTGTAAGTGCCAACTGGGCATTCCTGAAAATAAGATATCATGTAGTGTTAATCAGAGTTCATATTTAATAAAATAACGAGCTACACTTAATGATGCTAAAGAACTTAAAAGTCTAAAAAAGAAATAAAGGAGAAAAGATTTGTCAACCACAAGCTTTAATTTGGTGGGAGGATTGGGAATTGAGTTGACATCTAAGATAAGGGCTAAAATTTAGATTATGTTATAATTCCGTATTGGAATAGTAGTAGTAGTAAGTTAAATATGTTATTTTGTTTAGGACTTATAGAATTTCTATTGGACTAGGATTTATATTTTAGGAACCCTTTCTTGCTAGAATAACTAAGAATTCTATCTATGTGTGCACTTAGCCCTTCAATAGAAGAAGCAATCTGAAATTTTTCTGCAAACATGAGTTTTTAATTAGAAGGTGTGATGCTTTCTTCTAAGAATGATTCTTAGACCCTAGGAGTGATTCCTGGTTTTCTACTCGCCATTATTTGTGTTCCTCACAAAATTTCAGTAACCAATATCCCAAATTCTAGCCAGATTAAACCCTAAAATACTAACCTAATATCAGCCATATTAATTACCAAAAAAAAAATATCAGCCATATTTCTTAATTTGGTGAGTTTAGCTACCAGTTAATAATTCTTCTATTTGTCCTTTGGTACCAGAGCTTTGGTATATGATGGCAACATGTAGTGGAAGGGCATATAGAGGAATATTCAGCGACTAGGAGTGAGATGAAATACTTCTAGGGGTTGTAGAAAGATTGGAACTTAATGACCCTTAATCACAAGGTGCTACAAGAACTAGTCCAAAAATCAATATAAGGAAATAAATTACACTTGAAGGTGAGGGTGGAGAAAGTGAAATCCAAGTGTAGAAGCTAAAACTAATCAACAACGAATGGGGTTATGAAATCAACGTCTACTAAGAGATCCAAGACAGAGAACCTAACCAGTAGCATATGAAGAGAGCATGTGAGCCTTTAGAGGCCACGATAGAGTTGAAACACGCAACAAACTCAATGACATTATTAAAAAAGTTCATGTTGAAGCCCCTAATTTTGCAGGAAAGAATCCACACCTGTTCTTAGATTGGACAGCAACAATGGAAGATTTCTTTGATTCGTACCCATGCAAGAAGATAGAAAAGTTTGATTCGCAAAGATGAACCTAGTTGGACATGTTAAAATCTGGTGGAGAAAGGTAGAAGATAGACTTTGAAAAATAGGTCAGTCACCAATTGTTGATTGGGAAGAGATGAAGCTGAACTTAATAGAAAAATACTTACCATTTCATCATCAGGAAGATCTCCAAGATCAACTCACAACCTTTAAATAATGGATTATATCCGTAACTAAGTACACAGAAATATTTGATGAACTTTTTATCCGAAGTGAAGGGATGGAGTCGAAACTACAACTTATATCTCACTAAAAAAATGAATAAAGGCAAAAATTCACAAGGAGCTGATAACGCAAAGGATTTACAGCCTTGAAGATGCATATCAATTGGCTTTAAAACTGGAACAATACTTAGGACAACAAGTAATAAAAAGGTTTCGAGGTCAAGTCAGGGAGTACGGCATGAAGAGAACTATGACGGTGCAAAAATTTAGACCAACACCTAATGCATCAAAATTTGCAACACAGAACAACTACAAAACTTCTCAAGGAGTTGAACCTAAGGGCAAAGTCATAGCTGAGACTGGGACAAAATGAGGCAGCAGTGACAAGAAGTACTTCCGATGCATTGAGAGGGACCACTTTGCTTATAAATGTCCTAATAAAGGTTTGCACATGATCGGAGAAGAAGAAGAGGAAGAATCTATTGAGTGTGTGCATGTAAGCATGAAGCCAGAGAAGAGTTGGAAGGAGACTCTAGTGACAAACTAGCTAGTCGTACAAATCTTAATGTATTGAGATGTATACTTACGACCCCTAAAGCGGACGAACAAGAAGAATGATTTCTTACTACTATTTTCTTTACCCAAGTTAGATACAAAGATAAAGTATGTATGTTTATCATTGATGGAGAAAGTAGTATGAATGTAGAATCGGAGAACATGGTGAAGTGATTGAATTCACTCACGGAGAAACATCCAAATCCCTACAAAGTTGCTTGAGAATATGATAGAGTCGTACTAGTTGCTCGAAGGTGCTTGGTGTCTTTCAAATTAGGAATATATGAAGACTCTATTTGGTGAGATGTCATTCCTATTAAAGTATCTCACATTATACTTGGGTGACCATGGCTTTATGATCGAGATGTGCAGAACTTATGAAAAGCTAACACCTATTAGTTTATATTTCATGGAAAGAAGATAATTTTGAAGTCTATGAAGGTAGACAAGGTAGAAAAACAAAGAGGAAGTAACAAGACAGTCATAAATGCCAAGAAAAAGCCTCTTAATATCCTTAACGAGAGAGAATTTGAAGCTGTTAGTAAGGAGAATGGAATTGTGTTTGCAATGGCAGTGAGGGAAGTAACAGAAACCATACCTGAAACACCCCTTACCTTACCAAAAGAAGTAAGTGAATTGCTAGTTGATTTTTCAAACCTTAAACCGGATGATTTACTAGGTGAATTACCTCCCTTACGAGATATTCAACATGCTATTAACTTGGTGCCTGGATCTACTCTACCAAATCTTCCAATCTATCGCTCGAATCCTATTGAGAATGAAGAGCTGAAGAGACAAGTAGAGGAGTTACTGAAAAAAAGATTTATTCAAAAAAGTCTTAGTCCGTGTGCAGTTCCAGCACTATTGACTCCTAAAAAGGATAGAAGTTGGCAAATGTGTGTTAATTGTCGGGCGATAAATAAGATCACAATAAGGTATAAATTTCCAATATTTCGCCTTGATGACATATTAGATAAGTTGACCAGAGCTACTACCAAGATAGACTTATGTAAGTGGCACCATCAAATTAGAATCAAACCTAAAGATGAATGGAAAACAACTTTCAAGACTAAAGAGGGACTTTATGAATGGCTAGTGATGCCATTTAGACTCTCTAATGCACCTAGCATTTTTATGAGTGATGAATCAAGTGTTTCGACCGCTTATGGGCAGATTTTTGGTGGCATATTTTGATGATATATTTATATACAATAAGACTAAAGAAAACCACCTCTTACATCTACAACAAGTCTTGAGAGTTCTGAGGTAGTTTTTCATATCAACTTAAAGAAGTGTTCTTTCATGTAAAACTGTAGTATTTTTCGGTTTATTATATCCTACCGTAGAGTATAGATGGATCCCAAGAAGATTAAGGTCATACTTAATTGTCCTACTCCAAAGGATGTGTACGAGACAAGGAGTTTTCATGACCTAGCAACATTCTATAGGCAATTTATTCTTAATTTCTGTGCCATAATGGCACCCATTACTGATTTTATGAAGAAAGGACAGTTTACTTGGTTAAAGGCAGCAACTAAAGCATTTTAAAAAAATCAAGAAAAAGATGATTGGATCCCCTGTTTTACAACTTTCAGATTTTTCTAAGGTATTTGAAGTTGCTTGTGACGCATCTCATGTGGGAATTGGAGGAATACTCAGTGAAAAGGAGCACCCAATTGCTTAGTTCAATAAGAAGTTAAGTAAAGAGAAGCAACAATATTCGACCTATGACAAGGAATTTTATGTAGTAGCACGTTCTCTTTACAATTAGTGTCATTATCTCTCATACAAGGAATTTATTCTATATTCGAATCATGAATCTCTTAAACCCTTCAAGTCCCAGAAGAACTTGAACAAAAGTCACGCCTTATAGAGTGAATTTTTGGTGCAATTTAACTTTGTTATTAAACATCAGACAAAAGTTGAGAATAAGGCAGCAAATGCAATGAGTAGGAAGAGTCATTTGCTTAACACTTTAGCAGTAAAAGTTGTAGGGTTCAACAAAATAAACAGAGAATATGTTTCAAAGTGAGATTTTGGAATAACCTATTCAGAATTTGTAGCTGGACAATGAGATTAACACTTTCCTTTTGTGATCTACGATATCTTTTCAACAGAAATTAACTTTTCTTACCAAATACTTCTATATGGGAGTATGTGATTTGGGAATTACATAGAAGAGAAGCAGCAAGGCACTTTGGAAGAGATAAAACCTTCACAATGGTTGAAGATCACTTTTATTGGCCCTCGTTAAAGCGGGATGTGTCTAAGGTCATACGGCTATGTTGAACATGTCAATGAGCTAAAAGAAGGAAGATGGTATGCAATTAAAACAAGTTCTTGCTAATGGTACAAAATTATGGATTATACACATTACTGCCCCTGCCTGATGAACCATGACAAGACATAAATATGAATTTTTTCTTGGGAATTCCTAAAACTATAAGAGGTTATGATTCAATTTTTATGGTGGTGGATAGGTTTTCCAAGATGAGTCATTTCATTCCATGTTCCAAAACTTATAATGATTTCTATATTGCTAAAAATTTCTTCAAAGAGGCAGACGTCTCCATGGATTACTTTTAACCATCATCTCTGATCGTGACGTGAAGTCTATGAGTTAGTTTTAGAGAACTATATGGAAAACATTGAACATTAAGCTTCAATTTTCAAGTTCTTTCCATCCCCAAACCGATGGACAAAAGTGAATAGAAGTGTAGGGGACTTGTTATGATGTTTGGTTGGAGACAATGTGAAAAATTGGAACCTAATTCTTCCTATGGCAAAATTTGCATACAATAGTTCCATAAATAAGTCTACTGATAAGAGTCCTTTTAAGATAGTCTCAGGAGTTCAACCAATGAGGCCTATTGATCTGGTTCCTTTATCATAAACAACACGAGTTAGTGTTGAAATTGAAGGTTTTGCACAACACATGTGGGCCATCTTTGATGAGAAACGACAAAAGATAATGACTAGTAACTTGTCTTCTAAAGAACATGTTGATCAACATTGCCGATTGGGGGAATCAACGAAGGGGATATGGTAATGGTTATGATTCCTCCAGAGTGTTTTCAAAAGAAAAATATAAGAAACTTCATTCACAAAGTGCTGGATCTTATAAGATCATCGAGAAGATAAGTGCTAATAATTATGTTTTGGAATTACCAAGTGATATGGGAATTAGTCCTATTTTTAATGTTGTAGACTTAACTATTTATTATAGATATGATGATATGCAATCTCCTACTTTAGTTGTGAGAATTCCAACCATTCCTCATCTTAAAGAGGAGATAAAAGATGTTTTTGATGAACAAATTGTAGCCACAAGAGAAGGAGGATATTGACAATTTCTCGTCAAGTAGAAAGGAAGACTAGTTTCTGACAGTACTTGGATTTTAGCATATGAATTTCAGAAGTTGAATCTAGACTTATACGATCAGTATTTATCAAATTCTACATCGAGGAAGACTTCAAACAAGCTAGAGAGAATTGATTCAAAAGAACTTAAAGTCTATAAAAAATAAAAGAGGAAAATTTAGTCAACCATAAGCTTTAAATTGGCGGGATGAGAATTGAGTTGATGTCCAAGATAAGTGCTAAAATTTAGATTATGTCAAAATTCCTTATTGGAATAGATGTATTAGTAAGCTAAATATGTTATTCTATTTTAGCTTTGTTATCCTAGTTATTTAGGATTTATGGAATTTCTATTGGAATATGATTTAAATTTTAGGAAACCCTTCCTACTAGAATAAGGGTTCTAAGAACTCTATATAAAAGTGCACTTAGCCTTTCAATAGAAGAAGCAATATGAAAATTTTCTACAAACTCAAGTTTTCAACTAAAAGGTGTGATGCTTTCTTCTAAGAGTGAATCTTATATTCTAGGAGTGATTTTTAGTTTTCTACTCTCCATTATTTGTGTTCCTCACAAAATTCCAGCAACCAATATCCTAAATTCCAGCCAGATTAAACCCTAAAACACTAACCTAATATCAGCCATATTTCTTAATTTTGTGAGTTTAGCTACTAGTTAATAATTTTTCTATTTGTCCTACATCACTTACCTAGTGAAATGTAGCATAGATCACTCAACTTGTCCAAAAGAATCTGAGTAGTCAGTTAAAGATTATATAGATTCCATTTCAATTGAGTTGCCATGGAAGATAAAACCTTCTTGGCACCGTCCCCGTAATGAACACAGTATGTTCTCCAAAAACATAATTACCAACCAACATAAATTTGTTGATTGACTCAATCTAAGTTAAAAATGGATTAGGTACAGATTAAAGTACACAAAGGAATTGCAATCTAATATACAAAAATGATTAACATCGAACTAACACTATGAAACTAAACTGAGACATTTACTATGGCCATCCAATTGCATACATGTCATGATCATAGGCATTGTCTACATGTGGATATTAATAGTTACACTAAGATAAGGCACGAAAAACACAAACTTATTTCTGTAAGACTGGCATCTCTGTCCATTTCTCAACTAATGTTTCAATGATTCACTATATATTGCATCACTTGATAACTTCTTGTAGTTGGCATCAATAATGTCAACAACATTTTTTCCCTCAAGAAGTATTTTGCAAATGACAATATGCTAGTATAAAAAACAAACCACATGTATGGTATACTGGTTAGCCACATTCATCCAATACATGCCACATTTTTGTGATTTGCATAAGTAATGTCAGTTCATTAGTATTAATACTCAAGTAATGGCTTGAGCAGATGCCGAAAGAGAAAGTTTCTTCAATACATGCATAAGCAACTATATTTCAGAAGCCTAAGAACTTTTAGGTACTCAACGATTGTAGTGACTTTACTAAGATAACCAAAGCCAAGTTAATCTAGCTATGATATTTTATGAGTAAATTGGACATTTTGAGGCCACAACATTAAGTATTGATGCCAAATTTCCATCAATAGATCACATCAGCCTATGATTTTGTGAATAACAAATTTAAAGATTCACTTTTGGAGGACGACTAATAAGACTTGTTTACATGCCTACAGAAAAGAGGAGGTTGTTTATTGGACAAAATGTAAACACTTAGCTACAATCTGCAGAAAAACAACAGAAGTTAAAAGTATGCTAATGGATCCAAAGGCACTGAATTCTGTAGAAGGCAAAGGATGGAAAATAATTTTGGGACTTGATATCTAGGAAATCAAGACTAGAAGAGCACAATTTGTGCAAAGAGTACTAGCTACAAGCTGATGATTTGCTATAGCAAACTTAAAGGAACTGCATTACATGAAGAAAGATTTAAGAACACTAGAAAAGCCTGCGGCATAACAGAAAATGAAAATCTAGTGGTCTGTTATTCTGCCTCAACTGCATGTATCACCACAAAAATAAAACGAGTGAATCTCCAATATGAAAAGAAATTACTAAAACATACTATTGACTTTTAAAGAGATCTTTTAGGCTTAGAGAAGATACTAGAAGATTCTAAAGTGCAATAGTTATCAAACACCATAAAAGTACATAAGAATTGTGAAACTGCAGATCTGGTCAACTAGGAAATTCATCCTAGATTCAGTAAGCAAAAAGCACATGCAGTTGCAGTGTAATTTAAAATAAAAAAGATAAAAGATAAAGCACCTGACAAAATATACCATAGAGGCCCTTTGGGCACTTCTTTCCAGTAGTGGTGCCTTCCTCCCCATAATGACCACCAAGTTTGCCTGCTCCTCCACTGTTAGACACATCAAGTAAAATGCTGACATTATAAATTTTCCTCGAAATTATTTGCAGTCCAGTTTAAGTATTTCCTTAGAAGAAATCATGGGTTTTGGGGTATCGAAATGGCTTTAAGCCTTATGTATAGGAGGAAAATGAAATTCTAAGAACATATAAGAGCACAAAGACTCATCGTTGAACTTCTTGTTTTCGAATGTTAACAAATAATAGATCATACCTAGTGTTAATTGAGCCATTTATACTTGCTATTGGGGAATATTCATTGCCATAATCAATCTTTGACCAATGAAAATGAACTCTTCCACCACCACCACCACCACCACCAAGAGGACCACCATTGCCTCCTATAACAGATAAACTTGAATTCTTGGCAAGCATGAGCTTCTCAAGAAACAGAAGTATTGTACCACCAGAACCTCCACCAATTCCACCAGTCAAAGGACCATCACTTTGTATTGAATCTTTTCCAAAGCTTTGACCATCAGCAGTCAAAGGTCCGTAGAGATCTAGCCGTAGTAAAGGCCACTGCATGGAGCCCAAAACTAGCAAAAGAAAAAAAAGATGCAAATAGGTCAGGCCGATGAACAAAAGAAGCACATAGCATCCATTTTAGCTGAAAAACTGAAAGTGCAAAGGAAAAGATGGCCAATAAATGCAGATGTCAATCATGATTAAAGAAGTAGTCAAGCAGTCCAACTAAAATCAGAAAGAATTATGCTATAGATGGTGCACATTGTATAAAGCTAGCGAGTAGCAAAACAATTACCAATCATCCCCCCTCCAATTGCATTGACATAAGACTGATTGGGACCCCAGGTTCCACTTCCCACCTCACAGGGGAGATCAGCACTGCCATATTTATTACCACCATTGCTCACAATTCCATTGAAATAACCTGAGCCTCCACGTCCACCATGGCCAGCCCCACTACCAGCTCCATTGGAATAGTTTCCTTTTCCAAGACCTTCACTGCAACCTGAAAAGGTAGTTCTAACATTAATATATATAGGCTAATACATGGATAACTACAAAATTATTATTATTTAAATAATTAAAAGAAACAAAAGAAATAGGCAGAGCAGAAAGACATTGCCAGAAACGACAACCAATACCTAGTCCTGACGCAGTAATCAAGCCATCAGCATCAATGGTGATAGTTCTCACCCTGTGGATCTGGATGATACTGCCCTTAATGATGCCACTCACAAGGATATCCTCAACACGATAGATCTGCATTTCATCATTTGATCTTAGAAGTTCCAACTAAGCCAAAAACCTTATTCAACTTAAGATGGAACTCTTACTTGAAGGGAGAAGGACAACGTATAATTAACATGGCAGTCATCTGGAGGAGTTAGCAGATCAATGGGGCATGTCTGAGTCCCACATAACGATTCTGTAACCCTATAGAAGATTTCAAAAGATTAGGGGAATACTGGGATCTATATTTGCAAGTAACAATTGAGAAATAGAAAAGTGTAAGTTCCTACTCACACAGCTCTTCCAGTATCATCTATTGGAGCTTGAAGCAAAGAACCTGGTCCAATCTGTGGCAAACCAGGATTTTAAACATTTTCCAAAATAGCAAGCGAGACTTCACACCATATCAGGCAATTCAATTAACAATAAATCAAGGATAATGATGTTTAATCCCAAAAATGTTCAGAAAAAGAAAAGGCAATGGAAAGAAATGCAATCTCTCTATAGGTAACAAAAACATAGTGTAAATGAAGGGGGAAAAAAACTGATGCACACGTGAGATAAGAAGAGCTTTCTCTGCCATGACAAAGAAACAAATCTGCAACTTGTTATGCTCTAAATTTCCACCATCAGGATAATTTTCCTTATCGGATTTAACTAGAACTGTAGAACACTATTCAATTAAAGTATCTTGCATGAACAAGACTTGGTTGTGCTCATAAAGTAGTTATCAACAACTGAACAGTTCATAGCATGTTCATGAAAGCTTCAGATCTAGGAGGGCATTAGAACAAAGAGTAAGCCAACAAACCTTCAGCAACTAGTGTTATAGAATTCTATTAAAAAGTATAAGCCTGTGACAACAGGTAATATTGGGATTGAGAGAGAATGATACACATTCCTATACTGTTGCTTACTGTTATATTATAAAAAAGAGACAATGACAGTCTCTGGCCAATGATTGCATCACCAGAACCTGTCAACCTCAGTAATCCCTGCCCATATACCCCTAAGTTTGCATTTGAACTGATAACAGAGGTCGCCTGCAAAGACAGGAAATAAAATTGTAGACTAAAACTTTATTTGATTAATGACGTGAAACAGACAAAACGCAAAAGGTAATATTCATCTATATGATGAGGTTGAAGCGTTCATACCCTGAGAACAACCAGATTTCTGACTTCAAAAACAGAAGCAGTCACCACAGTATTTCCACGTCCATCAATTTCAATTTTTGAGTTCCACATTAGTAAAATTTTGACAGCAACTCTGAAAGCGCCATAAACCTTGAGTTTGAAAATGAAGAATTTTAGACTCTAGGTGAAAGCTACGGCCGTCAGGTTGAAATTTGAAGAATGAAGACTTAAGGGTATTTATCCAACGCAAGATGAGAAGGAAAGATCTCAAAGATATTAAACAGCACAGCACAAACCTGTAACTCCCCAACCTTGTCTTTACAGTCGAAAAATCTTCAAATGAATGCAGTAAAACATTAACTAAGTGTTAAGTTTAAAAAAATGCATTACTTTGCAAGAGTATGCACATCTTCCCATCGGTCTTTGAGTGTTGTTCTGTGTGTATGCATGCAATAATATAATTGTTCCCTATCTCTTCCCCCGTTTACAAAAGGTGTATCTATATCTTTATTCCAAATATCATAATAATTTCACAAAGATACTTGCATCCTATTTATCAATGTATGTTGTCCAAAAACATAATGATTGCAAAGAAAGTTCATGATTAAGTTCTATTTAAAGAGATAACAAAGCATAATGATTTTGCTATCAGGCCCACCTTTATGATGGAGTCACTCATCAAAAGCTCCTCTGCAACAAGCTCAAATTCTGAAATTGGGAACGCAGACAATCCAAATACAATACTGCCTCCACGATATAGACTTATTTGGCCTCGGACCTTCATATGTATGTGTGTGTGTGTGAGAGAGAGAGAGAGAGAGAGGTGGGGAGAATCAACAACAGTTGTAAGGACTTCAAATGACATCAAATTGTTTTCTAAATGAAAACAAAGAAGCTGTATACAAGATACAAAAAATAATAATAATCCAAAAGTAGAAGAAACATGAAAGACTGCATCATAAGTCATCAATGAATAAAGAAGCATCAGAATCAAGGTCAAGTATAGTTACAGCCCCGTAGTTGAAGCCTATCCAAATTGTGTCATATATTCAGATCTACTAAGTTTTACTATCACTCTTTGCAACACAAAGATGACATGGTTTTTCACCAAAACTTCATAAATGGGACCTACTATCCCAACCAATGGAGAAAGCTTCAGAATCAAATATTCCAAGCAAGTTGGGAAAGATGACAGATAAAACAAAACAAACACAATAAGAACATGAATATCCTTCACTAATCAAACTTGTTTTAGTTCCAACCAAATAGTAATTGGTTGTAGACTCTATGAAATGTCTACATAGAAAATGTGCCCTGTGAACATATCTTCAATTCTACATAGCACATCAAAGTAGGCCACCAGCAACAAGTACGATTTCAGCAACTATCAATTCAAGAGGATCTGTTATAATTGATAACTAGAAGGAAATTTAACTACACAGAGCTCTAGTTTGCTTCAGATTTAGCTTTCATGTCAAGCTTCAATTACTAAATCACCAGAGAACTTTAGAGGAAATTTGTTATGGTATATCAACCATTTCTTAACCTAAGCACAGAAGCAGTAACAGTAATATATAACAGTTATCAGAATCATTTACAAATTAGAGTAATGTCTAGGCCACCTGAACTCTGGACCAAAGTAGTGGCACCAAAGCTTTTGCATTTTTCTCAACAATGACATTTGACCATAGAGGGGACGTAGGAAAATCAAGCAAAGGGGTCTCTGTGTCTGTTGTGACATTATCGTTGCTCACTTTCAGACTCAAAAGATCTGCATTAAACAATGTACCAGCAGCTCCGGAATTACCATGGCAACCAATGCTCAAACCACCTGCAACAACAAAAGGTTATATTGCTTAACGCAACCCATTTAATGGTTACATTCTCTTTTCCATTTAAAGGTTACATTCTCTTTCCAAGAAATCAAGACAGAATGAACAGCAGAAGAAATAAAAGGGCTAAAAGTTGTCAAAGTGAAGACAAACATATGCCTGCTGCTTATAAATGTTGTTATAATACCCAAAGAGAAAGAAGAAGTTAGAAAATAAAATGGAAAAGGACTGTATTGTGATCAGAAATTCAATTGAGAGACCCTCTACCTGATGATCAACGAACTTTACTATTATCTCCTGCATGGAATTGTAGTTATGCAAACAACTAAACTAACGGAGAGGTGGATTAGCTAAAATCAATTATATGAGGGTACAGTCAAATTCTGTAAACTGCTCAAGATGTATGATACCTACTACATCAAATGAAAGTGGAGATTTGGATAATCTTTAACACTATTACAAAAATATGCAGCACGTAGTTATAAAGGGATTTTATTATGCATTCAGATTGAATAAGTACAAGAAGAACTAAATTATTTAGCTGTTAAATAGATATTGATTCAAGTAAAAACTAACAAAATGGATAATTTAATCAGTACGAACCATGCACAGTAACTTTTACATCTTCCTGGATGCTGTAACAGTCCAAAGAAATTCTTCCACCACCACCACCGCCCCATCCTCTTCCACCTGCTGCACTTATGATGCCATATCCCTTCCTATGCAATTTGAAGTATGACACAAAACAGATAAGAACAAATATAACTTGTACACAATCGAACAATTATGAGATGTCATTCACAAATATCACAAACAATACTATACATTGTTCAGCTTCTACAATTTAGAAGGAAAAAATGTCAGTATTATAAGTTCAAGATAAGTTTGAAGGAAACCGAGCTATATTCTGGTTCCAGACAATGAAATAGATAACAATAATGAATGATAGCCAAAAACGGAAATAAGAAAGAAAATACATCTGGAATATAGTGAGTTGCTGTAACGTTTGGCAGGAGTTAGTTGTTTACGAATTCAGTATAAATTAAGCAACCAAACAGTAATTTATTCTTCCATTGAATTTATCAACTAAAATGGTCAAAGTTGGATATCAAGGATTTTTTCTTTGAAAGTAAAGTTGATCCAAGAAGGATCATACAAGAGTGGATGGAAGATGCACTCTGACAAAGATGACACCATTCAGGATATTCTGATCAAGAAAAGAGACACTCAGCATATCCAATTTGTAATCGTTTAATTTAAACTGCAAACAAGAGTTGGAATGTTCTCAATAGATTAAAGTGATAAATAACTAGACAATCAGTTATTATCAGTTCAAAATATTCAAAAGCTTTATATGGACAACACTAACATTATTATCATAGAATTAAACTATCAGGAGAGATGTACTCACAGCTTTAAAGCATGCACAAAGACACTTCCACCAGAGCCACCTCCCCCACTTAGTCCCCCATCTCCACCTTCAGCAGTGACAGATCCATTCACATATAGTATGTTTGCCACAAGAAGTTTGACACGTCCACCACCATTGCCTCCAAATTTATGCTCAGAAGAAGTACCACCACCCTTACTACCGTAACTCCATGGCTCAGCCAGATTTGACCAAGAATAAACATCACCACCCCAATTTTCTGTCTTGTTCGTTTTCTGACAGAATGCACCTCGGCCTCCATGACCTCCACCAGCTCCATCATATTCAAATGGTGTACCACTAGTCTGAGGAGGTGGTTCTCCAGCCAAAGCTGTTGTATTTATTGATGAGTCATGCTCCATGGTCAAGTTGGAAGCAGAAAAAACAACTGAACCAGCAAGAACAGCTGCATATGGACCAATGTTAACATTGCCACTCATATTGAAAGTAATCGAACAGCCTTCAATGGGACAAACAATTGAAGTATGGGGTAGTATATCCAGGTTTCCCATGCCATATATGTCAATTCCAGAGTTCAGATACAAGTTTGACTTTAAATAGCAGGTTGTATCAAATGATCCTACTCCTTCCAGGTCTTCACATGATACTGAACCATTTTTTAGGTAGAAAATTTCTGATAAATTAGTGTAAGCAGGGATTCCACTTCTCGAACCATGTCTTAATACTGATCCAGATCCAAGCGGCCGATTTTCCAACTGAATAATCTGACCTCTATGCTGCTCTGAATGAAGAGCAATGGTAGATACAAACAGAGGCCAAAAAACAAAGCACCAGCAAAGATACCCTTGCATTAGCAAAGGAAACATTGCACGCACAATAACACAGCTATCATAACTTCAGTGGCATGTTTATTGACTTTAGGTTCCACAGTCTCATCCAGTTCAGCACAATCATGCACGTGTCTATCACATTAATGTTTTACTGCAGTAATTCAGATATCAAACTATCACAATAGGGCTTCTCCTACATCCCACCCAACTGAACCTTAACCTGTCAATAACACCGCCAACTTTTGGTAACTTTACACATGATAGATTGAATAACCAAGTTATGAAACAATGATCAGACCAAACAATTAAGATAAAATAGCTCGATTTGCAATGTGAACTGTGGCACTGTGAGATGATTATTACTTGATGCTAAAACTAAAGCTATAAGTAAACAATCCGCACAAAAGCTACAACAAAGTTGCATTTACATTTATCCTTAATTAGGATGAGTTTACATTCCTTAATTGAGCGTGTCAAAGAATAAGTGCAAACTTAAACAAAATGATTTAGTAAAGGTGCAGTGATCGACTATTGATTAAACTTTACCAGAATCGATATGTTACAGTTCAACAAATATTTTTTTAATTAAAAACTGAATTCAATCCGCTTTAACTTCTTTCAATTCTCACTTTTCTTTTCTGGGATAAAGATTTTCAGGCAAATTTCTGTGCCGATAGATAATCCAAACTACAGACAGTAACTAAAAAGGTGCATCCTACGTTTCAATCTCACATTCATCAATTATAAATCCTTCACGACATTGATAAAATTCGATACAAAATTGGAACGGCTAAAAATTAAGAATCAAAATATAAGACAAGAAAGGAAAATTAATATCAATAAAAACAATGTGTTTATAGTCTCACTCGCATGCATACGTACAGTGTAAAAAGACGTATTTTCACACTAAGCTCAAAACAATTCAATCCTATCGCTGGCGATCCATCGGCTTTAGTAGCCAAATTCTCACTTCAGAAGCTGAAAAGAGCAAAGGGAACAAGGAAACAAACAGAATTCTCACCCGATCCTCACAAGTGAAACTCGAAACTGAGTGTCACAGAAGGAGGAAGTAGCGTTTGGGGAGAGAAAATGCAGGAACATAAAAGAGGAGGGGGAGAGAGAGAGAGAGAAGCGTTTTGCTTTTCCACTGCTTTTCAACGTATAGTTTAAAAAGTACCGTTTATGTGTGATGATGCCAAGTACAGAGCGAGAGAGAGAGAGTGGAGGGCGAGGGCGAGGTCGTTTACGAGTCCAAGCTACGTTTCGGGACTTTGACAGTGATCTTTACGGGTTTGATTTGTTAGGAAATGAATATTTGATTCGGGAATTGCCCGTCGCTTTCCCATGTAATTACATAAATTACCCCTATCTTTCGCGTGGAAATGGAATCAATTGTTCTTGACCCAGTCTAAATGGTTTGGATTCGTTTGACCTGACCCTACCTATCTATATTAACTGAAATATCTTATTTTCTTCATCTCTGTCTCCTCGGAAGATTCCAATAAATTTGAAGTGGCGGAATCCTATAGTTAACAGAGATTATTTTGTGGATTAAAATTGAGCAGTGGCATTTTGGAGAATCTATTAATTTGTAAGAGAAAAGAAGGGCAAAAGAGAAATTAAAGTGGAAAAGTTTGTTAGGCATAGGCCAAATTTGTAATTGCACATTTAGGATAAACAAAAAAGGACGGTATATAGGACCAAATTCCCTATTTCAAAACGATGTTGTATTGGACACAAAACGTTTTTTTTTTTTTTTTAATCATAAGAAAGATAACAACCAAAAGTTGCTGGATTAAACCAGGGAAAGATATCCCTGCTATAAGAGGATTTTGATACACCCTAAAGGAGGGTGTTAAAAAGTGGTGGTACCAAATTCGAAAGATAGGGTAGAATTGGCCAACTAATCCGCACATCAATTGATTTTCCTCTAGATATATCACTTCCGGACTAGCAGCTCCTGATGTTATATTAAATACGGAATAAAGTTAGAAACAGAATAACAATAACATAAGATTTGAACGGGGTGTACGTGACCTGGATTGAAATGAAAAGTAGCTAGGATGGATTGGAGAATGGAGTCACGTGAGTGGCGATGCCTGCAGCCTGCTTTTTAGGATCAGGACGATTATATAAAGACTGAACATTAGCCGCCCTGCTTATGTCATTGCTGTTACATTATATAATATTCCGAACAAGAAATGCACGTAATCGTAAGGGGAATTGTGATCGATAAGCCTCTGTCAGTAAGGATCATTTGATTCTATTTACGTTTTTTTAGTTATTCTTATTATATTGTAATATCAATTTTAATTTAATACATTTCTTATTGTATCAAACTTGATTCTTAAATTAATTGTTTTTTATAATTATTAAAAACAAAAATATATAAATATTTAATATAACTGAATAGATTTATGTATCAATTTTATATAATAACAGTCTTATATAAAATACTAAAGTTATATTGACTATTATAATTAAATAATTGAATTTGTATATATATAATTATAAGAATGATTTGTAAATAATTTCTTTAAAATTCTAATAAGAGACATTATAATTTTATTTTTAAGTTTTTTGAATATAATAGAAATTATAATTGTATTCCTTTAGATATATAATAAATTATTAGATGCATAAATAATCCATAATTATATATTTCAAAATAATTTATTATGTGAATTAATAAATTCAAATAAATAAAAAAATTGTGTAAAGACTAATTCTTCCAACCTATCCTTGTTTAACATAAGGATCGTTGTTCTTTGGTAGAATTAGCAGAGTACTTATGTTTGGATTTTGATAGTAAAGACATCTTCTAGAGAATAATAAGATGAATTACCTATAACAATGTTAAGGAAAACAAATTCTACTAGTTAAAATTATACAGTAAAAAGAAAACAAGATCACTGATATAATAAACAGTTGCAAGCACATACCAAGATGATGCAGATCGATCATGTAATTTTTATATAGCAACATTTTCAAGATATCATGGGATCAATTTCAAGTCTTACACTTAAGAAACAACAACAACAATGATGATTTTCTAGTAGAAATTTCACTAAGATGTAAGATCTAGGGAGGTTCAATAGTATGCGGTCTTACCTCTAATTAGTAAAGAGATTGTTTTCAATAGATTTACAAGAAAAAAGAATAAAAAAACGAATTAAAGAAAAGCAAAAAAAAAGAACAAAGAGAAGAAGAAAAAGAATAGCTAAATTTATAAATAAATAATTGCATAAAGAAAAATAAGTAAAAGTACAGGTAAAAGATAAAAGATAAGGATAAAATAAAAATAAAGAAATTCAAATTCAAAATAAAGTAAATAAATAAATAAACAAATTAAAAACAAATAAGCAATTGAAAAAAAAAGAAAGAAAAAATGTGAAATAAATAAATAAAATAACTAAAGGAACAAGTATTACAAACAAAAGTATTAGCACAACTACAGGATACAAAAAACAATGAAAAGGGAAGAAAAAAAAGTTCGAAAGACCTATAAAAAGAGAAAGGCTTCTTTGAAAAAACGAGAATAACCTCTCTATGTAAGATCCTCTACTCGAATCCTAGTTCGCCAAAGTTTTCTATTTAAGGTCAAATCCTCGGTAAACTCTAACATGCTTGATTATCTTTCCCTAATTCTTCTTACATCTTCCCCTTCTCTTCTTATCTTCCCTAAGCATAATCTTCTCGTATCTTCATATTGAAGCATCATGATACTCCTCTTAACATATCTAAACTATATAAGCCTTTTTTTCCCTCAACTTATCATCAATGTTAGCCACCCCCAACTTGCCTCTTACTACTACATTCTTGACCTTATCTCATCTTGTAAGGTTGTACATTCAACAAAATATCCTCATCTCTGTCACCATTAACTTATGACTTTGCACTTGTTTGATGGCTAATACTCCTCTCCATAGAGCATGACGATCTAATTGCTAAATGGTATAATTTACTTTTTTAGCTTGAGTGGTATCTTCTTGTTACATAAAACTCTTAATGCACTCCTCCATTTAAGCCACTATGATATGATACGGTGAACTATATCATCATCTATCTCATTATTGCTTTGTATGATAGATCCAAGGTGCTTAAAATATTATTTATGTGGTTTAACTTTTGAATTAATCTTTATCTTTATATCAGGTTCAATCCTGTGACCTAAAAAGTTACGCTATAAATACTCAGTTTTAGACCCCCTTAATTTAAAGCTCTTCGGCTTTAGCGTTTTTCGTCAAAGTTCTAACTTGTCATTAATATCCTCGTTTATTTCATCCACTAAAATTATGTCATCAACAAATAACATACACCAACGCACATCTCTTTGGATATTCTTAGTGAGCTCATCTATAACTATTACAAACAAGAAGGGGCTCAACAAGGATCTTTAGTGTAGTTCAATATGATAGAAAATGTGATTCATATTCTCCTATGGTTCTTACTCTAATCTTAGCACCTCCATAAATGTCCCTAATAACTTGTATATAGGTTGTATGAACTCTCTTAGCTTCTAAATAAGTCAATATAACTTCTCTAGGTATCCTGTCATACTCCTCCTCTAAGTCGATGAAAACTATATGCAGGTCCCTCTATATGTCCCTATAATATTCTATTAATTTTCTAAGAAGGTGTATAGCTTATATCGTGGACCTCCTTGATATGAAACCAAATTGGTTCTCTGAGATAGGTGTACCATTTTTCACTCTCTTCTCAATTGTCCTCTCTGATAACTTTATGATGCAATTGAGTAGTTTGAAGCCTCTAAAGTTGTTAAAGCTTTGGATGTCTCCTTTGTTCTTATAGAGAGGGATTAATGTACTAAGTCTTTACTCATCTAGTATCATGCAGACTTAAGGATTACATTAAAAAGTTTGACTAATAAAGAAGGACTCTCTTCTCCTAAGCTCTTCCACACCTCTATAGGTAACTTATCATGTCTTACTGCCCCTCCACTCTTTATCTTTCTCAAAACTCCTTTAGTTTCTTCTCTTATGATCTACCCACAATAGGTGAAGCTAAGATATTTCTCAAAAGTGTTATGATCACCTAAGGACATGTTTTTATCTTTGCCTTCATTAAAACAACTATAGTCGTATCTTTATCTTCTTCTTTTTATGCAATCTTCATCCATGAGCACCCGTCTAACTTCATTCTTTATACAACGAACTTGATCTAAATCTCTCGCTTTCCATCTCCTAACTCTCGTCAACTTAAATATATTCTTTTCTCCATATTTAGTTTTCAATTATTGATTTAAGTTCTCTTACACTCTACTTTTGGCTTTTGAAACTATCTTTTTGGCCTCTTCTTTGACAGCTTGTAAATCTTTCTATTAAATTCCTTCTGTTCATCTATGTTGTTATTCAATAAAGCTTTATTGGCAACCTTCTTGACTTTTACCTTTTCTTGTACATCTTTATTACATCACCAAGACTCCTTTTTACTACCTATAGGTCCTTTAGAATCTCTCAAAATTTTCTTAGCTACATTCCTTTAAAAAAGGCTACTACTCCCTGCTACATATGATTAACATCTCCTTCTAGTTTTCATTCTTATCCAGACATTACTCTATCCTTAAATTATTCCATAGTGTCCACTTTTAAATTCCACCATCTAACTTTATTATACCTTCGAGAATTTCTCTTCCTTCTCCATCCCTTAATTATAAGATCCATAATTAATAATCTATGTTGAGTTAGTAAGCATGTGTTAAATATCACCTTGCAATCTTTGCAACTTGAATAACTTTCTCGTTAAAGGAAATTTACTGAATCAC
>JAOSBP010000005.1:10024204-10035128 GCA_027563825.1 Erythroxylum mucronatum
TCCTATTCAACTCTTCGCTCAATGATCAGCAGTAATTGATCCAGTCCTATAATTCAGTTCAATTTCCTCAATTGAAGACCTCTTTCCCTAGTTCACAATGAATCTAGAATCATCTCAGTTGGAGGTCTATACCATAAATTATGCCCAATAATTAAACACTTGACCAATCAAAATTCCACGTTCGCCGCGGCACCCGGCTGAGCTCGCTGCGGCGAACGACTCGCCGCGGCACTCAGCTGAGTTTGCTGCGGCGGACGTCTCGCCGCGGCACCAACTGGGCTCGCTGCGGCGGATGTCTCGCTGCGGCACCAGCGAGCTTGCTGCGGCGAGTTAATTAAATTAATTCGCCGCGGCAAGGCTCTCTGCCTTGAATCTCGCTGCGGCGAAGACGAACAGGTCGTCTTCTCCGATCGAGTTTTCCGCCATTAAAGCCGGTAAAACTCCCATTAAACCCATCCAACTACCCCATCTAACACTATAAACATCATAAATACTCAAACAACCAGCAATAACAACATTAAAGCCATTAACACTTACCAAAGGGAGGAGAATCGGTGGCTGCCGACGGGGAGAAAGAAGGAGGAAGAGAGAAGAAAGAGAGAAGAGAGAGGGAAGGAATTAGGGTTAGTCTTTCAACCCCAACCTGCCTATTTATAGACTTAAGTCTCCAAGTCAGTCCAAATTTCAGTCTCTAAATTTCAATGGCTCAACAATTTAATTTCCTAATAGCATAGCTCTAATTTTCCCATTGCCATTGGACAGTTCTTTCAGTATTATACAGTTAATCAGTCTGTTACTCCAAAATTTCCGGTTCGGGCATTTTCTCCCGGATTCCCAGAAAATTTCCTATAGGTTACTATCAATTACCAATCACTCCCAAACTATTCTAAATCCATCATTTGAGCTCACTTACTCTAATTTCTTCATCAATCTTAATCCAGTCAGTTCAGTCAGTCTCTAGTTAGGATCCGATCAATTCATACTTACAATTAAAATGCCAGAAAATCATGAATGCATGTACCTATGAATAAATGCATATGCAAGAAACCTGTTCCTCTATGATTAGAGGCAAGTAGCATGCTCAGTCAGTAAATGCAATGAAACCTATCAGTCCGACTCAGTATGACTATAATACCCTTACTACCAGTAACGGGATGTTACACGAATGGAGGCAAGATAGAGCTTTTTGTTTCTTTTCCCTTTCTTCATCATTCTTCTTGATTTGGTTTGGGGTTGGATTTTGCTGAAGAGATGTAAGCTCAAACTCACTTTCAATAACCTCCCATAAACTAACAACTTGCGAATAGGACTTCATTTTAATAGCTCAAGAGTGGTAATTTTCTCCATTGAAAATATGAAATAGAATAGAGAAATTGTTTGATGTTAATGCTAAGGTTAAAACACTCATAATTTTTTAGAAAGTTTTTGCATTATTGCTAGGGTTAAAACACTCATAATTTTTAAAAAGGTTTTGCTATTCAATCCTCACAAGCCCAAGAATAACCGAAACTTTGATATCAATTTGTTGGAAAAAAAAAAGAATAAAAATGGAGAAGAAAGACAAGGAGCTTAGTAGTTTAACATTTCCATTCCAAAATGAAAGCAAGTGTATGCATACTTAAATAGGCTTACAAACAAAAAAATAAGCAACCATCTAATAAAGTGGGTAAACATCATCCCATGTGATTCTCACTAACAATTAAAGAATAACAACAAAATACCACATACTAATTTAACCAATTACTCCACTAATATCCTAATGCTAGAAAATAGGAACTAAGAAAATAAAATTTATTTATTTATTTTGAAGCACTTGCTAACAAGTTTGCTACCAACACTTACTGCTTCATATGGTGTGTCTTCTACATTGAATTGAATTCCACTTGTTTGCTTCTCTTTATAAAATTTTTTGAACTTAAAATGGAGCCAAATAGTTTAAATCTAACTAAATGTAATTTAAATTAAAAAATAAGTTAACTTTTGACTATACAATACTTGAGGCTAATCCAAACTGTTGCATCTACTAGATCGAATACTATATTAATGATCTTCAGTTTACTTACCTTTAATCTAGCTCATTTTGTACTTTTAATAGTGCTTGGTTTTTTTTAAAACTCTTTTCTTTCATATTAAAATCAAAATTATTACAAATAAACTTTCTAATAGACGTAATAATTTGCAAATTATATATTTAAATAAATTAGCATTTCAAAATCAAGTGAGACTGTTTAATCGGTATTAACAATTTGATATTTCTTTATTTTCAATCTACTATCATTTAAGCCATCAAAACTAGAATTAACCCTTAACTAAGACTTGAACCAAAAATATTTGAACTAATAGGCACATAAAAGCATGCTTTATTAGTTGAATCACCTCCTCAGAGGCTAAGTTGGTGCTTATTAAAATATTATTTCCCCCTAAAAGGAGATGCGAGATTATCCAGGCGACCATTCAATAAGTAACCTTTAAAGGACATAAGAACATGTACCATTCTTTCCTTACCTTTTCATTATTCTGTTTACTTCCATCCCTTTAATTATTCTACATCTTGGATGTGCTACTAACTGCATTATTGGAGGAATTAGGAATTTATATACGTATACTTTAAGCATGTTAAAAAGAAAAGGAGAATCCACGCTGTAATAGCATTTGCATTGTGATGAACAATACATAAAAATATTTATGAACTATGGACTAAATTGCCTTTTTTATTTTGGATAGCCTAGAAAATAAGGATAGAAATAGAGAGCTATTAAAAAGTTCATAGCACAGATACTCAAATGTTCATACCTCTTTAGATAGAAGGAAAACATGGCATATCAATGTAGAGCTACAATTTGCCACTCATCTTTTACTATTATATTATAGACCAGATTAAGAGTAATTAGCTTGATATGACCTTATTAATTAGTAAGCATATAGATGATTAATAAAGTGTTAATATAAGTAACATTATGCAATTCCTTTTCATGTTTTGTTTTTCTCAACTTTTTTTTCCATTTCGGTGTGGAAACCGTATAAATAAGAGTGCCCCTTAGCAAAAAAAATAATCGCCTCGAGTAAAGGCCATTCATATGCTCCGTAGCCAACATGGGCATGCGAGAACTGGAAATAGGTGGCCAAAATCTCACCATATACGAACTCGACGACGTCTACGACGCTGCAACTGGTCACACTTGTACCGGGTCCTGGATATGGGATTCAGCCCTGTTCCTCTCCCAGTGGCTGGCCACCTCTCCATTCGACCTACAGGCCAAATCCGTACTGGAGCTCGGTGCCGGCGTTGGCCTCCCAGGTTTGATGGCAGCTAAGCTAGGAGCTAGCAGGGTCGTGCTAACTGACGTTGCACCGCTGCTTCATGGCCTAAGAAAGAACGTGGAAGCAAACGGGTTGGAGAACAGAGTTGAGGTGAGAGAGCTAGTTTGGGGTTTTAGTGAAGGGTCAAGGACGGACGGAGAGTTGGGGAAGTTTGATGTAGTTTTGATGAGCGACGTGTTTTATGACATGGCGGAGACGGCGTCATTGGGGAGGACGTTGAAGAGGGTGTGTGGCGGTGAGACCATGGTTTTGGCAGCTTCTGAGGTAAGGTGCTGGACTGGAGAGTGTCTGGGAGAGTTGGTGAGTCAGGGCTTTGAGGTTGTCGAGCTACCGAGTCATGTAGAATGTGAATGTGACGCTTTGGTCGGGGGTGGTGTAGTGGATAAGATCGCCATTTACAGTCTGATTCCACCCAACGAAATGATGAGAACTGCCACGTAGAACAGCTGGTGACATAAGTAATTTTGGCACCGATGGAATTGTGGTTTTTCCTTGATTTTATTTTGTTTTTCATCCTTGGAAAAGAGGTAATAAGTTTCCTTATCTTGTTAGAAACCATTTCTCGAAAGTATTAACAAGCATATGCTCTTTTGGATCGAAGCATATAATAACATTATGTAATTCACCATCAAGTAGAATAACAGTGAGAGAGAAAAAAATCACCTATCAACTTGTACACATACTGAATTTGCCCTTCGATGGTACAACCCCTCTCATTCTCTTGTCCCGAAAATGAAATGGGATTGGGACCACAAACAAACCCAACTTTGACATAAGATTAAATTTAGATCCCACAGCTAAAATATTTCATCCTAACGTTTCCCCATATAAGGTAGTGGTTAAATTTAAATAACATTAACATGTCAGCAAAGAGCTGAGCTGAAAGGTTTAGATGACGGACATACAATCCTTGTCAATGCTGTAAAACAGTTTCCACGTAGTAACTGCTTCTTCTGCTCTGTACCGTCCGCTGTATGTCACAAGAGTGTAGTATTCCATCTCGTCATGCCCAAACCCTTTAATGCCTCTCCACAGGAACAATCTTGACTTCGTCGAGTCAAAAATATAATCGGGGTTATCCTTTTCTTTCTCAGCTTTTTGATGTGCAGCCTACGTCTGCTCGTTTAACCTGTAGAAGCGTAGCTATTGCCAACTCTGCTTACCTTTTACGTCACCATCCAAAGTCTTCTTTACATCCATGTAAAAGAGTATCAACTGAACTGACATCACCATAGACGACAAACTTCTTTGCTCTTCATGCAAGCTGTACTTGGGACCACATGACACCACAAACCAAGTTGTTGAATCAAATATTATAACCCATAACAGTCAAAAGCCTCAGTGACCTCTCAACCATTGTAGTGGATTTTCTGGCTTTGGGCTCCCTGCCCCTGCTGAGACAGCTGTTGAGGAGCTTGCAAGCTCAGGGGTTGTGCATTGTAATGGGCGAAGGGTTGGGAATAGAGAGAATTCATCAAGCCCTGCATAAAATTGAAAAATTGAGAATATCTATACGAAAAAAAAAAATAATAACCAAATAAGTGATAAAATTCACAACACTAACAATCATGCCACCAACATCTGGTTTTATGTACTCCCTAAAGATAACATGTTTCATAACTATCAAATTGTGACTACATTCATCAACTAACGGTATTTGATGGCAAAAAACCTGGGATTGAAGGGGGTTTATATTGTCCAGGTCAAACTGGCCTTGGGTTGCATTGCCATGGGAGGGTTCATTGAAGCCAACCTGAGTGAATAGTCCTTGTGATCCGTGAGTCATATAATCCTGCAATAGAACAATGGTTGATCAGGAAAAGATAAATGTTAGTTCAGAAAAGCAAGAGATACTTTCTGCATAAGCAAACCTGAGACATGAAATCATTTCCAGAACTAAAGCGAGAATATCCAGCTTGGGAATTCTGATTTAAAAAGTTTGCTTGAAAACCACCTTGCGCTCCTTGTGGAACATAATCAACCGAATATCCACTTTGTGAAGCCTACAACAAATTGGAAAAATGACAAAAATGGAAAATAACTGAACATAAGAAACCCCAATGATTTAACTCCAGACACAAGTTTCTAAAACAGCGAAACTCTTTCAAAGTTGCAGATTGACGTACAATGCAATGGCAAGTCATTTTGCAGCTGTAGTGTTGCACACAGATTAAACCTCACATTAATACATTTGCAAAATTCATTTCTAGAACCCTGCTTTCTCTGAATGAAGCATTTTATGTCTAGATAAATTCAGTGTTACTGAAGAAAGTCAGTGTATCTACCTTACAAAAGTTTGATATGATTTGCGTTCATAGCGTACAACACGTGAACCAAATAAACCACAGATTATCACAAAATAAACACCACAATCATAACGTATACCTGAGTGGAGAAGTCAGCAACATTGTAAGGAACATTAGATCCCTGGCTTTTGAAGTCATCACCTAAGAAATCCTAATTGATGGCCATTATAAGCCAAAATCAGAAAAGTATGTATGAAGAAAACAATCAGCAAACATAAGATGAAAGTGAAATCGACATACCTGAGACATGCCTCCCATGGAAAATCCATCACGAAATGTTTGACTTGGTCCTTGAACTGCCATCTACATTAGCCACAAAGATATACCCAAGATCAAATATGTCAAGATAGCCAAAATCCATATAAAGGGAAAGGTGAGAAGAAAAAAGGACTGCAGTACTCATTACATTATTAACATAACTAGGTTGGGATAATGAACCCCCAATAGTCGGCTGACTAGTAGGATTCTCCAGGGAAGGAAAATTATAGGCAGATCCCATGTTTACAATAGCCTGCTGTGACCCTTGTTGGTGAGGAAGATGGCTACCTATAGGAGCACTAGTATTACCAAGACCAGCACCAAAACCTCGACTTCCAGGAGGAGGGATATGTGGAACAGCTACTGACCCATGCACAGCCCCACGGGTTGGAATAGTGTAAGGCTGAGAAGTTGGACCACCATGTAATGGTGGAAGAGGGACCCGAGGAACAGGAAACCCAGAGGGATACACACCAGATTTGTGGGTTCCATTAGGTGGGCTTGGTGGCACGTAAGAGCCTGTAAACAGGAACATTGTAAATCATGCCTTAATAGATACACATCAATGTGACAGCAGCAAAACAACAAAGCAGAGAACAGAACAAAACATGCCCATGTATGAGTTTGACAGCATATAGCAATTTCAGAAAAAGAAGTGCAAACTTGAACCAAATAATATTATCAGACTGTGCAAATTATGACTTCAGTTCAAAAGCCAAACATAGCATACCCCTGGAACGGCCACTTCTTCTATCAGGACTAGATGTTGAAACCAAACCAAAATTGTCATTGCCCACAATTACATGTCCACCTCCATAGAAAAGCCTTCTATCATTATAGATCTGTCAAAGAATATGGTATAATTGAAACCAGTGCAAATTTATCACCAACTAATGTAGAAGGATAAGAGGTCTATATTTAAAACAACAATTATAGCACAGATAAACAGAGACTCCAAGGAAACGGTAAATATCAAATAATTAAGCTCTTTAAAGGGCTGGTATACCTTTTTAGGCTTTTGAAATTGAACCATACTTTGCTTCAAGTTATTTAATGGTCCTTCAACCAAGCACTCATGTTCCTGATGAAAACCAGAAACCATTAGACGATAAAACAGCCGTTAAATAGTCTAAGTGGCAGTGCCCACACAGACCATAGTTCCAAAATTTTGCACAACTTAGTCAAGTTAAATAAGTAGTTGTCCATAAAGCAAAAAAGTAGTGGAGTACCTTATAATGTGACAGCAAGCTATTCCATAGAGGCTGCTTGCTGAGAACTTTAGGGTTTCCCAGAATGACAATCCCAAATCGAGTACGTGTTAGAGCAACATTCAGCCTCCGAGGATCATTAAGAAATCCAATTCCCTGATTAAGAGTTCAGCGACCAAAAGTCAATGTGATGACATAAATTAATGATCTATCCATATACTTCAAAAGAATATACCTTGACAGCAAAATCAGATAACAAAGACAACTTGAAAAGAAATATCTAACTTCTACGAAATTATCCATAGCTAGAAAAAGAAATGTTTTCCATGACAGATAAATAGCATTGAGAATACCATGCACATTTAGAATACAGAACCATTAAGTGTCATTGCATAAATGCTCGACAAATTATCTAACAAGCAATAGATTCACACAAATCCTGCAAAACTGAGGGCTAATTAACATGTATGTTACCAGATTGTATAACCGCACAATTCCAGAGTAGCATGCTAAAAGCTATCCTTTGTAAAGACTTATAGTAAGTTCTCCAGAACTGACATCTCATGGTAGGGTTAGTATAATATTCTGCAGACCAACTGAATCCTGTACATCCAAACTTGTTTTACCATGTAAACAAGTTTTTTGTCAACATACATTCATTTAAGATCTGAACCAGAAGCCAGGTCCATGGACGTTTATTCAGAACTCTGCAAATCCCCAGCAAGCATGGAAGGTGGGCAATAACAAAATAAGCCTAGAAAAGTCCCATTCAACAAACTATTTATAAAATCACTATCAAAGCTGGCATTACAGAGGAAAACAAGATGGAACAATCTGGCTTCATGGTAGCAAGGTGCAGTAAACTTTCTTCTTTTCTATCAAATTCAAATAATGCCAGTTTCGTTTCTCTTTCTTATTATTCTATATTTGATCAGAGGAAGATAGGAAAGTATAATAAACCAACCTGATGTTCATTACTCCTAACACAAGACAAAATAATGTAATCCTTTTCTCTTCCTTGGAAGGAATCAACACTCGCAACCTGCCAAAAACACAAAGGGCATAACAATTACAATTAGAGATCTAAATGGAAATCCAAACTATATGAGCAACTATCCTAGCGACTGAGGCTTCCACACTATAAGCATAAAAGGAGTCAACTGTAGCAGTCTTATTTTCCTTTAGTAAATAGTTGTTTTAATGGCATCCAGTCACATTCAAAATAAAGGGATTAGAATCAAAGATCAACAGGCATGTAAATCTCAAAAATTTAAATAAAAGAACATATACTACCTCAATTTCCTTGTAAAGTTGCTGCCGCAGAGCACCATTTCTTG
This sequence comes from Erythroxylum mucronatum, assembly GCA_027563825.1. Taxonomy (NCBI): domain Eukaryota; kingdom Viridiplantae; phylum Streptophyta; class Magnoliopsida; order Malpighiales; family Erythroxylaceae; genus Erythroxylum; species Erythroxylum mucronatum. Next base: position 10,032,635 of record JAOSBP010000005.1, read on the forward strand.
ACATATAATTAACAATGTAAGCTCTCTGACCCTCATATGGAGTTATCACCCCAATCTATAAAAAATTTGCTCCGGTTAACATGTAGTGCCACAATGTGAAACTGGATAAAAAAACCAACTTGAAAACATACCTGACTAGGAATCACACCACTCCTTAAGAAAGTGGTTACAATCTTTTCAACATTCGCAGCCTCAGTACGATTTAAGTAGGATGTTCCACTAGCACTTATCTCCTCTTGTCCCATCTAAAGAAAAGCTTAGTTAGAAAACCTGGACTCGGAAAACTATAGGATAAGATCAACAGGAACTGCAGTTAAATAGTTTATCCAGATGGAAGACCACACAAAATCATGGAAAAAGTAAATGATTTCATGCTTAATACCTGGACATAGAAAAACATGGGGCGATTTGGCACAGGCCAAGGAAAATCAATCCCTGACAACTGCCTCTCATTAACAGTCACACCATTTTGCAAGGTTCCTTCATAAAAGCTATTAGATGGAAATTCTGAAAGAGCTGGATGCATTCGATATTGAACCTATTTGTCAGGAAAGAACAGGCTATAAGCACCTAAATACTCTTGAAAAATTAGTTAAGGCTGCAGATGAGACAGATGCACGAACTTCAAATCCTCAAATTCTTGCCAGTTGCCACACAAATATTAAACAAAGCAAAACAATAGGCCTATCTTAAACTTCCTCACATATCTCCAAGAAAAAGATTGAAGACTTTGGGTCTCACTAAAATTAGCCATTTTTGGAGAAAGCATGTGAATATAATTCAAAGTTAGAAAAGTCGAGTTCAGCAAGAACCACCATAAAATATAAGATGGTCAAACTTAACAAACAGCATGACTTGGGACTAATTTTCAGCAAAAATGGAAAGAATCAACATAAAAAACTCAAATTAGAGATACCCATTCCTAAATGTTCACAAAATACAGAAACTTCCGATGTATTTGAGTGCAAAGTTACACTCATAGCAACCTTCCAAATACATGGGCCAGGAAAGGGGCAAGTTATACCATTTCAGATGCATGTCTTGACATTTCAAGATCTACAGAATTAATTTCCATATACAGTAAAGCTTTAAATAAGTTCCACTTTTCCCAATTAACCAAAACCTGTTCAATCAGGAACAGGACACTTTTTCTTCTGTCAATCTGTTGGCCATGCAATAAATGCCCTAGATGAATAAGATAGATATTTCAGAGGTTATATGGAAAATTTGTCAATGCTTTCAAACGAAGAAATGATATTCACTTCTATCACTTATTCACGTTAAAAACACTACAGAACCTCCATTTTATCCAATATTACATTAAACTTCCAGGTGTGGAAGTCTTGAATATTTTTAAATGTGAACATAATCCTAAATTATGTACAAAAAGTTTAGAAGGGAAAAATCACAACATAACTATGGATTCTTGAAGAGTTAGTATGACCATTTACGTATTTATGCACACACTGAATGAGCATATCCAAAAAGAGAAATGCCAAACAAGACCCTTACCTGCAATCTAATTGGTTTCACACCGAGTAGAACAAGGCGTTCAAAGAGAGACTTAGCCAGCCCAGCACGAGCTACTTTCTTACACATAATCACTGGGCCAAGCTGGCAATGGTCACCAACAAGAATCGCCTAAACAGAAGTTTCTGTCAGAATATAAAGGAACATACGGTAGATCAAGCTAAAAAATGTAGATGGAATCTTAAGTACCTGTTTTGCCCCAAGGACCAATGGAATAAGGCACTCAGGTTCCGTTGCCTGAGTAGACTCATCAATGAGTACCTAAACAGCACAAAGTGTGAGAGACTTTTAAAGCATTTCATTATAAATCAAATATTAAATCAAATTCATTCAACCTGACGGAATCTAAAATTTGCCAAACGAGGATCACCAGCACCAACACAAGTGCAACAAATAACATCAGCACTCTGAGAAATCTCCCTCTCTGTTGCTCGCTTTAGAGCTTTATACTTCTTCTCATCGCTACTTGACAGTTCTCCTGTTTATACAGTATTTCATTTTTTTTCCACGCAACACGTAGAAAAGAATACAATATTAGAACAAGGTCCATGAATTCTAATTTAAAAGTTACATATGAAACTAATATATGGAAACAGAAGTCATTCTTTATATTGGTGAAAACTTAAATTTTAGTTCATCAGTAATGAGGTTTCTATTAGCATAGCATTTTGATCTCATATGAAGGTGACCAAATTATCAAATAAAAACGATAGCAAGAAATTCAAAATTCAGTAGCAACTCAACCAAAATGCCTTTCAATCTAAAAAATAAACAACGAAATTGTATGAAAGTTGCCCAGATCAGTCCTAACCAAGTAAGCCAAATTTCAACTAAACAAGTCCTTAAAAAAATCCATGTACTAAAAAGCCGATAAACATCACACCTTGCTCATCTTTCAATTGTTGCAACTTGTGAAGTTCACTCTTCTCTGAAGTGTCTAAATGTCTAACCTGCATAAACACAA
>JAOSBP010000005.1:10037157-10053404 GCA_027563825.1 Erythroxylum mucronatum
CAACAAATGATGATATATATATCTGCCCCAAAATGAAATATAGTAAAGAATATAACTTTGCAATCATCATAGGTGGAATAATGAGCTATACACATCAATGCACTAAGAATAAGGAAGTCAAAAAAAGTGGTTAGAATAATTAAAATTATTCAACTTGGTTAAAACAAAACCATAAAACAGGGAACATAGAGAGGTAGGAGATATTAGTCACCCACTCCCCCAAGTTCTACCTTAAATTGACAACCTTAATCCAGCATACACTCATAAACTCTCCTTGCAGAAGTGATGAGCTCAAGGAAATTATAAGTCAACCTACCCACTCACACTCGTTTCATCCACAGCAAAAGTTTTCATTGCACCCTGCATTCGATCAAAACTTGTACTTTTCCACACAAAGTCAACACTAAATCCATGGTTCAAATCAATGGGAACTCCCTGCACATAAGGTAACTATTAGCCCTAATATCGTGCACATAAAGTAACTATTAGCACTAATATCTAACATCAAGCAATTAAAGAAGATGATAAAGCAAATTAGTGTTACCTGACTAGCACGAAGCTCAAGTGCAACCTCCTCTTGTGCAGTAAGCTTGATCTGAAATGACAGTTTGTCTACTCAATTGTACAGTTCAAAGCACTCGGCTACTGAGTTTTTGCTTGCAAAAGTATTGCACCAGAGACACTTATCCATAACATACTAATAATCATTTTTTCCAAAGTGAACAAACCATCAAAGAAGTTGAGAAAAGCATACCACATGCCCAACCGACTGCCATGCCGGATGAGCTGCATCTCCTGAATAACGCAGTCGCAACTCATCACCAGGTACAAGGCGCAACTCATTGTCTTCCTGACATCACATCAATCAGCTCATTTTTTATGAGATCGATACAGATAACTGATAACCAATACAAAACTATCCAGAACAAGAATGCTCAGAAGTGATATAAACAGTGGCAAAAGCATTAGAATAAAGCACCTTTGGAAATACAAAATATGCAACACGCTTCTTGTTGAGGCCAATATCCCAATGAACGGTCATGTTGTCCTTGCTTTGTGATTCTTTCATCATCTACAGGAATTAAACATGTTAATATGTCAAGACAACAAAATTGAAAAAATATATTATAAAATTTAGGCAATATATTATAGCAATGACCAAAAAAAGAGCCCCACACACAGCATCAATAAGTTACAGAAAAAGCATCGATAAAAATTAACAAAAAAGAAGCGTGCAGCAATAACACATACTTTATCATAATCTGCTTCAAGCTTGATAAGTGGAGCAAATACATTGTGATACTGCAAAAGAAAGAATTCTACTTGTTAGATGATTCCAAAAGGATTATTAGCTTTCCAGCGTTTCCTCATTACATGGTTCAACAAAAATGTGCCTGATAAGCATCTTCATATTTCAGTGCCACTGGTTGAGGCTCATCATCTACACCACGCTTTTCAAGATCTTCAAGGGTCGCATCAGGGTTACTTTTCCAAAGTTCTTCAACTTTATTTATTTGTTGAGCACTAATTTGGCGTGCTCTCAACTGCTCCTGTTCAGATGGGATCTGCCAAATACAGAATGTCAATAGTACTGACAAGAAAAGGTTAACTGGGGAAGAAAAAGGTGCTACCAACCTTGACAAGCCACTGCAGAAAACACCTATCATCAATCAGGGGGCACCACTGACTAAGATCCCAGTTCATGTCCTTCAATGCGTTAACATTCAGACACGGCTCTCTGCAAAGGAGGACAACAACACTCTCGGTCTTGGCAGATATAAATCCCAGAAGGAAAACATTTCGACATCCACAGTTGTAACATTCTAGTATAGTTTCTCCCAGTGGGCTATCCTTATGCAGACAGACTTCTTTGTGTTTTGCTCGAACCTATAGATGAAAACTCAGATAAAAACCCACTAAACTTTCACGTGTACTAGATGTGGCCAAAAATCAGTTATTATCATTCAAGTGACATTCACAAAGTGGCTACAAGTAAGCATGGCACAAAAGCATAAATTCACATTACATATACAGCACCGAACTTCCTTGGAGGTTCAAAACTTCTTACACAATTGCTTTTGGTTTTCATAGGCTAACTATAAACAACTATCATTACTGATTTAGAGAAACTTCTCATCACTGTTACTGGAGATGCCAAACTACTGAAAACAAAGGTTGAAAATACAAGGGGCTATCAAATTCACCAAAAATTTTACCCTAAAAAGGCAGCTTGGTATGCTAACTGTTTGAAGAATAGCACTTACTACAAAACTTTGAAATTAACAAGTTAATTCGTACAAAGAAACGCCTAAAATAAATGTTTGTTACTTTATCTGAAGAGGAAAATCCTTCAATATTGCACAACAATTTTTGAACCAGAACCAAAGGTATCTAGCATTCAATTCACATGAAAATGGGAAGTGCTACCCACAAGTTATAAGCAGCATTTGAACGTCCATAGCAAACACTAAGAGAAATTTTCAAGAAATGCCCCTCAGGAAGCACGAAAGTAACAAAGAACTTCAAATGTGATATTCACGCATCAGCTTTGGTCCAGTCTGCTAAAAAATTTCTGTCGCCTTAATATCTCACCTTGCAACATAAACAGTTAGTTTCTAAGTATTCCCATCACTTGACTATACCTCCCATCACTTGACTATACCAAAGATACCTTCAATATACACTTAAAAATTCCAACCAGCAGTCAATTGCATTCACAAATTAAAATTCCAGAACAATTAATGACTTCACTGCTCTTCCAAATAAAATTGGAAATCATAAGAACTAAAATAAATCAAACGTACAAAACAGTCCTCAAATACCCTAAAAAGTGCAACTTTCATGAGCTAACATAACAAAGTAATTTATTCACAGATCTCAAATTTGCATTCTTAACAAAATCTCACATCGTGCCTTCCCATCAAGCACAAATGATAAACTTATCAGTCTAACGTCTCTAATTTCAGTAACATCAACAATCTAAATCACCATCCCTCGTTCAAACCAAAGTAATTGAAACTAAGATGGTGTCGAGTACGTGAAAAGCAATAACCCAAAGAAACAAAAAAGTCACTACTTACCAAGTGATTGACGATATGCGAACCAGAAGTATTCCCTCTAGAATTACAAAACCACTTCCTACAAGACGGAACATTGCACCTAACCACGCATGCAGGGTTCGAAACGCCACAATAGCGGCAAGCATGCTCCGTAAAATCTCCTTTACCGATTTCATAAACGTCGTCGTCCCCAGTCTCCTCGAAATTCAGCGCACCCATCGCAGAAACTATCCCATCTGCCACAAACCCTCCATGCGCCTTCGACGACGACACTGGAGACACGGCGGGGGATTCCGAATGTTGATCGGAGGGCGACGTCGGCCGCCCCCCGACCGATGGAGCCGTGAGAGAGTCGGAGGGCGTTGGCCAGGCCGCCGGGGAGCGAAATTCGGGATAGTCGAATTCGGATTCACCTTGAGTGTTGAATTCCAGGAAGGTGTAGACGTCGGTCCCGGTGTCGGGCTGCGACGCCGTTTCGAAGAGAATACTGTCCTGCGAATCCATGAAGCGATGTATGGGATTTTTAGGGCTTCTGAAATTAGGGGAGAAAATGAGGGGTTAGGGTTTGGTGGAAAAATGAGGAGGTGGAGGTGGAGGAGGAGGAGGAGGAGGAGGATGGACCGTACGTCATGGAGGAGAAGAGAGCGAGAGCAAGCGCTGCGCAAGCGGTTCGAAGTTCAAACAGCGGGAAGGCACGTGACGAGGGGTGTTAGAAACTGAATTTGCACGTGACTGTGGTTAGAGTTCATATTTCATAAGGATTATTTCCCTAATTGAAAAAAAAGCCCTAAGCATACAACTTTTTAACCAAAGATATAAGGCATGCTTTCATTCCACTTCTACTCTTTGTTTTGATTTTTGATTTTTTGTTTATTAATTATTAATTTTATTTATATTAAATATTGATTAAAAAATTAAATAAAAGTTAATTTTTATGAATTAATTAAACAAAAATTTTATTTTAATTTTTTGTATAATATTTTATATTTTATTTAAGATATTTTAAATTTAAAGTATATTTATTAAATAATTATTAAATATAATAATATTTATTTGACGAAAATATATATAATTTTTATAAATAATAAAAGTTGAAAGAAATCAAAATTAAAAATTAAGACAAACAAGTTTTTTATTAAATTTGAAAATAAAAATTAGAAATAAAATAAAAATAAAAACAAACAAGTCTTAAATAATACTTTTTATATTTTATATTTATAAATTAATTTTAAATGATAATATTTTGATATGATATATTTTATCTAATTGAAACATATTAATGAACTCCTGAATTTTTCTTACAATATAAATGAGCTCAAATTATTATTGTATTAAAAAAATCTTTTTGTATCTTTACCAAATATAATTATTAATTATAATATTATTATTAAATTTTGTTTAAACATAATTTAATATGAAGTCACGAACAGACATAAAGTTGAAATAAAAATTTTATAATAAAATTCATAATTTATTTTAAATATGAATTTATCATATTTAATAAAATTTTTAATTTATTTTATATGTAAACTTGTCATATTTATTCAACCGTATTATAATCTCATAAAATCACAGTTAACAATTTCATTATAAAGTAGGTAGCTAATAAAATTCATAATTATAAATTTCTAGTATTTATTCTAAATATAAATTTTTAGTATTTATTCAAACTTAGAGATAGACAGTATTATAATCTCACAAAATCACAGCTAATAGTTTCATTATAAAGTAGGCACACCTTTGAATTCCCATCGCAGCCGTGTTGCAAAGTATAAAACAGGTTATTAACTATTGCAAGCACAATTTATTCCAATGTCTTTAGATTACTTATAATTGTAAATATGTAATACGTAACGGTACTTTAATTATGAATTCTAGATTGAACGTGAAGGGACAAGAAACGAAGAAATGCAGAAAGTACTTGGTTTCAGTCTCCATAACTTCAAACGAGTATTCTGAAGTCGAAACGAGGGCGAATTCACCGTTACCTTCACGGGGAATTGTTCTCCGGGACGCAAGGAAGGTCTTTCTACAGTTTTCTTAAATCGTAAGCTCTCTTAACTGATCAGAGAATCCTTATGCTTACGATTGATATGAACAACTGCAGAAGACCTTAACCTTTATATATAGCTTCCATATCGAGCTTTTCCATCACAGGCCTTATATGGGTCTGATCTACGCTGATTGGGATCCATTTTCTATACGGACTTCAATATATTGATTTAGATCATTTATTGAGCTACTTTATTATCCTTATCTGGATCAAATTACATAGCTTAACTAATAAGTTATTCAAAAATCGAAAAATGTAATTAAATGTTATCCAACTTTATGGGAAAGGACAAAATTGTCCAACATTCTCTCTCTTGGACAAGCATTAATTGTAGTTTTGACTTTAGTTTAAAAACAATTTAAAAACTCGGTTAAGTCACGCTACTGAATTAGTCAACTAAGTTTAAAAATATAACATTGATCCAAAGATAACGAAAGTCCATCATTTCGTCCTACAAAGCTTTTGATACCGAAAAGTATCAAATACATGTGTCATGTGTGACATATATTCAATACAATCACGTATACCTAATACCTCACTAACATAAATGAGAAAATGGAGTGTGACAAACTAAGATGATACCATTATAATTTAAATTATATCATCTTCATTTGTAGGTCTCGATTTCTTCAACTTTATGCTAAATCGCATATGCTAAACTGCATTAGAGAAATCATGTTTTCTCTCACCGAATGCTAAACAACATTAGAGAAAACTTATTTCCTGTCACCAAATGCTAAACTGCATTAGAGTAAACCTTTATGTACTCCAACTGAATACTAAACTGTATTAGAGAACCTTAATGGGATCAAAAACTTATATCCTCCTATGTCATGTCAAACTTTATAGATATCCATATAAAACTGTATGTGTCTTAATGACATAAGCTCAAGGTCAATCTGTATATATGCCCAATGACCTTTAAATGCTTAAGATTGACACAAATCTTAAGATTTTCATATGTATTATGATAATGTATGACAACACGTATTATTGAGGATAAACGATAATCATCTTTATCGATGAACCATCATACTCTCATAATACATCAAAATGTACAAATGTACATGGAGCGAACATAACAATCTCCTAACTAACATTGTCTAAGGATATCAAAACACCTATATTGTATACTTGTGTCGCAAACATAAGTGGGCGAAATACTTTTGTTAAAGGATCGACTATCATTTCCCCAATCCTTAAATGCTATAAATCTTAATGTCACCTTTTTATATCAACACCTTTATGGCCAAATAATTGACTTTTCAATGCTAAGATCCTGTGATATTCTTTATCGTTATTAAACAACATAGCAAGAAGATTACCACTGTATAACCAAATGGGTTTAGCCACTAAATCAACCACAGATAACTCAGAAATCAAGTTTCTGAGCTAAACCGTCTGTGAAGTAGCCATATAGCATGCACTCTGCATGCATGATCGAGGAAGTCACTTGTGTCTATTTCACACTCTTCCACGATATTGTACCATTTGCAAACTTAAAATATGTAACCTTAAGTGAACTTTTGATCACCCGACATATAGACAAATTTAAATATGAATTTCCTGTGAGGTTTAGTCTGTTGATTGTGCTATATGTCAACATATAGTTCTCAGTTCCTTTAAGTATCTCAACACTCACTAGATTGCATTCTAATGGTCTACACCTGGATTAACCAAATATTGACCAAACAGTCAAACAATAAATGCAATGTCCCGCCTAGTACATAGCCAAGCATACGTCAGGCTATTAACTGTACCAGTATATAAATCATTCCTCATAACCTCTCTCTTTATTTTATTCTTCGGATGTTGTGCCAAAGATTATCTCTCACTATGAGAGATAAGTGCTATGATAGGTTTACAATTAATCGTATTAAACCTTTGTAACATATACTCAATATATGCCCTCTATGAGAGACTTGATGAGTGTTGAGATCTGTCTCGGTGAATTTGAATACTTAGGACAAAAGATGCTACACCAAAGTCCTTCATGTTAAAGCTCTTGACCAAAAGTTGCTTAACCTTATACAACATGGTCAAGTAATTTGACGTGAGCAATATATCATCCACATACAGTAATATGAAGATAATTTTGCTCCTCCTGACCTTATAGTACAAACATCTTTTAACTTTATTTTCCATGAAGTTGAAAGAGGTCATAACCTCATCAACTGTAAGGTATCACTTTTGGAAAGTTTCAAGTAAACCATATATTGATTTGCATAATGCGCAAATTATGTCAGTTCTATTTGGATCCTAAAATCCTTCAGGTTGTACCATATAAATCTCTTCATAAAAGTCTTTACTCAGGAAAGCATTTTTGACAACCATCTGATATAACTCTGCATCGTCATGATCTACAATTGTCTTAAATACTCAAAATTTATCCTACTAGGATACGAGAGAAATGGTAACAATAAAGATAACCTTTTTCTCTGAGTAAACCATTAGGTAATTGAACCAGCCTATAAATCGTTGAACTCTATCCTGAAATCCTTTAGGTCTAATCTTCATTTATAATTGACGAGTTTGCAGTTCCGCTGTAAATCAACTGGCTCCCAAACCTTACTATGCTTTATAAATTGCATCTCATCATTCATTGCATCCCACCACATATCTGCATTGGGTCTAGAAACAGCTTCTGTAAAACTAACTGGATTTGAAACATGTTTAATATCATAGTCATGTTTACCTAATAGACTATGTAATCAGATGGGATAGCAAGTCGTCTCACTCTAATGGATTTACTTAACTATATTAGAACTTGTACCCTCAGGAACCTCTGTGTGTGCACGTATCGATTCCTATTCCTATACAGGCATGGTACAAAGACCTAATCCACTGGATCTAACTGTATGAGTTGCGGGTGTATAATAATTGTAATATCTGCCCTACTATCATCTGAAGGGTCAAAGGGCCCACCATCGTCATAGACATCGTATTCCATAAACTTAGCTATTTGTGATTCCACTATTCTAGTCCCACTTTCTATACAGTAAAAGTTTAGCCTTAAAATGGTCAAGAAATCTTACTAAATAGCAATGAGCGGAATGAACATGCAATATTTCTTTATAAGGATTATACTGCCTTAGTAGGGCAGCCCCATACATGAATGTGTGCAAGATTGAGTTTTCCAACTTCTAGATAATCAGGTAGAATAGCCTTGTTCTGCATCGACTTCTTCAAGTCCTTTAGGACAGTTATGTCTTTCAGCAACACATCATTTCGCTAAGAACTACTCAGCATAGTAAATTAAGTCACTATTTCAATTGATTCCAAATATATGACAAACGGACCTTTTAAAGTTCTAAATCACCATGTTTGCCTTGATATTCTCCTCCACGATCAAATCTGACTATCTTGATGAATTTTTCCAATTAGTTCTCAACCTTCAGTCTTTAAGCAAAAACACATAATTGTAATGGGAATAATCATCAACAAATGTCAGAATACATTTAGAATTGCACAATGCAACTGTATAAGGTCTACCGATATCTTTATGTGTCAGACTCAACAAGTCAAAAGCATGAGTTGACCTCAATATCCTTATTAGTCAACTTCCCCTGCAACAATCAGCACATGTTCCCAGATCATCATAATCTAGAATTGAGAAATGCTTTCCTTAATCAATCTGTCAACCCTAGCTCTGGAAATGTAGCTTAAAATTTTATGCCATACCATGGATGACTTCTCATTCATCAGGGTTCTTCTTTTCATGACTTGTTTAGTAAGATATGAAGAAGTATATATTTGATTCGGGGTAAGACACATTCTATACAAACCATATGACAAGAAAGTTGTACCATTATGTTTTGCATTAAACAACAACTGTATAATAAAAGCATTAAATATAAAACATTAACCCTCTTTGTCCAAAATTGATCAAAAGATCACATATAAAATATGTTGTGTAAAACCCAAATGAACCTTACAACAAGGTTCAGTACATACATTCCTTATATATATTACTTCTACTTCTTCATTGCTGTGAATCATTAGTTTCTCCTTCCCTTTATTTGGCTTTATCCTGGATATGAACCCTTGCATCGTGGAAGCACTTTGATCAGATGCTCCATTACATAGCCACCAAATACTTAATATGGCTATCGCAAATTAGATTCATAAATTAATAAGCCAAGGAGTTACCTGATGGTCACAGTCTTTCCTTTTATACGTCATGCGAACCTTTACCAGCACTGGTTTGACCAATATCAGCATGTGGAGAAGATTTGAACTTTCTACCTTTGAACTTAACAGGCTTCATCTTTACCTTCCCTTTAGTTGCTTCAAGGGTCGTAGGAGCAGTAAGCTCGAGTTTCTCCTCCTCAACAATGCAATGGGCTATCAAAGCACTGAAATCTCATTCCTCATCTAACGAATAATATGTCATCACCAGATTACTAAACTCTGAAGGGAGTATGTTTAGAGTATGGTGAACAATGAAGACATCAAGAAGAGGAATGTTTAGCATCTTCAGTTTACTGTGAAGATGAATCATTCTCGATATGTATTCCATTACTCCCCTTCTCCTGTATACCTCATGGAGAATAATTCTTTCATCAAGGTACTTGTCTCAACATTAAGTGAGACTGTCCATCTCTAGGAGACATTACCAAGAAATTCTTTCGCTATGTCTATGTTCGGAAGTCCATTTAGCAGATAGTTAAGTATGGATCTCTTAATGATCATCAAATATAACCTGTTAGACCGATCCCAGGCTTCATAGGCTATTTTATGAACTCTCGAGCTTATGGATGTAGGTTGAGAAGGCCTATCCATCCGTATGGTCATCTCAACCTCAGTTATCTCCATAACATTCAATACATACTCCGTCCACTTCTTTGTATTGAAACCAGTCAAGGTTTCAATGGTGACATTGATTTTGTTGATCGAAAAGGTGACTACAAAATAACAATGTTTCAATTAGCACAAATGTAGGATAATAACGATACTCAAAGACATTGACTAGTATATTTACTGAAAATCTGATCACATATATTATGAAACACCTATGGGCTGAATATATAATATATGCAATTAGACCTCTACATAAAAGCGATCATAGTACAAACTATCAACTCTTATGACATTACCACCTTTAGGTGAATATATCATTTGAGCAATATCTTTCCTCCATCTAACGCCTTTATGCACATATCAAAATGTTATGTAAGGCCAACACCTTTGGGCAGAATAACCAAACATAAAATTAGAGACATCTCACAACATGCAAGCAGAACAATTCAAAATACTGACTTAAAAGGTCACTTTGGTGACTACATCCTCATTAGCACTAAAAAAGTCTGCAAACACAAGGGATACATTTTTATGTTATCCTCACATTCTTTATGGGTATATGGTATGTGGCAATGTAACATCAATAAATGTAAAAATCCGAATGCACAGTTTCATTGTCACACAGTCGTGCTGAACACATTCTCTGAAAACTTCATTTGAGATCCCGAACACTAAATGTCTCAATTCCTTTTCCAAGTAACTATCATGTGTTCCCAAACATTGAACCTAAGACTCGAGACATGAAAACTTGAAGTATCTACTTCATATGATGTCTGAAGCTTGAAAATTTACTCGAAATCGAATTCAGAACTCCTTAATTCCTTTTCCTAGAGTTAAACTTTAATTTATTAGTAATGTAATAAATTCATAAAATGGAAAATTCACTTTATAAATTTCCCTGACCCAAAACACCCCGGGGCACTCTTACGAAAATTCTAAAATTTTGCCTTTTGTTTCAGGCTGGTTTTTTGCCCTCTCGGGCTCGTTTTCACCCCGTTTCTCAAGGCTAAATACATGTATACTATTTTCATGCAATAAAAAGCAAGAAAAATCGAGAAACATAAGTTAAATATCCAAAAACCTTATGGAGAGAAAATAAAAAAAAATCTTAGTTTTTAACCACTCGATCATGTCACCGCTCTGATACCATGTGTAATACGTAACGGTACCTTAGTTACATATCCTGGGTCGAACGTGAAAGGGCAAGAAATGAAAAAATGAGGAAAATACCTGATTTCGGTCTCTATAACTTCAAACGAGCTTTTCAAAGTTGAAATGAGTGCGAATCCCCGCTGCCTTCACGGGAATTGCTCTCTGGGACGCGGGTATGGTTTTTCTACAGTTTTTTCAAAACGTAAGCTCTTTTAACAGGTCAGAGAATCCTTATACTTACGATTGATATGAGTAACTGCAGGAGACCTTAACAATTATATATAGCTTCCATATCGTGCTTCCCCATTAGCCCAATATAGGTCCGGTCTACACTAATTGAGATCTATTTTTCACATGAACTTTGACCTATTAATTTAGATCATTTATTAAGCCACTTTATTATCTTTATCTGGATCAAATTACGCAACTTAGCCGATAAGTTATTCAAAAACCGAAAAAATGCAATTAAATGTTGTCAAACTTTATGGGAAAAGACAAAATTGTCCAACAAAATAAGCAAAGTTTGAAATTCCCCCTTCATTATAATTAGGAATAATTTTTTGGGATTTATATTATATATTTTAATAAAGTTACTTTTATAGAAAAACAAAAACATGGTTTTATTCAATTCACCAAGACTCATGATTTTGGGTATATTGGTCGAACTATATAGGTTAGTCATTGACCATTATATGTTAAAGATGTTAAAACTTATATACCAAAAGTTTGTAGCAACATTGGTTAATACATTAGTTAACCACTGTCTAACCAAGATGCATACTAGTTGACCAGTATACAACAGTGGTCAACCAATATTCCAATGATTTAAAAATTTGTGCATTCATTGTACACTGGTTGACCAATGTATTGGAACTAGCTATTGACAATGACTAGTTTTTAGTTCTAATGGCCAGTTTAAGCCCCAAAGCCTATAAACACATAATCTTTTATTATATTAAACATGAAAAAATATTTGAGTGTTCTATAAACACATTTCAAAGAGTTTTCTTAAAAACTTTCTGAGCATTTATTGTTGCATTTTAAAGTAAGTGAGCCTTTAGAATATCAAAGTGATCCAATAAGGTCTTTTGAGTTGTAAAGTTAATTTATGAATGGGGTTACTTTTCACCTTAAAGAAAGATTGAAAGAAGAGTTGCTCTTTAATCATGGAAAAGTAAGTTTTTTGTATAAAGGTTCTTCTTCACCTTTTTGAAATAAGAGACTTAGTACATTCTAAGAAGTATCTTGGAGAGTGGATAAATTCATTTGAGTGTATACTTAGATACCTATATGGTTCGAAATCACTAGAAATTTGGTGTCCTAAAGACAATTTTTGATTTAGTTGGCTATTCAAATGCGAATTATATCAATATTCTTTTAAATAGGAAGAATACATATAGTACTTGTCAAGTTTTAGGTAATGCATCAGTCCATAGTTTAATATAAACAAAATTTAGTTGTTTTATTGGCTGTGAAATTCAAAGATACAGTGGTCAGTAGTTGTTGTGCACATATTCTATAACTTTGTCAGTACCTTAAAGACTACCATATGAATCGTACAAAGATACCAATTAGATGTGATAACATTAATGCCATTTTTTGACAAAAAAACTCCATCCATCACTCTAAAACTAAGCACATAGAGATTAATTATCTTTTTAATTGTAGATCATATGCAAAATGAGAATATTAAGGTATAATTTGTTGAAACATTACACTAATTAGTTGAAATAGTCACTAAATCAATGAGTAAGGATATGTTTTTCACAATTAGATATTGTAATTACTATTATTTTGGTAATCTCCATATAAAAGTTGATTTGTGCTTAAAATATTTTACCTTGTAAGTTTATTTCTATGATGCATGGATTTAGGGGAGCTAACTATTGATATACTTTTTTTGGTAAATAAGAGATTTAATAAATTAATGGAAGCTACGTATAATGAAAGGATTGCCCAAGACACAAACTGTCCCAACGCCGCAGGAGTAGCCTAACTTGAGATCTTTAGGACCTTTACAACAATTAAGCCTCATTAAACTAGCCAACTGCAGCACTCACCTATACAAATCTACTATCCAAGATAACCTTGAAGGAGGTTCATCTTACCCAGCAACACAACCATTTACAAATAACCAAAATAAAGATCAAATCCACATATGCAAAACCCAGGTATTCATGTCCACTTCACATGGAATTAAGCCTCTGAGGTGCAGTTTCCTGTTTCATCACTTTAGACCGAACAACTAGTTCCATGTATGATATCTACATCTTTATCCCTCTAATTCTCACCCTTCCTTTTATTGAGTGAGAGCATGTTAGTATCGTATTGCAACAGTGACCAAAGCACGTAAACCTATTGGTTGGGAATATGAACAAGTCTTCTTCCATCCCTGCAGGCTGATCTCTCATGGGACCACCTGCTAACCTTGCCATAATGATGTGGTCTACTCTCAATGCAGGGCAAGCATCATCATTAGTATATTCCAGAGCATGACTTCGTGACATAAAGGTCCCACATGCTCATTGAGGACACATCCTTACATGCTCCTTCCCCCATGGCAAAGCCCTTTTTGGTATGTCCAAATTAATGGGCAACGTTCAAGCCTAATCAAATACTAAAAGTGTTGGACACCCCGTCCTTGTGGGTCACGACCCCGACATTCTAAGTGACATCTGGATACGTGTCCCACAAGGATGGCGTGCCCCCACCAAGACAAACACCAAGATAGCTTACCTCTACCATTTCTGAAAAGATTTTATCACTCGGAGGGTCAAAAAGGACCAGAAGGTATGTACAAATGAAAAACAGACTAATGGAAAAAGACAGAAGAAATGAAAAAATTTCCATAAATTTCCTTACAGATATCAGATTGGGGTGTTATTTAGATGGGTCGAAAGAGGACTTCAAGATTTATAACTTTCATGAAGACCTCAAAAATGGATTCTATCTTCTGAAGGATCAAAAATAGAACAGAAGATAGGTACAAACGAAAAGTAGACTAATGAAAAAAGACAGAAGAAGTGGAAAAATTGTCATAACTTTCCCTACAGTTATTGGATTGGGGTGTTCTTTGGATGTTTCGAAGAGAACTTCAAGATATACAACTTTCATGAAGACCTCGAAGACAAATTCTATCTTCTGAGAGATCAAAAGTGGAACAGAAGATAGGTACAGACGAAAAGCATACTAATGGAAAAAGACAGAAGAAGTGGGAAAATTGCCATAGCTTTCCCTATAGATATCGGATTGGAGTGTTATTTGAATGGTTCGAAAGAGAACTTCAAGATATATAACTTTTATGCAGATCTCAAAGACAGATTCTATCTTCTAAAAGATAAAAAAATGGAACAAAATATAGGTACTGACGAAAAGCAGACTAATGGAAAAAGACAGAAGAAGTGAAAAAACTGCCATAACTTTTCCTATAGATATCAGATTAGGGTTATTTGGATATGGTTTGAAAGAGGACTCCAAGATCTAAAACTTTTATAAAGACCTTAAATGATAGGTTCTATCTTCTGAAGGATCAAAAATGGAACAAATTATAGGTACAGACGAAAAGTAGACTAACGGAAAAAGACAGAAGAAGTGGAAAAATTGCCATAACTTTCCTTATAAATATCGGATTGGGGTGTTCTTTAGATGGTTCAAAAGAGAACTTAAAGATCGACAACTTTCATGAAGACTTAGAAGAAAGATTCTATCTTATGAGGGATCAAAAATGGAATAGAAAATAGGTACAGATGAAAAGCAGACTAATGGAAAAAGACAGAAGAAGTGGGAAAATTACCATAACTTTCCCTACAGATATCAGATTGGGGTTTTCTTTAAATGGTTCGAAAGAGGAATTCAAGATCTACAACTTTCATGAAGGCCTTGAAGATAGATTTTATCTTCTAAAGGATCACAAATGGAATAGAAGATAGGTATAGACAAAAAAACAGAAGAAGCAAAAAAAACAGAGGAAGCAAAACATATAAGAAACAAAAAGCAGAAGAAGCAAAACATAGAAGATATGACGTCATCACAGAAGAAGCACAAGGCAGAAGAAGCAAAACATAGAAGAAGCAAAAAGCAGAAGAAGCAAAATATAGAAGATATGACATCATCACAGACCATGTGACGTCATCACAGAAGAAACAAAAAGCAGAAGAAGCAAAACATAAAAGATATGACGTCATCACATATCATGTGACATCATCACAGAAGAAGTAAAAAGGCAAAAGAAGCAAAAAAAAAACAGAAGAAGCAAAACATAGAAGATATGACTTCACTCTTGAACATCTTCCCTCATGAGGACCATAACTTTCAGCTTAGATGTCCAAAAATTTCATACTATATATTGTTGGAAAGATAAAAGAAAGATCTACAACTTTCTAAAGACATATTTACCTAAATCAGCCTAGATTAATCCAGATTTTTCCCCGAAGTCAGAATACGAATTTGTCCTTATGAAAACTTTAAAAAAACAATGTACAAACTTGAGAGAGTCATTAACAAAAATGCAAGTATATCCCATTAGCATCAAAAGATAAGAGTTTTACAAAGCTTTAGTGGGCATTTCAAGTTGCAAATACATTAATACATCCAAATCCCAACATACAAAAGATACATGAACTAAGATTTGCTCAACATGCAACTAAAGCCTTGCTTTACAAAACTTGCTTTAAATTAAAAATAACCTAAACTAGGAGTGCTGTCTTACCCCTTGACCTACTTGATATCCTGCTCATCACCTGAATGTGTAGGAGGAGATTGGGGGGTGAGCTTAGAGCCCATGAGTAACAATTTTATAGTTTATAAGAAGCAAAAACATTTATAAATCATTTTCAATGCAGAAATTCATGTGAATGCAAATCATGAATGCATCACTCATATCAATTTATCATGGACACATAAACATATCAAATGGTTTGGGTAAGTCCAAAACATGACGCACTGCACATTTCCAATGAAATGGTCATGTGTAGTCGTGACTTCTTAAGGAAGTCCTTGAGGGAGCTCCATGCCACCAGTGAGCAGGCGGGAGAAGCCTATACTTGGGTCAACGTGCACGTAACGGTTCTTGAGGGACTACCACAAACCCACATAACACATAAATGTCAAAATCTTGTAAGCTTGATGCCTAAAAAGGCACATTCTCTTGAAAACTTGCTTTTCACATGCTTGTTATATCTTAA
>JAOSBP010000005.1:10060332-10074787 GCA_027563825.1 Erythroxylum mucronatum
TGCCTTTTTCTGTTGCTTTGAGAAATAACCCGACAGCTTCTCCTTGTCTTCTTCTTCATACACATTCATACACTCGACATCATCTTGTCTTCGGTTATGCATCTAGCTTCTGTGTGTGGATTAGTGGAGAATCAGGTGACTTTTCTCACAGTTACATAACAGAATACAACCAATAAGGTTATACATGACTAAACTTGTTCTTTTTATTAAAAAAAAATTGTTAAGTCTATTTTCACAATTCTCATTTCGTATATACTTAAGAAACTCAAATCTAGCATACAAGAGCTCTTAAAGGTTAATGAGTTCGAAAGCATGAGGTTAGCATCGCAGGTGAAGCTAAGACTAATAGAAAACTAATGAGAAGGAATGAGTGGAAATGTTCTTGTTGTGTTGAGTCCGTGTACATAATTGGGACAGAAAGAAGAATAAGGGAAGCATGATCCTCTAAATTACTGTCTTCTGAATAATATACGTAAACTAGTATAGTTATATAAGTGCTATGCTATATAGTGGATACACAAAATTGACTGTGTGATGTAATTTGCTGGTAAAATCCACGTTGAATCAGGATGTGAGACTTGTCCAATGTCAAAGATGGCAGGCTGTAAACATTTTCCGATTTTTATAATCTAAAATGATGATGATAAATAACGCTGAATTTTGTGTAGAGCAACCCTCGTTTACAACTTCACTCGTACGTTTATAAGGAGGGGCCTGGAGCGCAAGCTGAAGGTAATCTAAATACCTTACGAGGTATGGGTAAACATGAGATTTGATCGAAATAGGATAAGGTACGAACCAACTTCCCAGTTGGGCTAGAGGTCCCTTTAATGTCATTTTCTGGCCTCAATGTCATGATATGGGCACTTTCCTACCATAGTACTTAACTAGCATTGTCAATTTAAAAAAAAATAAAATCGTTCGGAATTAAAGAATGTTCCCTTTCACTAAATAATAACTTGGTTAGTTTATTTATTTTTTAGTTTTAATATGTTAATTTATTAACTACCTTTTTTAAAATATAATTTATTTCATATATTAAATAATTCATTCTGGTTCTGCCTAATTCTGGTGGGGCTGGACGTTGCTGCTCGGATCCATGAAGTTGGTTGATTTCAGCTCTGAAATACCTGCAAAATAATAAAAGGCACACCGGGAGTTGATTGCCGGCAAGCCCCTCCGACGCTCAAGTCAGTATTTTTGTGAAAGTTTTTGTGGCTGTAAACGGAGGAAAGCAAGGTTCTAGTTTCGTACCTGCATCATGGCAAAGTAATACCTTATATATGGAATAGTCGCTAGGTTTAGGTTTTTACGTAGGTTTTTACGTATGCATAGAAGGCTGCCACCTACGAATGGATCGTCGACCCTTGGACCTGGGCCTGAGCCTAGCATAGTCGACCTACCCACATTCAATAGGTTTTAAAATGATAATGCTCTCATTAGTAATTATACACTTCCAATTTTGATATATAAATCTTAAGTAAGATCGCTAGAAAGAAGTAAGTGTAGTGAAGAACTAGTTTTCAATTTTGATTAATAGAGTAGGCAGGGATGATTTATATAGTTATACACTTACATGAAGACATGTTGATTATTACACGCTAAAGGTGCCTTAATGATGAGATTTAAACATAGTATTTTTGTAATTTGATAAAGACATTGATTGTTACACGAAACTACTTTTTGGACTTTTATCATATGGATATCTGATTCTATACATCCGAAAGTTAAATCTTACTTTGTTCGAACACGCCTTCTTTTTTCACACTTTATGTGTCTTGGCTGGCACGCAATTCATATTTAAAATTAAAAGAAAGCCAACGACCATGACAAGGTACTAGGTTAGCTAGGCTACAAATTAAATTCCCAGATGGTTAGATCGTGGCTAAATTCGACCAAAAGGCATACGTGCATTGCGTGAAAACATGGCCTACAGCTACAGATTTCCTAATGACGCCCATTACCAAAACTGATAATGAGATCAAAAGAGAAACAAAAAGAGGAAGAAGAAGAAGAAGACCATGATTATATTTAGCTCCTCTCCTTCAAGACCACATAATAATAACCCAGTAAGACTAGAGTTGGCACCGTAGGCATTTACTCACAACTTCAACCTTGATCTAATCCTCAGATACCTCCAAAGCATTGGCATTTGGCGGTGGTCATGGGCAAAAGGTACAATAATATAGAGGGGTTCTTCTACATTATTGTTATGACTATAACGTTCCTCCTTCAATTTAAGGAATCAACGAGCGTCAATCTTGTCCCTTATTATTGCCAACAGGCAGCAAAAGGTGATCCGAATTTGAGCTACGACTTCTGTCGTGCATCATTGGAAGCCAACCCCAAGAGCCAAAATGCCAAACTCGAAGAACTGGCGACTATCTCATTTGAAATGACCATATCGAAAGCAACAAACATCACCTCTCGAATCACAAAACTCCTAGGCGACAGCAGCTGGGATGCATTCGCTAGAATTGCCTTGAAAGATTGCTATGAGCTTTACTCGGATGCCAACTCGTCGTTGCACGAGGCCGTCGATGGCTTGGAGTCTAAAGACTATTACAAGGCTAACACAGATGTGAGTGCGGCTATGGATTCTTCGACTACATGTGAAGATGGTTTCAAGGAGAAGAAAGGTGAGGTTAGCCCGTTGACTAAGGAGAATAACACGTTTTTTCAATTGACTGCCATGATTCTTGCTTTTATTACCTTCTTAAAAAGTTAAAAAAGACAAATTGTCTTATAGTTTTTCTGAATTAAGTTTAATAGATCAGTACTTTGCTTGAATTCATTTGTACGTACTTGCAGGACATTGTTCCTTTGTTTGTTTGGTGTGGAAATGATTATTTTCATAAGGAATGGAGCTTTGTATGTATGCTCCAATTGTTTACTTCAGTTCCTCTTCACACGCAACTTTCTACAACCATATCTATCTATAGAAATAAAAACCCTTAGCCTTTACGACTAAGACCTTGTGCAATCAATCCAGCGATTGTATCGTCCTTATTATCCATTTAAGCATAGACATTATTATTTACGCTCTCTGCCATTTCTCTGCATATGAAGATTTTGAAAATAATTAAAATTTTCATAATAATAACAAAGCATCTTTTAATTAAAAGTTTCTAGCTAACTCATTACAGCTAGCACAAGTTTTATAATCGTAACCAACATACACACTCACATTACAGCTAGCGCAAGTTTTATAATGTTGCTGTCCGCATTGAACTTTTTTTTTGGTTGCCTACGAGGTGTCTTAGGCGGGTCCCAACTATAGGAAGGCACCTTTAAACCATTTCACACTCAGACTAATCTCCACTCGAGTCGGGTAGGTCTCTTGCGGGAGGCAAATCTCTGACCCCAAATTTTAAACGGCCGCATTGAACTTTAAAAATAACTTGAATCAGTATTTTTTTAATTACAAATCATGAAAAAATATAATACAATTATAAGCTCTATGTTTGATTTTAGCCTAAGTTAGATAAATTATTATAGTAAAGACTGTATTGGAATGATATTATATGTCAGAAGAACTAGATAATAAAAGTTTAACTAAGAGAATTACAATAAATTAAAATTAATAATAACGCTAGCTGAATTTGTTTATACTATTCTAGAATCAATTCATTTGGTGGACGATCAAATTTCAAGCCGGCTTAAACATTTCTAGACATTAAGGTGGGCCAAGTTTTTTAAAAGGAGAAAGGCCATTCATTAGTATAAGCTATTAGTCAATTTCCAGTTACAAGATTTAATAATGATAATCTTCGTTCGTCATTTCGTAATTGATCTTTTTGTTAGATATGATCCTAGGAGCTGAAACTAATACGTGGGTGCTTATTAAAGAATAAGTTCATTGAACTGACTCGATTATGAGGATTTTAAATAAAATATTACTTATGTGTTTAGATTTCTTCATCGCACTAGTTGTATAATTAATACTTAGACTTGAGATTATCAGGATATCTCATATGAAAAATTTTGTGTTTTCATGCTAGTTATAAACTATCATACGATAATTCAATTGGTAGTACTTAGATGCAGTATGAACCATATAGAAATAATTAAGTAAGTCAGTAAATGATTCGTCACTCTAAAGTAATTAGAGAAAATGTTCTATTGTTCTTGATTAGTAGTGAATTAAGAAATTCTTTGGTCATAGTGAATTGACATTTAAAATGTATTTTTAAATATAAATTATAAAATCAATTACGAATTAGCAAGAACAAACATGATTGGATTTAAAAGAGTAGATACTATATCCATACTCTGTCCAATTGAAATATTGGATGACGAAATGATTAAATTATATATCATAACCATGCATAGACAGATTAAGTTAAACTACTTTGACATTTTTTATATTTGGGTGGTGATGACAAAGTTATTAGACGTCAATCTTGATTTATGATTATAAATTGTTTAATTAGAGAATTATTTATCTAATTTTAATTATGAATTAAAATTAAAATTTATAATTGTTGTCAATATATTAGGAACCTAATGGGTTACACATAAAGAGCAGTTTATAAGTGTCATTGCCAATATATTTGAAAACTTAATGTGCCTCACATAAAGAGCGGGTTGAAGAGAGCAAAGATATTTTAATCAAGTTAGACTTGATTGTAAAATTTGAGAAATTTTATGATTAAATATGAGATATTTAATAAATAAAGATTCTTATATTGACCTTATTTGAGCATAATTGGTATTTAATTAAAATTATTTATAAATTTAATTAAAATTTAATTGAAATTAAAATTTATTTCAATTAAATTACTAAGATATTTAAAACTTATTATAAATAAGTTTAAGCTCTAAATGAGTGCTCTAATTTTAATCAAATTACTAAAGTATCTAAAACTTATTATAAATAAGTTTTAGCTCTAATGGAGTAAATACTTGTTTATGTAAGAATTACAGAGTTCTCGTACCTATTCTGCAGATATTGTTAGAGACCAAAAACTTATGCGGCTATGATAATTGAGACAGATCGGTTTCGAAACCAGTTCAAAAAATACAACAAGAATATGATTAAACTTTGAAATAAAGTACGAATTAAGATCCGTACTTAATTATAATTTTTTGTTAATCATTTTATATTTTAGAAAATCAAAGTTTCGTAACTATTTAGCTAAGGTTAGAATTAAATTGCCACCCACTTTCTCAGCACAACCTGTCATGGCCCAGCCATCATCAACTTGAAGTGTCACTGGACAACGCAACGATGATGTGTCACTCGACAACGCAACAAACACCATTTATCACATCAACGACTTTTTGCGTAATGGATCATTCGAATCTTTTGCCTCTAGCTGTCCCATGGAATTGATGGAGCTATACATTGATGCTTCGTGACATTAGCAGAAAGTATCGCAACTTTACTGACAGGACAGTATAGTGTTGTTAATGTTAAGGTGAGTGCAGTAACGCAAGCGTCTACAACATGTGAATAAGGGTTCACGGGGCGAAAAGGACGTGTTTCTCCGCTAACGAAAGACAACGATAATCTCTTCCAGTTGTCCGATAAAGCTCTGTGTATCATCCGCCTGTTTAATATGGATTTTGCTCGTAGTTAATTAGCAAGTTTATGTTTATGCATTTCTCTCGTGATTAGTTACTATACCTCCGCATATGTACAATGTTTGGGGGAAGTAAGATTCCCCGACGTGCACTTGTAACCAGTGTTTTAAAAACTAGACCAAATCGGTCGGTCGGACCGGAAAATCGGTGAACTGGTATATAAAACGGTCCGGTTTAGCCCGTATTTTTTGTGAGTGATTGACCCGTTAATTTTGCGGTCGAACCGGTAAAAACCGTTGAATCGGTAAAAGAAAGAACCGGCCGATCTATTTAAAATGCCTTGATTTTGATGATTTCAACTTGAATAAATATTATGAGTAGTGATCTTTTTTTAATCTTTTTGATGAAATATGACTAGCGATCTTTGTTATCTTATTTTGTATTGTGTTTAGCGAACTTTTTAAAAAAATTGTATATTTTGAAGTTTAAAGGTTTAAGTTTATAATTAGATAAATAAATAAATAAATAATATGTTTAAAATTATCTTTTATATATAATATATAAAATAAAAATTTATATATTTATTAATCACCGGTTCAACCACGGTTGAATTCCGGTTGAACCATTAACCCTTGAATCAGTTGCTTCTCCGATTCAATCACCGGTCCGGTTTTTAAAACATTGCTTGTAACTACCAGGCTATCATAATTTAATAAATATTGTACTTAAATCCATTTAAGTTTGTAAGTGCTAGTAAGGGTGTTAATAAATATTAGTTGCAACATTTATGGGACATGTAATACCTAGTATACAAAGAAAAGGGAATTGATTCTTAACAAAAATAATGAATGGATGGGTTGGTACTGCGTGAATCCTCCTCCATTAGTTATGACATCCTATCTGCATTCACATGTTTCTGATAAAATCCAGGCGACAGGGGTATGTATGTTGGCATTTCATGATATGAAAAGTTTCAACCTCAACTTGTAGGCTTTTATTGTTGTGTTAATCATTAAATCTTGTATCACTGTTTGCATTATTGTTTTCTCTACTCTAAATTTCTGTTAAATGATAATTTTTAATATTTTGATAATTTTTTAAATTATATAATTTAACTCGTGATGTTTTTTGTAATATTAAGTTAAATATTATCAAAATAGTATATATTGCACCTTAAATTCTAATTTTATTATATTTTGTTCATCTTTCATTATTTGAAAAGTCACTCCATCTTACATTTAGGAAATTTAGACATACTCAATTTCTTATCAAGTCCACATAACTTTTTTTAATCAGTTAACATTTCAAAAGAATTATGAAATACTAAATATTTTCTTATTTTTAATAATTCTAAATAAAAACTTCTTATAGCAAGTACATAAAAAGTATATAAAAAAACTTTATCCCCATTAATCTAAATTGCTTTTCTTAATTCCAAACAAACACTAACTCATTTTTCTCTATCACTTAAAATTTTGCTCCTCACCAACATGTTGATGGTAAAATTGGGGCCATTAATTATTTATGCTCCAGTCAAGGAGTACAACTGTATTCCTGCATCATTTCCCAATTCCACACCATTCCCTGTATGAATAACACCGGCATCCTTTAGCCTGGGACCTAGGCTACCGCAAAATTATTTTAGAAGCGGACTCCACATCGGCGCTCCACTTGATCTTTTCCGCTTCCGATCGCGCCCAAGCTCTCAATCCCATCGTCCAGAGTATCAATGAGTTGCTCTCCCGTAATTGGGTTATTTACCATAGTCACACATATCGAGAGGGCAATCGCTGTGCAGACTGGTAAGCTCACTACGCCATCCATTTTGATCTATGAGTCACTTATTTTGCTGATCCACCAATCGGGTGTCATTTTCTCCTCGCCGAGGATCAGTCAGGAACCTGTTTTCCCCGACCCATTTTGTAACTGATTATCTTTTCCTTTTTATTAAAAAAAAAAACACCGGCATCCTTCAAAAGGTTGACTTGCGGTACAATTGATCTGGTGTCAGAATGATAAGGAGTACTAACGGTGCATATGGCTCCCGTCTCTCATGTGTAGAGACAGAATGAAATAAAAATATGGACATAAAACATAATAAAATTTGGAGACAGTGAGGTGTTTGATTGTGATGGACAAAACAGATAAAATTGTATTCATCTCGAAGACAAAATTGTGTTTAGCTACAATTGACAGAACATAAAAACAGTGTCAATGACTAAAGTACCCCTACAATATAATATGATTGAAAATCTGTAATTCATTAATTATTTTAAAATGAATAATTTGTGTTAATAAAAAAGTTAACAAATAATAATAATAATAACAATAACAACAAGAAATTAATTTCACATAATAATAATAATAAGTACAAAATTAATAATAATAATAATAAATTAATGATGATGATGATGATGATGATAATAATAATAAGATAATTAATTTCGTATAATAAAATTAATAATAATAAATTAATAATAAAAATAACAATAATAATAATAAGATAATTAATTTTGTATAATAAAATAAATAAATAATAATAATATATTATTATAAGTACAAAATTTATAATAATAATAATAATAATAATTTATAATAATAATAATAATAAATACAAAATGTATAATAATAAAATAATAATAATAATAATAAATTAATGATGATGATGATGATGATGATAATAATAAGTTTAATAATATAATTAAGAATAAAAAAATTTGCTTATGTGGGAGGAGGGGTAATTATGAAAGTCTCTTATGTATTTTGTTTCGGAGGCGGAGACAAGAAATTTTGTCCTTCGGTTTTGGAAAGAACAAAAATTTATGTTTTTGTCATCTGGGGACAGAACAAAAATCACTTGAGGCAGCAACCAAACACGTAGAGAGACATGATTTTTTGTTTTGTCATCTGTCTCTACTATTGGAGACAACAACCATACACTACGTAAGACAATGTCTAAGAATGGGAGAAGTTGATATAGATAAAAATGATGTCATTTAATAGAGGAATTATGTTGAACTAACAAAATATGTGTAAATAGTGGCCATACTATTTTCATGTGTAACAAAACATGTGATAATGGCCATACTAATTATTAATGGAATAGATGGTACTAATAAGAAATTAATTTTGAATAATAATAATAATAAAAAATGATAATGATGACGATGACGACGACGACGACGACGACGATGATGATAATAATAATAATAATAATAAGTACAAAATTATTATTATTATTATTATTAATAAATTAATAATAATAATAATAAGATAATTAATTTCATATAATAAAATTAATAATAATAATAATGATGATGATGTTGATGATAATAATAATAATAAATTAATAATAATAATAATAAGATAATTAATTTCTATAATAAAATTAATAATAAATTAATAATAATAACAATACTAATACTAATAATAATAAGATAATTAATTTAGTATAATAAAATTAAATAATAATAATGATAATAATAAGTACAAAATTTATAATAATTTATAATAATAATAAATACAAAATATATAATAATAATAATAATAATAATAATAATAATAATAATAAATAATAAGATAATTAATTTCGTATAATAAATTAATAATAACAATAAAAAATAATAATAACAAGTACAAAATTTATAATAGTGATGATGATGATGATGATGATGATGATGATGATAATAATAATGATAATAATAATAATAATAATAATAATAATAATAATAATAATAATGAGTTTAATAATATAATTAAGAATAAAAAAATTTGCTTATGTGGGAGGAAGGGTATTTCTAAAAGTTACTTATGTGTTTTGTTTCAGAGACGGAGACAAGAAATTTTGTCCTTAAGTTTTGGAAGGAACAAAATTTTATGTTTTTGTCACCTGGGGACAGAACAAAAATCACTTGGGACAGCAATCAAACATGTAGAGGGACATAATTTTTTTGTTTTGTCATCTGTCTCCACTATTGGAGACAACAACCATACACTACGTAAGACAATGTCGAAGAAGGGGAGAAGTTGATATAGATAAAAATGATGTCATTTGATAGAGGAATTATGTTGAACTAACAAAACATGTGTAAATAGTTGCAGGGTGAATGATAATGGCCACACTAATTATTGATGGAAGAGTTGGTACTAACCTAACTTGATTGACTTTTTATTACTTTCTCTCTACTCTTTATTTCAAAATGATACTCAAGTTAATCAGAATATGGAGGAAGATAGGTGCACTATGAAGGACAAATTCCTAATTCCCTTAATAGAGGAGCTACCAGATGGGTTAAGAGGTGCTAAACTCTTTTCTAAATTGGATATGAGATTGGATATCACTAAATTCAAATGTTTGATGGAGATATTCAAAAAACTATCTTCAAATACTCATAAAAATGGATTATGAGTTTTTGGTTATGTCTTTTAGTTTAATCAATGCTCCTTCTACCTTTCAAAACTTAATGAAATTGATTTGTAAATACTATTTGGGTAAGTTTAAGCTAGTATTTTTTATAAGATTATGGGTTATAATTGTTTCTTAGAATAAAATGTGAAACATCTTTATTAAGGCTTACAAAATTGAGAAACCAACATCTATTTGTGAAGAAATTCAAATGCTCTTTTGGTGATAAAAGCATAGAGTTAATTAGGCCAATTCATACCATAAAATAGGGTTCCAACAAATCTTTAAAAATGTCTATAGCACAGAGTTGACAAATTTTAGTGAACTTAAAGCAACTAGGGAAATTTTCAAGACTAATAGGATGTTATAAATGGTTTATTAAGAGATATGGCAAATTGAGTAAGCCCTTAACATCTTTGTTAAAGAAAAACACTTTTAAATATTGGCTTTGTCTAATTTTGATAAGTTATTTATAATGGGAATTAATGCAAGTGAGAGTGGACTAATCGTTATTTTGATGCAAGAGGATCACCATAGTGTTTATGTTAGCAAAGCTTTATCTAAAAGGTATAGGCATATGTCAACTTATAAGAAGGAATTATAGCCTTGGTGGTATCCATCAAACACCAGTCTCATTACGCAAATGGTAGGAGATTAGTGATATAGACCAGCTACAAAAGCATAAACTATTTGCTTGAGTAGAAGATCACTACTCATTTCTAACAAACTTGGTTGCTTAAGTTTCCTAGTTTTGGTTTTGAAATTCGATGTAAGAAAGGAACGGATAACACTGTTGTTGATGGATTATCAAATGTAGACAGTGGGAAATTGTATGCTCTGATGGCTTCTCAAATTCTTAACTTTGTGTTGTAAGAAGTTAGCAAGAGGTGAGACATAAATGTAACTTTATAGTTGTTGACTCAGAAATACAATAAGGAGAGCTGTATAATTCAACTTACACTTGGAGTAATAATTTACTTTGTTATAAAGGATTATTAATAGTGGACGATGAAGCTTGTATAGATCTGTACCTCTTATACATGTTCCATATTTGCAAATGATTCTAAACTTTTGATGGTGGATTATACTTAAAAAGAACTAGGAAGGAGCTCGTCAATTTTTCAAGCTCATATTTGATGTGTTTACAATAGGATGAGTAATTGGTAGATAAGAAAAGTTCAAAATGAGAGTTTATAATGGATGAATGGGTTGGTGTTAAGCTTCAACTTTATCAATATAAAAATGTGCAACAGAGAATAAACCATAAATGCTAAATTATATTATTTTTTAGTGGCATTTATGGTTGTATAGTAGGTACGTAAAGTTTCTTACCATCTTGAACTTCGCTAGGATTCCAAGATTCATGACACTTTTCAAAATTAAGAAACATGTAGTTGAGGTATGATGATTTAATCCCACCATCTTGGAGTAGTTTAATATGTTTTGAAACATTTAGTGACTAACTGTGAAAGGCATGCAATTAAGCATTAGAATAAAAAAATGGGATAAGTTTTGGTCTAATGGTCACTTGATGATAAATGTGATGTTTCATGGAAAATTTTATACAAATTACAACAACGTTATGTTGAAACCTTGTGGAAAAAGTTATTGAGGAGGGAATCATTCTTACAACTAAAAAAATGAGGATTTCTAAAATGATGTCAAAGAAAAGGGAGGTTGATATAGATAAAATCAATATTATCTAACAGAGGATTTAGTCTAAAGTAATAGGGCATATAAACATATTGTTGTAAGGGTATGTGTTAATGGCTATTAATGGTCATTCATGGAAGAGATGTAACTAGCTTTTGTCTCAACTAAATTTATGTTACTTTCTCTCTCTACTCTTTATTTATTCTTCCTTTCTAACTTTGAAACCAACTAAATCCATAAATCAAAAACCCTAATTTGATTTTTGAAATTAAGATGTAACGCACAAACTTTAACATCATCCAACATTAGCTTGATAGGCTTCTTTACAACCTCAAATGAAACAATGATACATCTTTCTTTTACACCTTGAACTTCCATAATCCTTGATGTTCCTCCATATATTTTGAGGTTGTGAATCTTTTTCCTAATTAGATATAAAATATATGGATTCTTTTTCCTAATTAGATAGATGATATTTTAATACATGGGTTAATGTCATGCCGATGGATTTCTCTATAATATTTGGCAAAAGGTTGGTTTTATTTGGTACAAGGCTAAATGTATGCTTTAGTCTCTAACATTTATACTAAATATTAACTTAGATTAAAAGTTTGGGAACATTATAAGAACCCTAATAGTTAAAAATTAATTGAATTAAAAATCTCAACAGATGAAACTCTTAACTTTGTTAGGGTTCTGTTAGTTAGAAATTTTTATTAATCTTCTCACTTTCTATATGATTCACAAGGTGTACTAGGCCCTGCTTCTAAATTAAGCCCTCTTTTCTCTTTTATTTATTTTTTGCTTTCTCCATAAAACCATACTACTCCTTGTTTTGATATTGTTAATTAAAATCTTGAATTTTAATTTGAGACGTTGATTTTCAATAGAACCTGGACATTTGTCTAGTTTGAAACGTCAACTATAAAATCATTAGGAAGAAAGCATGAACTCTAGTCTTGCATTCATTAAATATTACTAGTATAGTGTCTCTTTTAGATTTTCTAAAATTGCGATAGCGATAGCGATAGGTGTGTGAGAGCTTGAGCGTGAGAGACAGGCGCGACTTGCTTCTAGAACCTCGAGGATTTTTTGGTTGGGCAACCCTTCTCCATGGCCTCTCCTGTTCCCCCTTCTCCCTCTTTACCAGCATGACCCCCTTTGGCAACCATCGTTCCCCAGCATCCCGAAATTCCTAACCCAATCCCACCTCAAAATCAAAACTCCAACCCAAATCTCCCGGCTCCCTTGACTCATAAACCTCTCCCAATTCCCCCTTAAATCAGACCAGTCCTCACAACGAACCCTAGAAGTTGTAGCAATTGGTGTGCCCAAGAAATCAGATGCGGTAATGGTGTGTCCCAAAAATCATATGCGGTTAACCCAGCTGTACAGGGGGAGGGGGGGGGGTTAACCAAAACGTGGAAAGCTGTTGTTGTAAATAAGGCAGACACTTTGACAGACACAGCGTTAACCTATTACCCGCCAGAGATAAAAGACAATCAAATCTTTGTTATACCCCCTTCGGAGCTGGCGAAACAAGGAGCTGTAAATTTCAAGTTGGCTCTTATTGGCTTCTTCATATGTAAGGCCTTCCCAGTAGTTCAACGTGCTTTGAATAAATCCTAGACTGAGTTTGGGTTGAAAGAAATTCTGATTATAAGTTCCGATAACTTTCTGTTTAAGTTTGAATCTGAAGTAGGCATTATATCGGTTCTTGAAAAGAGACCTTGGCATATCCAAGGTAAACTCTTATTTCTAAGGAAATGGAGTATGAATGGAGGAGAACAGGTGGTTATGCAAAAAGCTCCAATATGGGCAAAAAAATTTAACATTCCTGTTGAGTACTGGACCACCGAAAGGCTGGGTAGTATTGCGAGTGCAGTTAGGCACCCATTTCTAATGGATTCCCCAACTGCTTGGATGGCACGGATAGTGTATGCTAGGATGTGTGTTGAAATGGACCTTAAAAATCATAAGCCTACATCATTTCAACCAGCGACGTATACTGAGAGGGGTGAGAACTTTTAAAGAAGTTATAATCGAATAT
The DNA here is from genome assembly GCA_027563825.1 of Erythroxylum mucronatum. NCBI lineage: Eukaryota > Viridiplantae > Streptophyta > Magnoliopsida > Malpighiales > Erythroxylaceae > Erythroxylum > Erythroxylum mucronatum. The sequence continues at coordinate 10,073,967 of JAOSBP010000005.1, forward strand.
GAATGGAAACCTGAACTGGTCACCCAGAAAAAAGAGTGGGCACCAACAGGGAGGGTTTTTAAGACTGGAGATTGCCAAGAATTGGGCTAAGGAAAAGAGGCACAAACATTTAACCAAGAACAGCAAGGTGTGGAGTTAACTTCTACAAGCCAACCCTCCCAGGACAAGGAGGCATCTGACTCCCATTGCAAAGGCTTAGGTCCATTATTGATGGAACATATAGTTGGAATGAATCAGTTGATGGAACAGTTCTCCAATACTGATGGCAGTCCTATTACACATGGTAAGGCATAGTTAGACCAAAAAGCTCCAACTGGAAACCTTGAGGATCCACATGTCAATGCCATAAGTCACGTAGGTACAAACTCTTTCTCTCCTATATCTGAATTGATTCCTAATAGTCCTGGATTTGAAGAGGGCAGAGGGGAAATTTACTTTGAAAAAAGGTCGAAAACTTAGGAAAAAGCAAAAGTAGGTGTTGCTTTAGGTTGGAATAAATGGATTTAGTCTTTTGGAATATTAGGGGGCTTAATAACCCCAAAAAACAATTAGATATTCATGCTTGGCTTAAGATATTGTCAGTGCATTTTGTGTGCTTACTGTAAACGATCTAGAAGGGGGGGTTGAATAGATATTTAAAGTTTTTCGTAGAGTTCTACAATAAAATCATGGAATTAATACACACAAAACATTTTAATCAAATTAAATAAAGAGTATAGGGAAGAAAGGCAAACGCTATTTTTGTAGAGGTTCGGTGCTAAGACCTACGTCCTCTACCTAAGCTCCCACTTAGGATTTGGCAAACCACTTTACTGCACACT
>JAOSBP010000005.1:10085831-10133472 GCA_027563825.1 Erythroxylum mucronatum
GAACTTGAGCAAATTGAATCAGGTAATCTAATTTACTTTACCTTGTTTTAATATACAAATAAATAAAAATTCTTTTTCAATTAAAAAAGAAATAACGAGTCTAACTCTTTTTATTCTTTATTTTCTACATATGTAGCTTCATATATAATAGTGGATTATCTTACTATCCTATTCGAAGAAAATTTGTTTAATAATTTATCTCTTTTTTTTTCGAGTATGAATCTTTTATAAGACATTGTTTGACTTATTTTTACCTTACTTGAGTTTAACATATTGGATTAATCTTTGATAGATTTTATATGCATACTTCTATGAATAATTTGTATTTGTTTTCACCAATTTTTAATAATTTTTTATCATATATATTGATATGAATAGGTTATGGTTACCCTGAGAACCAAACCTGAAAATAGGTTTACCGATCCTATAGGTTCTTTAGGTTCAGGTTCAGGCTCGTGAAATTGTCAAACCTGACATTCAGGTTCAGGTTCATGTTATCTATGAATGGGTCAGGTTACCCTACCATAAACACCCCTACCAATGAAGTATCTTAATCTCTGCAACTATTAACTTTTGACTATACACCTGTTTGAAGGGCCAACACTCTACGCCATAAAACACGGCTGACTTAATTGTTAAACACTAGAATATACCTTTTAGCTTATATGGTATCTTTTTGTCATATAAAATTCCTGAGTTGCCCCTCTATTTAAGCTACCCTGATTTGATACGGTGCATTATGTCATCCTCTACCTTGCCACTGGTTTGGATAATGGATCCAAGGCACTTAAAATAATCTTTCTGCATTTTAACTTCTATTCTAATCTTGATAACCAAATCAAATGCAACCTCACGACGACCCAAAAAGTTACATTTTAAGAACGCAGTCTTAGTCTTGCTTAATTTAAAGACTTTTGATTCTAACGTATCCTTCCAAAGTTATAGTTTGACATGAACACCCTCCTTTGTTTCATCCATTAGAATAGTGTCATTAACAAACAATATATATCAAAGCACGTCCCCTTGGATATTTTTGATAAGCTCATCTATATATAACTACTTTAAATATGAAGGGGCTCAACAAGGATCCTTAGTATAGCCTGATATTTATAGAAAAATGTTATGCACCACTATTATAGTCCTTACATTAGTCTTAACACATTCACATATATCCCAAATATGTAATAATCCTTATATAGGCGGCGAGAACTCCCTTGGCTTCTGAATATCACTACATGACTTCCCTAGATACCTTGTCATAAGTCTTGTCTAAATAGATAAAAACCATATGAAAGTACCTTTGTTTGTTTCTATAATATTCCATTAATCATCTAAGGAGATGTATAGCTTCTGCTATAGACCTCCCTAACATAAAATCAAATTGGTTCTTCAAAATAGGTTTACTCTTCCTTACTCTCATCTCAATTACTTTCTCCTATAACTTCATGGTATGATTGAGTCGTTTGATTCCTTTACAGTTGTTATAGTTTTGGATGTTCCTTTGCTCTTGTAGAGAGGAATTAGTGCTGCTTTTCTAGAAGGGAATTAGTGCTAAGTCTCCACTCATCCGATATTTTGGTAAACTTAGGGATTACATTAAAAAGTTTAGCCAACTAAGTAAAACTCTTTTCTCCTAGGCTCTTCCACACCTCTATGTTCTAAAGTTACTTTCCTTCTACTCGTCATCTTCCTCAAAACTCCTCTAATTTCTTCTTTTGTAATATGCCAACAATGAGTGAAGTTACGATAATGCTTAGAAGTGTTAATATCTCAAAAAAATTTGTTGTTATTTCTGCCTTCATTAAAAAGCTTATAGAAGTAGCTTTGACATCTCCTCTTAATGTTATTTCCATCCATAAGCACTTATTTGACTTTGATCCTGTTTGGTAATCAACTGAATGTATTAGCTGTTAGTTAATTATATCAACTGATTTGATCAGTGAATAACATTAACTGTTTATTAAAAATATTTGATAAAATTATATGTTTAGTATTAGTTGTTTATAGATAAAATAACTTATGAGGGCATGACTAAAAAAATTTATAAGAACATGAATATGATTTCTTAGTATTTCATTGAATATTCTTGTAATAATTTAGATTTTCAATCCTAATAGTTAGCAATGTAATTAAGTAAAAAAAGTGAACTTATTAATACTAACACAATTTTTTTATTTGTTAAGTAATTTATTTAAATTATATAATTTCTAATTATTTCTTATATCTAAAAAATATAAAATAATATACGTCAATATATTTTAGAAATAATGAACATTGAATGCTTTGCTATGATATTTGTTGGTAAGGAGATGTAAGAGACAGTAACTACTACATGATTGGCATGTTATCACCTTCTCTAGGCAGCTTGTCTTTCTTGGAGACGCTGCACATTACTGGAATGCAGCATATTACAGGTCCAATTCCTGAAAGCTTCTTAAAGTTGGCCCATCTCAAAGCATTGGTTTTGAAAGACAATTCTCTTCACGGGAACATTCCCTTTGGTTTATAAAATCTTTCCAATCTTGTTTTTTTTAATTTAAATTTATATTAAAGAATTGAATTGATACATGGTTTGCCAATCCTTGGTAACAACAAAAGCATACACAATGAGACCCTATCAGCCACTTTAAACTCAACAAACGACAATGCATAAGAGCTAAAAGAGACTATCAAAATGGCTGCGCATTAGTAAGCAGGTATGAATTGAAATTAGGGCATAACGATACATTGCTTTCGCAACTCACCCAGAAACTTCTCGATTAGGGACGACCGGGGGATGGGCGCAGGGGCCGAAGCTGCTGGCTCTCTTACAAGCTCCTTCTACTGCACATCGAGAATGGTTCCAATGGTAAGTCATATTGTGTGCAAGACCGCGAGACTGGAGATACCACTCAGAGTTGACATTGTATGGTGATTTTGCAGATAAGTCAAAAGGGAGACGATTGGTCAAGAGGTGCTATGGGGTCTCACAGAGGTAAGAGGTACTTTCCTGCTTGTTTATTTCTGGCCCTTTAGTTACCTTCTTATAGCTCTACATTGGTCTGAGGCAGAGGAGGGGATAGCTAGATTAGTCCCGAAACCTTCTCCATGCCTGGTCGGGGCTAGACTGTCCAGGTGAGAGCTATTCCCCTGCTACATCTGGAGTGCAACTGGGTTGAAATCAGTTGCTCTCTAAGGCTTATTATTATAAGCTCTAGAGTAGAAGATAATGGAGTTGTCTTCTGCTGGAATCTTCGTTGATTTCTTTCCTTCCAAATTTCTTGAGAGCAAGTTGCCGCTGAAATGAGGAGTACTGCTCTGTCAAATTGAGAGATAGATAGGTAGGGTAACTCCAGAAGTAGCTCATGGAGTCTGTTCAACAGTTGGATTTCTGTACTTAATCTAAGGATCTTAGTCCAGATTTTTGTTGAGTGGTCACACTAAAAAAAGATATGATCTCTAGTCTCTTCCCTCTCTTTAGTGAGGGCACAATCGTTAGGCTAACAAATTTAATTAGCTGGTTAGGTAAAAACGCTCATTTATGGAGCTTTTGATTTTCAGCTAGTGGGGTTGAATAAGTCAACCCACCAGCTGTTAACTAAACAAAAGGTATTAGCTTCAAAATGCTAATATATGGATTTTCCACCATATACTAAACGGGGCCTTTATCTTTTATATAAAGAACTTGATTCAAGTCCCTCACTTTCTGTTCAATGACTCTTGCCAAATTAAACATATGGAAAAAAGAGCTTTAGACTTTGTAATAGTTTAAAAATGTGTTGCTAAAAATTAATAAGTGCAACAATTTTTAAAGTGTTGCCTTTATTAATATTAAAAGACAACGATAACAATATATTTTTGTGGTAATTCAGTATAGACTTTTATACAGATAAGAAAATGTTATATACATAACTAGTGATTTTCGGAAAAATCTCTAGCCTACCAAAAGGCTCACGTAATACATATACATAGGAACCGTGAGCAAGGCGTGGAAGAAAACTACCAACACCAATCCTTCACAAATTGCCTATCGAGAAGCTTAAGAAACTAAATCCACTACCCTGTTATAAAATTTCACCAATTAGCATGATATCAATAGAAAGTGACCAGCAATTAGATTCCAACCATAATACCAAAACCACAATCAACATAACTCAAGTGAGAAAGTCCTTCTATTTCCTTGCCTACGGTCAAGGTTGCCTTTTGCTCATATACCTTTCTGAACAGTACTGCCATAGGAAATGGATGTCCTCCTGATGACTTGCCTATTATCAGTGTGAAGGAAGTATATAACAACCTCCTCAGTACCCCTAAAATGTCACTGAAACCTGCACTTTTTCAATAAGAATAAAATGAAACTGAACACACACACACAATTACCTTCTCTCAGTGTTTAAGTGGAGATGCTCCATAACTTGTAAGATCACTCGCAAGGTAAAACTCTCGATATCCGAGGCTACATCGCTGAAGGTTTGAAGATTTTGTTCAGACCACATATTATACACAAAAACAGACAGGACAATGCAGAAGGTATGAAAGTCACTATGGTTGGAGGGTGGAGACATGTTAACCCATAGAAGGATGAAATGGAGATCGGTGAGTTGAGGATTGGGAAGGTGAAAATGGTTAAGAGTTTTGAGCCAAACCGATATTGAGAAAGAACAATGAATGAATATATGGTCAACAGTGGAGAAACAGTAGTTTATCCCTAGTCTGTAATTTGTTTTGAAAGGCCATTCTAGTCTATCCTCACAAGATGAATCTGGGTTATAAAGAAGGGGCTCTAGGTTGCGAATAGACTCCACATTTGTATCTTGCCACCTCCATTCATTGTGCCAAATAACATCTGATACTCTGGCGTTCATGAGAAGATCTGACTCATTGATCAATCGTGGAGTCGAGTGCGCCAACAAGATACTGGTCGGATGCTAAGGATCCTGCTATGAAAAAGTAGAGATACCATTCCCAATTCTAAAATGAAATTGGTTCCCAAGTTGGTCTCAAATAGACAAGATTTTCCGCCAACTACACGAATTTCCATTGCTAGGTAAAATAGTCCAAAAATTTTTCCTTTGCAAAATAATTGTGTGAACCCATTTAACCCACAAAGCTTCCTTATCAGTAAAAAGAACCCAAATTCTTTTCCTTATCAACACTTTATTTGTTGCTATATATAAGAAAAGATTACAAAATTAAAAAAAAATTGTAATAAAGTCTTATATATTCAACGTCTAAATTTGTTGCAACTATTTACTAAAGGGTATTTATTAATATTACATATTATTTATATACCTATTTACTAATGTATAAAATATAATTTTTTATATTTACTTACGAGTATTCAGAATATATCTAGCAAAATTAAATTACCTAAAAAAAATTATTTACTAATGAGTATTCACGTCGGCTAGGCCAAGCTAGGCCAGTCGGAGCTATACTATTTTTGTTATTTTTAAATAAATATTAATATTTGAAATAATATTTGTCCCATATATAATATTTTAGGGATAAAAACAAATATTATGTATATGTGCTTTTTTAAAATTAAAGTTGATTGAGAGAAAAATCATAATATATATATTTATTTGCATTTTACTTTTATTTATTCATGATTAAAGTGGAGGCAGACGTTTGGGCTTGCCTCGCCCTATGTCCTGAAACCTAACCAATTTGTATTTTGTATCGTTTTGCACTTCATAGATTTAGCTTTGTAACTGAGCGATTCTTTATGGAGCTAAGTGCTCATCAAATTGACACTAGCATTGCTCGAAGTGTCATTAATGGGATGCGGTAGCTGAAATTGGGGGTGTGTGTATACATTAACTTTGTCTCAAGATAAATGCATTGAGGAAAGGGATAAACTTTGATTTGACGCAGGTTAAGACGGAGGGAGGTCTAAATGCTTCAGCTTCCTTTGTGGCAAAAGCTAATCCTCTTAACGGTGCTCCACCCAAACGCAAAAGTAAACTTCACCATGCACTTTGTAACATGCTTTCAAACATCCCAACCCCACTTGCATATGGTGTAAAAAGCCAGTGGCCTCCTTTAGGTGTAGACAATGCATTTACTATTTGGTTTGAAGCTGTGGGGAGAATAAGAGGGCAACATTTGCACTAGATGGATAAACAAAACAAACATATAGCTGTAAGTGTATCTTCTAGGTCTTTTTATCTGAGAATTTATGCATCAAGTTAAACAAGAATTAATTAACAAATTTAAGGTTGTTTGCGGTAGCCTTCATGTTAGCCCAAAAATTGTGAATTCTGTAGTGATGCTTCTCTAAGATGAACTATGTTCAAGACAATGAACTATGTTCAAGATCTATTCTGTCTTTTACTCAATCATTGTATATTTGCATGTGCTGACAGAAGTTTACTCCATAAGTAGCTTGGAATTAGAAGAAAAATAATAATATGTGCACTAAAAAATTTATACATAGGATCGTCAGCAAAGTGGCTCAAGTTACTCTCTCTTATTCTAATGGCCTCTTGTCAAATATCAAATTTTCATATTTCTCATATATTCTCTTTTATATTAGGTTTACATGTCTTTCTTTAGCCTTTCTGGTACTATTGTTTCCGCACTATCCTTCTTCATCATTTTTCTTTTGAAGTTTGCATTCACATATTTATTCTTTCCATTGTGAATTAGCTATTCATCTTGATTCTATAACTTGTAAGGTATATAACTCTATCTCTTTTACACAGCTCTAGAAGCTGTGAATTTCTATAGCTATTGTGACCTTAAATTACATGAATCAAATCGCTAGGTTGGCTACCCTTTGGTCACTCTTCTTCTTTGTCTTGGTGATCCTAAGCCCTCATATGGAGCAACTTTACAAGCTTTTAAGAGTAAGTTCAAGTTTCTTATAATTCATTTACGGTGCATGCCAATGAGGAAAAATCTCGGTTGTTTTTGGAATAATTTATGTTGTTATATTTGAGAGGGCTTAAGAGTTATATAGGTTTTTATTTGAACTAGCTTGTAAAGTTGTTTTCTTTATATTTATAGGACAAGACTCATCGTTTCATGGCATTAACTGCCTTCATCGAGTTTTGAGGTTTTAATTCAGTGCTCATGCGGCTAGCCAGCCCCCAAACCTTATATATATAGGATTATCTAGATAGTGTGTCTTCTCAACTGTTAACAGTACTAAGGAAAGGAATGATTACACAAGATGTTCAACATGATAAACTTGTTTTGTGCGACCATTGCTGAGCATAACCTTGATTTTTCCATGAACCATATGATTTTAGAATTGTTGAAGCAAGATTGTCCAAATGAAGCAAGGTTATTGGTGTTCGCGCTTTACTTGCTATTATTCTGTCACCTTCAAGTGACAGTGAGCATGTCTATAACACAATTTAATGGATCGATTTATTTACACATACTTGAATCCATGATAGTTTTTGTACTGATTTATCCCTCTCTTCTTCTATTCTTCTTTGATGTGTTTCTCCAAATGGTGCAGATAACCTTTGATAAGTTTCTAAAACTTATATATTCTTATATATTCTTTCACCAACCATCATGTTGGCTTATTTTAAAAGAGAGAGAGAAAGGGTCTATGACCTATTTGAGATCCATTATTTAATACCAAGTAATCATTATCTTGGATTCTTTTCATGGGACTCGAATCTATAAGTCACATAGGCCATTAAATAATCTAACAATCTCCCACTTGGTCCATGTTACTACTTGGTGACTCAACAAGAAAACTTTAAGTGCCCATAATATATAAAATCAATCAAGTCATCCTTAATTGAATTAAGATGATGGGACTATGGCGGTCAGAAGTTATAACCTAATTCTTTCTTTGTATCACATAACCAACTCATCTTATAAAATTTTAACAGAATGTAGATTTCCATGAGTCTACACAATCGACATAGTCAGAATCCGAGTAACCTATCACTTTGAGATGAGTTGATTTTCTGTATGTGAGCATATAGTCCTTTGTGCGTTGTAAATATCTAAGAACTTTCTTTGCAACTGTCCACTGATCTATTCTAGGATTGCTTTGATATTGGCCTAGCATTTTGACAGCAAAACTGATATCTGGCTGAGTATGTTTGAGCATACATTAAGCTCCCAACTATTAACGCACAAGGAATAGACTCTATTTCCTTACATTCCAAATCATTTTGTGGATATTATATTTGACTAAAATTGTCCCCCTTTTGAATTGGAACTATCCCTGCGGAGCATTTTTCTATTTGAAATCTTTCTAATACTTTTTGATATAACCTTTTTGAGACAATCCTAACAGTCATTGTGATCTATCACGGAATAATTCAATTCCTATCGCATAGGATACCTCACTTATATCTTTCATTTCAAAATTATTAGAGAGAAAATTCTTTACATCATGTAACAAAATCATATTATTAGCAACAAGAAGGATATCGTCAACATATAGGACGAATATAATTAAATTGCTCTCACTAAGCATCATATAGATAAATTGATCAACGGTGTTTTCTACAAAACCATAAGACGTATCATTAAACTTAAAATACCATTGTTGGGAAGCTTGCTTCAGTCTATATATTGAATTCTTTAATTTACACATTAATCGTTCCTTTCCTGTGGTCACGAAACTTTCCGGTTGATCCATATAAACTTCTTCTTCCAAGTTACCATTTAGAAAAACGGTTTTTACATCCATTTGGTGAAGCTCTAAATCATAATGAGCTACTAAGATCATAACAATTCTTAAAGAATCCTTTTTTGAAACTAGAGGGAAGGTCTCTTTATAATCAATACCATCCTTTTGAGTGTAACCTTTGGCAACAAGTCTAGCTTTATACCTTTCAATGTTGTCTTGTGAGTCATGTTTGGTCTTAAAGACCCATTTACAACCCACTTGCTTTGCACCTTCTGGCAATTTAACTAATTCCTAGACATTGTTGTCATCCGTTGATTTCAACTCTTCTTTCATAGCATTGAACCATTTTTCAAAATTGTTACATTTTATGGCTTGTTTGAACGAGACTGGATCCTGATCAATGCTTAAGTCACATTCATGTTCAAGTAAGTAAACTTCATAGTCATTCGAAATAGTTGATCTTTTTTGCCTTATAGACCTTCGTAATGCTACTTGTTGTGGCATCACTTGATCATTTGTCACTTGAATATCATTAGCTAGTTCTTCAATAATATGTTCAATTTGTGGATTTGGAACATTAATTTGTTGTTCTAGTATATTGCGTATCCGTGATCTAATAAGAGGAATAACCACTGGTGGGATCACATTTGATGTAGTAGTTTTACTTGACTTAGAGTAGTTTCTACTTGACTCTCGTGAATATCCACTTTTCGCGGTTCTCTACTCCTACTTATTGGATCATTCTCAATGAACCGAGTGTTACCAGACTCAACTATTCTCGTACCATGATTAGGACAATAAAATCTATATCCCTTCGATTTTTTGGGATAGCCGATGAAATAACTACTAACGGTTCTCACATCAAGTTTCTTTTTGTGTGGATTATACAACCTTACTTTTGTCGGACAACTCCAAATGTTAAGGTGTCGTAAACTAGGTTTTCTTCCTATCCACAATTCATAAGGTGTCTTAGGAACTGCCTTACTAGGAATCCTATTAAGTAGATATGCAACAGTCTTTAATGCATGCATTCACAATGATAAAGGTATAGTACTATAACTTAACATACTCCTTATCATATCCATAAGAGTACGATTCCGTCTTTCAGCCACATCATTTTGTTGCGGTGTATTAGGCATTGTATATTGCGCACATATGCCTCGACTTGCAAGAAACTTTGCAAATGGACTTAGACATTGTCCACTTTAATCAAAATTTTCATAATATTCACCACCTCTATCAGACCTCACTATTTTTACTTTTCTATCTAACTGCCTTTCTATCTCATTAATGAACACCTTTAGGATATCCACAGACTGAGACTTTTCATATAGAAAATAAATATAACCATATCATGAGAATTCATCAATAAAGGTAATGAAATATTTTTCACCGCCCCAAGAAAGAACGTCGAAAGGACCACAAATGTCAGTATGTATTAATTCAAGTAATTTGCTACTTCTTGTTGCTGGATTCCTTGATATATGTTTGGTTTGTTTACCTTTAATGCAATCCACATATATATCCCAGTCAGCAAAATCCAATTGAGGTAAGATTTCATTTTTCACTAACCTCTATGCCTTTTCCTTGGATATATGGCCTAATCTTTTATGCCACAAAAAAGCAAAACATTCGTTATATGCACTACATTTATTTCCTATAATATGGTCAAGATGAAACAGAGATTCAGCAAAATCAACATCAAGATTGAAATTATATAAACAATCAGCTAAAGTATCAAAATCATAATAGTACTTGTGTTTATATAAAGAAAACACACAATTTCCAATCTTAAAGTTAAAACCTAGCATAGTCAAGAATTTAAAGACATTGTTTTAGATCCAGGAGACACTCAGTATCTAAGATCAATCTGTACGTCCTAATGCCCTCTATTCGTGCCTTCATTCTGTTCCCCATATACAAGAACTTTCTGTTCCGTTTATGGTCTGGATTTAAAGAAATCCCTATTTAACATGTGACACATGAGTAGTTGCACTAGAATCTAACCACCAGGTATTATTAGGCACTTTAATAAGATTTGATTTAAAACAAACTGAGGCATAGTATGTACCTTTCTTTTCGAAACAAGCTTTTCTTTTAGGACAATCTTTCCTGAAGTGACCAGGCTTTTTGCAGAAGTGGCGCCTCTTATCTTTATGGATTCGACCCTCATTAACTTTGCTAAGAGTTTTGTCCTTATCTTTGCCTTTCTTTCCTGGTTTGTTCTTGCTGCTACTAACTCCTTGATGAAACTTTAGATTAACGGAGTGTTCCTTCGTTTTCTTCAATCTCCCTTCCTCTTGAACCAACATGGACTTAATCTCTTGAAGGTTCCATTTTTCCTTATTGGTGTTATAATTCACCTGGAACTGGCCGAACTCAAGAGGAAGTGAGTTGATAATGAACTGTACAAGGAAGGACTCACTTACATCCATACCCATGGATTTCAATTTTGCAGCTAGATTTGACATTTTTGTTACATGATTATGAATAGGCTGTGACCAATTAAACTTTTTGGTCGTCAGCTCACTCATTAATGTCCCTACTATGGACTTGTCAGCTATACCAAATTGGGAGTATTCTTTAAGCTTTAACATGAACTCCTTTGTATTGTCCATTTTAGGCATTGATGGCTTTACATTTTCGGCGACCATCATTCGCATCAATTTCAAGCTCAGCCTGTTAGACCGTTCCCAAGCCTCACAATAACACTTGTCAGCTTTAGCACTAGTCTCAGTTATGGCTGCAGGCCTTGCTTCTAAAACTATGGCTAAATCCAAATTCATTACACCCAGTTAGAACTGGAGTTGTTCGGACCAATCAGCATAGTTCAGACCATTGAACTTGATCAGTCTATTTCCTAAAGCAAACAAATTAGTAGATGTTACAAACACAACATATAGCGCACATATTAATGCTTTGAATAAACCTAAATGGATTCAAACTAACTAATACACTTTGATTATGCATTTAAATTCTCTTCTGGATTAAATTTAAATACATAGTTGTAACCTATCATGATACAAATATAACTCACTATAATGGACAATCAATCATATTCTAGTTAACATGCATGTTATCTTTGGATATACAATCATATTAACCAAATATGTTGATAAAGTCCCTTTAATATCATTAATTATAAGCAATGGTTCACCTTTGGGTGACCTCCTAGCGTCGTAATTAATAATCGTAATTGTTCAGTTTAACATTTATGTCATTTTAGCATCATATCATAATGAACAATTTAACCAATCACAATTAAATGATTAATATTTTCAAGCTAGGCTACTTTGGTGACTAACAAGCTTTCCATGCAATAAACATTTAATTGGCAATTATCATACGTGATAAAATTTAATTTAATTAGTTTAGTCACTTTGGTGACTAACAAACTATTATAAACTGCTATAATGTCACGTATTACACTCAACATATAATAGAAAATTTTAATTCCAAGCATTGCATAATATAAATGGTCAAAGTATCAATTAAAACATAATATGACACAAGAAATTATATTATGCATAGCAAACATAAGCGCAACTTTTATGCATATAAATCTAAATTAATTGATTGATTCCTTCATTAATTAATTTAAATTATCAATTAAGTAAATTATGAGTTATGACTCAAAATTAAAATATCTTAAGTAGGACCAATATTCAAACCCATAAAATTATTTTTAATAATAAATAAATAAACAAATAAATATTTTAAAAAAAGTTAATCGACGTTGCACGCGACTGCCACTGCCAATATTGCATGCGCCTCACCATCCCTGATCCCTCCAACATGCTTGCCTACGCAAGTTGGTTTCGTTTTTCTCCTTGTTTGTTTGTTTGTTTTTTTAATATTCTGTAATGGGTTTTCTTTCATACCACAAGCTAATGGGTTTTCTTTCATACCATAAGCCGTCCCTCCCTAACATTATAACCCTCAGTAACATGAAGCAAACCTTTTCGGTTCTTTCTCAACAAGCATAAACATGTCTTTATAGAAACAAGAACGTTATCGCAAATAAAACACGGCAAACTCAACACGATTTCATGTTTGATTTTGTTTTCACAACACATTACACTCATCAACACATTAAATTGGTTTTCATTCTAGAAACGAAAACAAACAATGCAACACCAACATTCTGATATCAATTGATAGACATTTATGAATCAAAGAATAACATTGTAAACAAACCTAAATCCATTTTCTTTGATGTTCTTGATATAAGTTTATTCCCTCTCTATCTTTCGTCTCTTGTAGAATTAGTGTTCTCAATGGTTCAGAAACACCTTTTTAAGGATTCTCAAAATAACGTATCCTTTTGACTAACCAACATGTTTTTTGTGTTAATTTAAGGAGAGAGAAAAAGGGTCTCGAATCTATTTAAGATCCTTTTATTTAATACCTAATAATTATCATTTTGGGTTCTTTTTATAGGATTCAAACTGTAAGTCACATGGGCAGGGCAAATAAACATTCTACCGAGGCAAACAAATGACAAATCCTATTATTCTGTATCAAATCTGTTCCTATTATTGTGTATGTATCTTGTTTTATGGGTATTTATAATACAAAATGAACGGACAGCTGAACCCAATAGCAAGCTACTATTGGCTGTTTAATATGGCAAGTTGCAGGCTATACAAATTTATAGGTACGTGTCAGACTTGGGAAAAAAATTATTTCAAATCACTTTTTCTTTTCTTTTTCTTTCCAGGTTAATGACATCCTCGGATGGACAACTTATATGACGACAATTTATTTTGTATTACTCCTTGAGAATTGATAGGCACAATCATCCTGACAGAGAAGGAAACCTAATGCACATTGACTGGGAGCCTCACTTTTTGGCCTGCCTGATGAACTTTTTTGCACGTGGGAGATCAATCACGCCGCTTAATTATTAAAAATTGTATGCAGCATATGGTTTGACTTTTAGTCCTACAAATTATTGCGATAAGCCAGCTATCGTCCGTTATCGATCTCAAGTGTTAGCTGTCATTATAGACTCCCTTGAACATGGTTGTAAGACGAACTCCTGATTCACGAGGAGCATAGGAATTAGGAAACTACATGTATTACTTGCCAATTATTTCTGTGATATATCTACCTTCTTGAGCCAATTCCAGAACGTTTGCTGATAATTTTGCGCGGAATAGAGCAACTTTTGATGAATTACTATTTTCATTTCAGTCATAACCAAGTTCATCACTGTGGTTTTAGATAAATAACGTCAGGAAATTGTACTTATGTGATGCAAAAGTCAGGCATGAAAACTTTGAATACTTTCGACTATGACTGCTGATTCAGCCATAACCAAGTTCATCACTGTGGTTTTAGATAAATAACGTCAGGAAATTGTACTTATGTGATGCAAAAGTCAGGCACGAAAACCTTGAATACTTTCATCTCTGACTGCTGATTACTGTTCCATGCTACCTGTCCCAAAAGTTATTAACCATTGGCTCTGCATGTTGAGAGATTAAATATTCAACTGTTGACTGGAGATCTTTTGGCCTTATGTCAATCACTGAGAGAAGTTGTTTCCATAATTGCTACGCACTAAGTTTACTGAGTAGTGAGCATACTCTCTGAACCTTCATGGAGCCTGCACAAGATCTTCACCTGCAATCAATAGGTATGTAATGACAAATTTCATCAAAACAGAAGGCTTTAGCTTCCATGTTCAAACTTGTATTTCTGTTTCTTGTCCACAAAGTTTGAATAAGTTTTGGGCTAAGAACGTGGGACGGATCAAGGTTTATTCTACTGCTCGGGATGTTATTAATTCTCGTAAATTTGTCATTCAACATGTTATATTGTATTAGAAAATTTAAATTCAACATGATATGGAGACATTTAAAGCATTAACAGATGAGCCTAGTGCAGATGCTCTTCGAATTTAGTCTGACGACTTGAAGAGTTGTCTACAATCATTGCCAATTGATGAACATATATCTAGTTAGGCAGCATGAGAAAATGGCTGAATATTATGTATCTTCATGTGGGCTTTAGGGTATTCAAATAAAGCTACCAATATTGTTTAATAGATCATTTGGTGTCTTTCAGCTGTGGAAGACAAAGAGGCCAACGTTGGTTCTGGTAATTCCGCAGTTAAGAGTGAACTGAAGCGTCCGAAATTCGTCTGGTGGCTTCGTGTGACCTTCTATATTCTCATTCTTCTCTCAGGCCAAGCTGCCGGAACTCTTCTTGGTAGGTTATATTTTGCCAAAGGGGGGAAGAGCAAATGGATGGCAACATTTGTTCAATCAGCTGGCTTTCCTGTTCTATTACCTCTACTCTTTTTCTTCTATCCATCAACTAAATCTGCCACCAATAGAACCCCTCATTGCTTCAGATCATTGTTTGCTACGGAATCAAGTCTATGGACACTTGCACTCATCTATATTGGCATTGGCTTGCTTATGACTGGAGACAATTTGATGTACTCGTATGGGCTCTTATACCTTCCTGTCTCTACCTATGCTCTGCTTTGTGCAACACAATTGGCCTTCAATGCAATCTTCTCATTTTTCCTGAATTCTCAGAAGTTCACACCTTTTATTCTCAATTCTCTTGTGCTCCTCACCACATCTGCGTGCCTTCTAGCTGTCAACGCAGAATCTGAGAAACCTGCAGGCACTTCAAAGTGGCAGTATATAATTGGATTTATATGCACAATTGGTGCATCAGCAGGATACTCCCTATACCTTTCATTAGCGCAGCTTTCTTTTGAGAAGTTTATAAAGCAAGAAACTTTCTCCATTGTCCTTAATATGCAGATATGCACGAGTTGTGTTGCAAGTTGTGGCTCGCTGTTGGGCCTGTTTGCAAGTCGAGAATGGAAAACTTTGGGAGCTGAGATGAAGAATTATACAAAAGGAGAAGTATCCTATTTGATGACTCTGATTTGGACAGCTATATCATGGCAAATTTCGACTGTAGGCACGTTGGGGCTGATTTTCGAGATTTCTTCCCTCTTCTGCAATGTCATCGGCACGCTTGGCTTGCCGATTATTCCTATTCTTGCTACGGTATTCTTTCATGATAAAATGGAGGGCATTAAGATCATAGCCATGTTATTGGCTATTTGGGGCTTTCTTTCCTATATTTACCAACATTATCTTGATGATCGTAAATCCAAGTCGAGCAATACCGAAGTAAACAACGCCACTGCAGTTCAACTAGGGAATTGTTGATTGTCAGTAAGCCACGAGTAACAGTGATATGAAGCATTAAGACAGGAACTACTAGCAGGACTCGGATGGTCGGATTGCACTGCTCTCTTGTACTAGAATCGATGCAACTTTTAATGAAACAGTGTAACTATTGTTTGCTCAATCATTCAAGTACCTCTCTTTATGTGGATATTAGCCTACATTCTGTACCACCTACTACTTTCCTGCAGGTGTATTCCCATGAGTTTAGATTTTGGGAAGACATAGCTTTCTGGCTTGTTAAAGCTGATCAATAATCTCCGAATTAGACATTAAAGTACAGAAGGAATTACAATTGGGCACTTTGCACTTACCTTACCCTTTTTGTCTTTTTAGTGGTGAAATAAGCTTTGCTGTATACAGATCTTGTTATATCTGTCACAGAAAGTTCTCTTTCAGAAAGCAAAAAGTTAACCTTTAGATTGGTTCTCTAGAGGCTTTTTCTTCTCCACCAGATTATCTCGATACTACTACAACAACCTAAAAGTACGGAAAAGGGACCAGACCTGTGATGTACTAGGACTTCAATTCGGCTGATGGGCATATCAGTACCTGAGGAAAAAATCAAGCAAAAAACCTATTCAACATGTTGGAGTGTCCCGAGCCTTGAAGCATCAAAAGTACAAATTTTACAGCTTCCAAGCCCAAACAACAGTGCTCGATTCATTTACTGGACCAATGATGTGTTGTGTAAAGCCTTAAAGTTCACCTATTAAAAAATTCAGGTCAGCTAATAAGACTTTATGTGATTACTTCCTGTCCATTTCAACGTAATCACCCAAAGTCAATTGCATTTGTAATTGTATAATATGAATTGCAATTTTTATAATATAAGAACCATAACTCTAATTTGTATATTGCTTCTATATCCAAGTGGGCAGGAACGAGGTAAAGGATGATTCCCTTCGTCAACAAATTATCTTGAGTGAAAAGTGACGGGAAGAGAGCTAAACTTACTATTCTACACTTGCTTTAATGTTCACGTGGCTTAAAAAGACTCTTACTGAAAGGCTGTAATAAATAGGTGTTGTACTTAAATTCAGGGGAAACAATTTGCCAAAATCTACCGGTTGAAGATTCAACTGGCATAGCATTTGAGCTTGGATCTGGTCAGGTTTGGCCTGAGGTCAACGAATCAGATTAGAGTTAATTAAGCTTCAGATCTTAATATTGAAATTTTGACCAAATTTAAAACTTAAATAACGTTGTTTTATGTTAAATTGTTTCATTTTTTACAAAGTAAAATAACGTCGATTTAGTCTAGGTTAACTTTTCCGTTACCTTTGCTCCCTCTTATGCGTCATTTTCTTCCTTCCCCTAAATACTTCAGTCTCTCTTTGACCAATTTGTTGCACCGCTGCTCACTTTACTTTCCTCTTCCGTCTTCACACTCCCTCTTGCTGCCCCTTTGTTGTGCCACCATGCTGTCCCACCCCGTTGTCATACTTTTTTGCTTCTTCGCCACCCACCTACCAAGGTGAAATTCCTTCGTTGTATTCTGATTTTGAGTCTTTTTATTGAAGATTAAATTTGTGAAATACCGGAATTTTTGGAATTGTTGTTGTCCGGGGAGTGTTTTCATAGACTTATACACTCACATATATGTGCGTGTACGTGATCGTGTAATTCACTATGAAGTGAAGTTTTAAGAACTTAGACGATCATGTACAATCATGTTTATGTGACTATGTAAGTATGATTAAGTGAGATACGCAATCACCTACATGTTTGTGTAAGTGACTGTATAAGTATGCATAAAAAATTTAAAGTAACTTATACAATCATATATACGCCCATGTATATGATCGTGTAAATCCATGAAAACACATACACGCTCGTGTGTTTTATGACATGATCTCAGTGTATGTGACCATATAAGTCACTAATAAACATTAAATATATGATTATGGTTTATTCTGTTATTCTCTCTCATGTTTATGAATTATCAATTATGATTAAGAATAACATATATATTAATATATTGATTATTTCTTTAGTGCAGAGTTGTAATCCATTACCAGAGACAGAAATGGAAACTTCTAATCCCTTATTAAGTGAAGACAGAATTCCAAGTCAATTTAAAAGTGAAGTTTGAAATTATTTCAATAAGACTAAATCAATGAACAAGAGTAGAAAAAGAAGAATGTAAGTATTGACAGAAGATGTTGGTCGGGAGTTCAAAAGATGGAACCTCTCATTTAAAGAGACATGTGGATTTGTGTAATAGAAAAAAAGATCGTATTAAGAGGTCAAGCAATTTTGATCCCTAGCCTTACGAGAAGGAAGAATGAAATGAATATAACATCTTATAACAGTAACAAATCAAGATTTTTGATTTCTTCTATGGTAATTAGTGATGAATATCCACTATTTATAGTTGATACCAAAAAAATTAGCATGTTTTGCAACTCACTGTAACCGATCTTCAAGGTTCTAACTTGAAATATGTTGAAGAAAGACATTATGAAGATATACAACGATAAGAAGAAAGAAATTTTAAGAACATTGATGGAGAACCATGAGCATGTGAAAGACAAGAAGAGAAGCATACATGGTGTGATCTGCCTCAAGGAAACCTAGGACATGACTTGCATGGACATGAGCTTGCAAAAGGAGGCTTAGGAGCTGAAATTGGATTAGATTTGAAGTTTAAATGTGCAAGGCAAGGGGCTGAATGAAATTCCCATATCAAAGGCCCAACATTCAAGTCTAATGTTCCTAAAGATCCATTACAAGATGTTGGAGGTCTAATGACAAAAGCTAGGGCCAAAGCAATAAAGCAAGCATTGAATTGTTTGATCTAAGACTTTCAAGAGATATAGCCCATGTTGTTGAGTCAGATTTCATCTCATAAAGGTCCAAGAGGCATTGTCTTACTCCTTGAAGCTTAATATGTAGTGTCCAAAGGCCGACAAAGAGTCTAATTGGGAGAACTCGCTTAAAATACCATGTGACAAGCATGTGCCACTTAAAAATAAGGAGAAGGACGTGATTTATAAGGTCCAATATGTTCAGATCATGTTTTAATCAGTTTCCTTTTTTGTTTTCCTTGAAATAAGGTCATCTAGTCAACACCTTTCTAAGTTTATTTTGTTTCCTTTTAGGAATTGATTTGTTTTCTTTTATTTAGTTTCTTCTTTAGGACATTAATTTAGGAAGTTTTTCCTATAAATAGGCACCCTTTATGTACTTTGAAAGGGAATTTTTCATTCAAAAATAATATTGAGAGCTTTCTTGCTTTCTTTGTATTCTTTGAGAATACTTAACTTATCGAAGGAGTGGTCTTCTTTTGTAGCGTCCCAAGGTTAAAGTTCTAAGAGACAAGTTCTCTTAATGTTCTTACCATTGAGCAACATTCTTTTAACTCCTTTTCTCTTTATGTTCTATTTCTATCTTTTCAATTTTGTTTCTTATGCTTCTGTGTGTGTTTGATTCTAGCCATTCCCGGGCATAGTTCCATCTTGTTAAAGGTTCTCTAGGACAAGTTCCTATTGGGTCTTGCATTAAACATTGTCGAGTATTGAAAGCGAATTGCCATTACAATAGACATGTGGGTAATCGATAACCAAAAGAAGGGTTATATGGCGGTGATGCATATTATGTTAACAATGACTGAACTCTGTGCAATAAACTTTTGAGGTAATTTATATTCTTTAATATTGTTATCATTTACTTTTTTATTATGTCATGATAGTTCTCATACATTGTAAGTTCTTTTATGTGCCTTCATTGCATACAAGCAAAAAGATGGTAATTTTATGGGTAGATTATTTAATAAATTGTAATATCAACACCAAATTATCTATTATAACAGTCAACAATTATAGCATAAAAATGTTAAGATTTAAAAGTTGAAGAATAAGATCTGAGTTAGGAGCTTAGTTGGTGGAAGGTAATTCCATATGCATTGTTTTGTGCATATTCTGAATTTGACTGTGAAGGATAGGTTAGAGATAATAAAGGCAGTAATAGATTTGATTCAGAATGTGTAGTATATTAAAGTGCAACACCTAAAAGAGTTGAAATAAAAAAAACAACGAATATGCATTCCAAGTATGAAGAATTTGGTTTTGGATTATTCAACCATATGGAACTCAATGTTTAAGATGTTAAAGTCAACAATCCAATATGTTGATATATTACCAAATTGAGACAAAGAGATTCTCAATATACTTCATGTCTACAAAAGACCAATGGGAGTTGGTTAGAGAACTTCATGTAAAGTTAGAATTGCTTTATACTGTCATTGAATTGTTCTTGAGAACAAAATATCCAACTTTGTACAATCACTTTAGCATTATTTATGAGATAAAGAAAGCTTTATCTGATTGGATATTTAGTTCCAATGAAGTTATTCAGGTTATGGTAGAGCAGATGATGGAGAAACTGAATTATGATTGGACATCCTGTTGAAGTTATATCTTTGTTAGACCCCGAGATATAAGATGGAGGAGGTTAATTTTATATATAATGTGTTGTATGGTGATTGGGTTCAAGAACATGTACATGCCATTAAACAATTATAGTATAATTTGTTTAAGAATTCTTAATTTAGAATGGACAAAATTTGGGATCGAGATCAATAGTTCAAGCCATTCAACTTTGACTTCAGTTTCAAGAGTGAACAACTTTTTTAAGAGTACTTTGTTTCTTTCACTTGCAAATTCATGAAAGAAAAAAGGGCCAGAACTTTATACAGTATGATGGAGTTAGATAAATATTTTACAGAAGATTGTGTGATAGAAGTTGAAGGTGTGCAATTCGATATATTATTATGGTGAAAAAGTTGTGGAAATAATTTTTTGATCATGTAAGTAATTGCACGAGACCTATCAGCAATTTCATCATCTATTGTTGCTTCAAAGTCTACTTTTAGCATTGGTGGTTAGGTTATTAGTCTTCATCATGCTTGACTTTATCCTTGTAATGAAGAAGCCCTTATGTATGCCCGAAGTTGGTTAGAAGATAAAGATATTAAGGGCAAATTTTTTTCTTTTTGATATATCAATTTATTCTATTTTTATATTATCTTATGTTATATGTTTTTTAATTTGTATATTAATATAGCCACAGATACTAATGCGAAGGTGACTAGTCATACACATAATCATACTTGTTAATCAAATGAACATTATTTTGATAAAATATTTGATGATGAAAATATATTTAATTATTTACTAATTATTGCCACATGCTTAATATTCCTTTAATTTTAATATTATAATGCTAAATATAATGTTTCTACAAACAAAAAAAGTTATGCAAACTAGTGACGATCTTGACTAGAACGATTAACTACTCTCTCTAATCTACACTCTCACAGTCCCAATCTAGAACATTATTTCATGATTTTAGCTTGAATTTTTGTAAATTGTATAAGTGAAAAATTTTGGATAATCAATTTTGTAAATTATGTTATGAATTAAAGAATTTTTTATTATCAATTAAATGAATTTCCATTTCCTATAATTCCATCCTCCTTCATAATGAATTTAGTTTCATTTTATTCATTTTTTCAATATATGTATGTTATATATTCATTCATTATGAAATCTCAGTATTTATTTATCAATTGAAATTTGTAACTTCAATTAATTGAATTTCTCAGTATATATATATTCATTTCCTATAATTATATCTTTCTTCTTTAATGAATTTGGTTTCAACTTATTCATTTTATTAATATATGTACGTTATGTATATATTCATTATAAAATCTCAATTTTTATTAATCAATTGAAATTTGTAACTTCAATTAACTAAATTTCTCATTTTATATATGATCTTTTTTATTTTCTATAATCACACCCTCCTTATCAATTGAAATTTGTAACTTCAATTAATTGAATTTTTCACTTTATATATATATATATTCATTTCCTATAATTATATACTTCTTCGTTAATGAATTTGATTTCATCTTATTCATTTTATTAATATATGTATGTTATATATATATACATTCATTATAAAATCTCAATTTTTATTAATCAATTGAAATCTGTAACTTCAATTAACTAAATTTCTCATTTTATATAAAATCTTTTTTATTTTCTATAATCACGTCCTCTTTCATTAATTAATTTGATTTCATCTTATTCATTTTATCAATATATAGATATTTTATATATTCATTCATTATAAAATCTTAATTTTTATTAATCGATTAAAATTTGTAACTTTAGTTAATTCAATCTCCACTTTATATATATATTTTTTCATTTCATATAATCTTATTTTCCTTTATTAATAAATTTGGTTTCATCTTATTCATTTTATCAATATATGTACATTTAATATATTCATTCATTATCAAATTTCAATTTTTATTAATCAATTGAAATTTTTAATTTCAATTAATTGAATTTCTCTCTTTTTATATAATCATGTTTTCATTTCTATAATTATATCATTCTTCATTAATGAATTTGATTTCATCTTATTCATTTTATCATTATATTTATATTATATATATTTATTCATTATAAAATCTTAATTTTTATTAATCAATAAAATTTATAACTTCAATTAATTGAATCTCTCACTTTATATATAATATTTTTTTTATTTCCTATAATTCTGTCATCCTTCGTTAGTGAATTTGATTTCATTTTATTCATTTCATCAATATATGAGTGCTTTAAATATTCATTTATTATAAAATCTTAATTTTTATTAATTAATTAAAATTCGTAATTTTAATTAATTAATTAAAACTCGTAATTTCAATTAATTAATTTACTCATATTATATTTTTAATTAAATAAATTTCAAAAACTAAAAAAGTTGGATCAATCCGAGCCCAATTGGGCGATCGAGCATCAGCAGGTTCTAGATCAAGCTGGGCCCTAACTCAACATTGATAGAAACACTGCCAGGCCCTTTTTGTTCCCTGAAAACAGAATTGCGATAACTGAAAATACAAACGTGTCAACATTTTTGACAACTCCATTTGTACTCTTGAGGCCTGAATTATTTTGCGGAAAAAATGTCCCAACTTGATAAATGAGACTATTAAGGTATCAGATTGAATGTTTGCACTATATCGATTTTATTCGTCTATTTATACCTTATCGTTTCAACGTAGGTATCACAGTTTTCAGTGTTATCACTTCTAAGCTTCCAACATTTTCACCGTTGTTTTTTTAAAGGGGAAGTAGCTAAGCCAAGGAGCTGGTTACATTAGAACATCAAGTTTCAGTCACATTTTTTATGGTTACAAACTTAACTGCTATATGCGTGTGTGGTTTACTGGTTTCCCCAATGTACTTAAATTTATTGTATATTTGGTCAGTTCTGATATTGATTCAAAACTTTGGTGTGCAACTGATTTACCAGAACTTTCTTGACAAGTATTGAATTGTCCACAGGCTTAAATAACGAAGTGTGTCATTTAACAGGATCAAGGACCAAACCACTATGGAAAGAACTTTCCTGACAAGTATTGAATTGTCCACAGGCATAAGAAAAGAAGTGTTTTATAGGATTGTAGACTAAAACCATAATACCCATTTATCACATATCAAAGAAACAGTGCCATAATGGGGAAGAATCAGATGACATGAGCGTTTGATTCATGTGTTATTAAAGCCCTAAGCTGCTTCAAGAGGAAGCAAGAGGCTTTTGTGTAACTAGATGTTCAAATAAATCTTTGTAATGCCTAGGAGTCATTTCAAGTAGAAGTTTTTTTGGCAGTCCCCTTCTTATCAACTTCTTCCAGAGCTGCCCACAACTTTGGATCTTCATAATTCTTTATCAGCAATGTAGGCTTTGCTTCCATCAATAAATGTTCTGGATTTCTAGTTGTTAATCCGACAACAGGCATTCCAGCTGCCACAGCAGCTTTAATCCCTGAAACAGAGTCCTAGTGCAAAATGAAAAGGAAAACAGAAAAAAGTCAGAGTCAGAGTCAGTTCCAGGATGTCTTGAAAAGGTTTGCAACTCTTTAAGGATACAGTCTGCCTTAAACACGGACCTCACAAACAAAGGCGTGATCCTTTGAACTTTTGAGCACTTCAAGAGCCTTCAGGTAGGGCTCTGGGTGTGGTTTGCCATGTTCACAATCATCCCCAAGGATAACAGCCTGAAAGAAATCAGTCAGCCCAAGAGTTGAAATCATGAGTTCTGCATTTGGTTTTGGAGCATTAGTAACTGCAGCTCGTTTCAATCCACGCATTTCAACCCATTCCTTGAGCTTATAGAGTCCATCTATAGCCTTCAGTTGCTGAGAGGCCAATCTACATTTATAAATCAAGCGTTACCAGACCCAAACTGTTAACAGAAGTACTTTTTAGTGTGCTAAAAAGTAAAGTTCTACCTTCGAAATAATGCTTCCTTCTCATCCAAAAACTTTAAGCCTCTGTCAAGATCATTTGGGAACAGAAACAAGGCAATTTCTTTATTATGCTTGCCAGCAATATTATTCACAAAAAATTCCTCTGTAATTGGAACCCCGTCATTGAAATTTATCTGTTGGATGACACAACGTGGTTATTTTGCATACCAATCCCCCATTATGTGTGAATTACCTTGCAATCAAAAGGTCTCAAGTACAGATTGAATTGAGAAATTCATTACCTCTTGAAGCAATTGACGGTAGGCTATGACGTGGAGCGGATCTGAATCACATAAAGTTCCATCAACATCAAATAGAACTGCTTCCAATGGAGCAAGTCTAGAAAGAGAAATTTGACTGCAATGACAAGTTAAAGAGATTGATACCGAGGAAAATGCAATAAAGAATGCAAATACAACCAAAAAAAAGTTTTGGCAGAAGAATCCAACAGGAGGCAGTGACCCAACTCTGCCCAAAGCAATCCATTTAATCTACGATTGTACAATTATACTCAAAAATTTCAGGACACTATGCATCTTAATAGGAATGAGTTGATAATCCATCAAAGTTTTGTTTCTCAGTAATATAAATCTATCTTGATTCAACTGATGTGTATATACAGTTCGTCTCCAAGTAATGCCTATTTAAAGTTGCCATGATTTTGGTAAACGAACAATTATGAGTCACAACACATTCTGCTTCAACTGATCGATGCTAAAATATGGTGTCCGTATCACCTTGGTTTCCTTCTCTAGAAGTAAATAGTCGGCTTACAAGTTAGAGAAACCTCAGAAACCCATGGTGGGCATAATCCTTGTTTATACTTATAGAGAAATATAGAAGATGACAAATGTAATCAACGTTTATATAGAAAAGGACAATTTAATTTCCGAGCAAGATGTATTCTCCCCCAAGTTCCCAATTTGTTTTGAAGTGTTGTAACGAAAGTAAAAGACGAGAATTCTTTTCTACACGAAGCACAATCAAGGTTTACTCAGACCATGGATGGTTGGCCTTTCCTATATAAACCGACAAGTACGATGAAACAAAAGGCCAATAGATCTGTACAAAAATGGTAATCCAACACTAAAAAGGCCAAAACTTGACAAAGTCTACAAATGGGCATCACCTAAATCACCCGAGAACATGAAAAAGGCCATTAGAAAAAATGATGGATACGGACGGTGGTGCATAACTCAGAAAATCAAATGGATGAAACAAAAGGCTACGTGATTGTGAAATTACATGGACGTAAAACTAGGAATGAACATTTACTCACCCATTGTTGGAAATTTCAGCAGATACTGTAGTCATCTTTGAAGCTTATGCGATGTCTTGTTATGGTGAAAGTATTTTGCTGTACTTGTCTAATTGATGGTGGTTAAAAGGCAAAAACATTAATTGGAGGACAAGGAAAATGCCTGATGGCGCGTCCACCAGGCAACTTAATTAGAGCACAGGAAAAAAGAAAAAGAAAAACTTTTCCGTTTACGTGTGGCATATTCCAGCACGTGGCTAAAATCTCCTTAATACTTTTTTTTTTGGGTAAATAAAAAAGCAAACAATTAGTTAGAGCTAAGAATAGGATTAATGTGCCGAGTGCGACTAACATCCATGCGATCATTATTAAGAATTCGTCTTATAACATTTACGGGCTGTTAAAAAACCACCGTACCGTTGCTTGATTCATATCCCCTTAATACTATTACTAATAGAACTGGTTAATTTTTTAAAAATATTTTTTTCAAAAAACAAAATTATAATTACCACAATAATAGGAGGTGGATTTAAAATTTAGGAGTTATCTCTTTCTGTTTCAATTTACAGCACTATGAGTAAAATTCTTAGATACCTAATATATCACGTTATGTTAGTGATCAAATTATTTTCCAACTTCTTCCATGACCAATTTCTTAAAGTGCAGATCACAGGTGTAAAGTTATGAGTTCAATGAATATTCCAGGAAACAGGTGTAGCGTTATAAGTTCAATGGATATTCCAGGAAACGAAGTTCCTTCCTAAATCAATCCTAATTCCTATAGGCCGGCAGCCGGCAGCCGCCACGCCAGTTGTCCTCCTCCTCCGTGTGGCGAATATGATTATCGTGCACTAAAGAAGGGGGCTTGGTAATTTTTGTACGTTTTGTTTACATTTGGAATGGAACTAGGCCCATTAAACAGAAGGTCCAGTTTGATTCTCCAGGGGCTCGTAAGAGCAGACCAATGTCTTCACAAACGTACTGAATACATTCTCCTGATGTGCATAGTTCTAATGTGTGGTAAATTCTTAAAGTTTCCAATTTTTTTATGGATATTTATATATTAATCTTTAACATATTACAGCTTAATAATATATTCTAAAATGAGATATTTGAACCAAAATTACCAAAAATTTGAATTGGTATTAATCATGGAAGACATTAATTTTCATTAAGTTTCGTAGTTATTTTGTAAATAAATATTAATTTTTTAAAGTCAATTATACTCCACTGAGTTGTGTTTGACCTTTAACAATAGATTTCTTTTTTCCACGAGTTGTCCATGTTGTTAAACTTGGAGATGGGAAAATTGCCTACAAAAGAAGTCAAGCACGGCCAACTTTTGTTTAATCTTTTACCAGGTTAAAGTATATATTTTTTGAATATATTTTATATTAATGAGTATTTTACAAATCTAATTTATGTTATTACGATATTGTCCAACTGTCTCTAAAAATTGATCCAACTAATACTAAATAATTTGATTTAACAACAACAAAACAATAACACTTAGTAGAAATTCCGCTGAAGCATGAGTGATGAGGAAATTTAATAATATGCAGTCTTACCTTTGACTAGTAAAAAAATTATTTTTAAATGAAAAGAATTTGATTTAATTTCATTTAATAAAATGAAATTGATTCTCATAATAATTTAATAAACCTGAATTCTATAAAAAAAGGGGATGATTTTCTCTTTTCTTTAGTTTTAAATTGGAAGGGTTTGTAGTTGAATTTGGAGGCATTTTAAGATAACAACTAAGGTGTATTTACGTTTACTATGTCTCTTCTGGCTACAAAGAATACCACAAGATCAGTTCCTTCGCTCATTTCTGACCATTCCATGTTATCTTCATGAAAATCAGTGTGCCATATGAAGAAGCTGAAGTTGTTTTTTTTAATAGATTCTTATTTAACGATGCTCTTGGGAAAATGAAAACCAAAGTTTGAAATTTTCTTATTAGTTCTTTCTCTTTCAAAAGATAACAAAGTACTAGTAGAACATTTAGCACTCTATTTGAAGTCTAAAACAATTAAATAGTTCACATGTTTGTAAATATGAAAAGAAACCTTTGTATCTAAGTCTAAAACAATTAAATAGCTCACATATTTTCAAATATAATTTTTTGTAATTTTATTCTCAATTTTGTGGTTAGAAAAAAAAATAAAGAGACTCGACTTTTAAATTTTTTTTTATAATTTAATAAATAGACAAAAACTTTTCTTTTTTTTCAAATTTTTAACAAAAAACAAATATATGTATTTTTTTAATCCATGTAAATAAATTATGCACATCTAATCTTACTGAAAAGAAAAAGAATGGGTCCAGGTCGTCCATCTCATAGAAAATGGAATCCATGTCATAGCTGATTTGGTGGAATCAGGGACCTTTGGTGACTGTCTATGTCGACTTCTCGTCCACGCGTCTCCTTATCGCATTAACTATGCTTAATAACGATATTTATCCCCGACGACCACCATCTACGTTTTCTCTACTTCCCCGCATCAATAAAGACAATATGCTTAATGAAACTGAAATAGGGGAGTTTTCTACTTTATGAGGCCAAAAAGTTGTCTATATAAAAGCTCAAGTAGCATGCGGATGCAGGTAGATAATAACAGTTTAGGAAATATATGTGCAATTCTCCTTCCAACTTGTAGAATTATATGATTTTGTTGGTGCATGGTGGTCCCTGAGACACCTAAAAAGATGATAAAAGCATTATCAGTTGGCATGAGAAAGATCGATGCATTATATTTAGCCTTTTTGCATAATTTCATTGCAAGTTCTACAAACAAAAAACGACCTAGTCCATCCATGTGGTCCACAGCACCGAAATGTATGGTCCAGACCTTAACTGTTATGGTTCAATGGATTTGTCATGAACAGTCTATCTAGTGCCAGTTAGCTTATTGGTGCAATTTCTAAAGTTTAAGGAACCTGTGGATTCAAATATTACAGCATCCAGGTCCAGCTGACTTACTGCGTTTTTTCTTCTTCTATACAATGGAGTATTCGAGTTTTCTAGCAAAGCTAGCCACACAGTGTCAACCTTTTCTCCATTAAGATTCGTCAAGTGCTTGAATTTGAAAACGGGAAAGTCCTAATACACGTTCAGATTTCTTGTAAAAGAAGGACTATGTGATATCAGTGGATATAAGCCTAACTCCCCAGTACACCTCTCTCGAGCTAGCCAAATTGTCAGAATATTTGAACATTCAACTTGTCATACCTCTGACCAATCCCTCGACTTTATCTCTTGTCAGTCCTCATGCTACAATAACTAACTCGTGCGTATTCTTCATACCTTACGTACCTTTGCCACCTCAATTATATGCATATCTCAAAGCTTTTGGACATGGATAAATCCTTGAAAGTTCTGAAGCAAATGCTTTTCCCGAATTCATTCGAGAAAAATCTGTCAACAAAATAGGATGTAAGTTGGTAATTAACAGTAAGGTTTTGAATTTGACCCAACAACTAGCTAGAATAGTTCATACAAGAATGCGGTTTCCATAGAGACTTTTTCGATTGTTTAATCTTCAGCAACGATAGGAAAAGCAATATAAAATTTGGAAGGTCAGAGTGGAGTTCTTTAATTACCGTTCGTGTATAACCGGTAATGTTTCCAAGTCTAAGAAAGGTGGCTTGGAAACTATATTCTAACATAATTCCACTTACTCCACAGGGCAACTACTTTTGTCAGAATGTCAAACTTGGCAAGGTTTACCAAATTAGAGACAATGTCTACATTTTTGGCTATAAATACTACGAATCTTGTTCACTTATGCACCACCCCACCCCCACCCCGACCTCCTAGCTAGTCTCCTTACCTTTGATCAACTTTGCTCTTCTTATCCTATTAATGGCTTCCTCTTTCAAGACTCTCCTTATCCTTCTTGCTACTCTCATTTATCTGCATAACTTCGCAAAGGCCGCAACATGTAGCGATTGTTTCATTCATTCTCGAGCAGCTTACTACCCAAATTCAGATCAAAACGGAACAGATAGTAAGAAACTCTAGCTAATTACAGTGATAAGAAAGGTGATAATTGTTCTCTAGGAACGCAACTCTTATTTATTGTTCATGTCTAATGAATTGCAGGGGGTGCATGTGGGTTTGGTACTTTTGGAGCAACAATAAACGGTGGAGATGTTTCAGCTGCATCTGAACTCTATCGAAGTGGAATTGGCTGCGGTGCTTGCTACCAGGTTTATATCATCAAAAAGCTTCAAATTCTTTGAGACCAGAAATAATTTGAGTCATCATACTGCGACATGCATAGCCACAGTGCAACATCCATGATTATATATTTGATGTATCTATTTTCCATCCAACCAGGTCAGGTGCACCAATAGTTACTATTGCACAGACAAAGGAGTAACAGTTGTCATAACTGATCAAGGGTCAGGCCCTAACACGGACTTTATCTTAAGCAGTCGAGCATTTGCTAGAATGGCTCAAACCAAAGATGCAGCCGCGTCGCTGTTAGCCTCTGGAGTTGTGGATATTGAATATAGACGGTAAATTCTTTTTCATTTCTCTTCCCATTTGTCAACATCAACCAAGTGATGCAATGAAAATATCCAAACAATAAAGAGGGTAATCTTGGGTATGCAAGGCCAGAGCATCTTGACATTCATAGGCCCAAAGAAAAAGAACATTAAAAAGAATCTCTCTCCCATAGGATTAGATGAAAAGGAGTGGGTGAGGGAGGTTGGGGTGGAGCTGTTGTAAAAACAGATAGGAATATATAGTAGTTCATTGACCTACATGATGTAAACTCTTCCATATTTTTTCTAGCTTTGTGGGCTCATTCACCCCTTTCTTTACTTGCATACAGTGTATCATGCAGCTATCCTGACAAAAACATAACAATAAAGATTGACGAGAACAGCAACTACCCTTATTATTTGGCTTTTGTTATATGGTATCAGCAAGGGAAAAGAGACATCACTGCTGTTCAACTATGTGAGGTATTTACCATATTTGCTCCTTTCAACTGCGTCCTTTTTTCAATAAAAATAAAGGGAAATTAAAAGATATTTCTTCTGCTATATATCTATGCATGCAGACTCAAAATTTTGTATGCAAGCTTTTGGATAGAAGCTATGGAGCAGTATGGACAACTACCTCCCCACCAAGAGGGGCCTTGTCATTGAGGATGCTATTCAGTGACGATAATGGAGATGATGAGAAATGGGTTGTTCCTGTTAACACAATACCCTCTGACTGGCAACCTGGAGTGACATATGACTCGGGGGTACAAGTGAATATCTAAGCTAGTCATATCACAAGTCCCTGTTCGTGTTTGAATGCTTTCTTTTGTTTTTTCCAATTATTTTTTTGAAGTTAGGAACAGGGTTGGCTGGAATTCTTGTATGCAATAATTTCCATGTTGACAAATAAAGTTGAAGTTGAAGTTTTATACCTCTCTTGAACTCACAGTCCGTGCCTGCTGACAATTATCATCGCTAGAAAGGCAATGCAGATAAGACAGTTCCTTGATCTAAACGTACTCACATGTTATTGGTACAGATGAGAACTGAAGCTTGTAAAGCCTTCAACCATTACAACCTTGTCATGCATAACCCTTTTTGGTTATACTAGATTGATCCTCCGAAAACATAAGCATATACTGTGAACCTAACGGTTAATCTTGAAAGCTGATTTACTCCACCAATCAGGTATTACCAAAACCATCCTTCTTTTCACGGCCGGGTCAGAGACACATTGCGAACTGGAATAAAACTCTAAAGATGCTGCAACCATACTCCAGTCCACGTAGTTAGTTCATGTTTACACTTAGCAGTCAATGAGGCTTGATTACTGGCAAGAAAATGGAAAGTTCAAACGTTAGGTGTAATATCTCCATGTTCATGTAATTAGCTAACGGGCCACATTAAATTTCCCTGTAACACAACAACATTTCAATAGAAGCTTAATGTTACGCAGTAGGAAGCATGTTTATGATAAACTCACCAAAAAAAAGAATTGTTTGAAGGAAATAAAAGTAAAAAATATAATAATAATGATAATAATAACAATAATAACAACAACAACAACAATAATAATAATAAACAAATAAATAAATAAATAAACCAATAATTATATTAAAAAATTAATAGAATAAAATAATAAGGATAATCTAATAAAGCTCTGAATGGTAAAAATATGTCAGTTTTATATGCATCTGGATGCAATAGTCTTTAAAAGGAGAAAGCATTTGAAGATAAAAAAAATGACAGAACCAAAAGAGGAAAAAACTGCAAATTCCTACGCAAAACCATTTGCTAGGAAGTGTTTCCAATATAATCAATCTATTGATATATCTAGTCACTGTCCGCACGAGAAAGAAGTTCATTGTGCAGAGCAAGAGCAAAAGGGTACGGTGATGATTTTTCTTTGGCTTCAAATGAGAATGATGATGTATATAAAGACAATAAAAATATGAAGGGCACTACAAGGATAAGGTACACTTTACTATTGCGGATATGCATAGTTGTCACATATTATTTTATAGAAGGAATTTGACGTGGCAATGTAGCATGATCAGTGGGAAAATATATACAAGTTAGATAAACATTCGACGAAGTTCATGTTATGGTGGCGATTACAAAATCAAAACTTCTAAAGCGGAGAAATAGAATCCCTTTACAGAAGGTGCATCCCTTGATTATGAAGCAAATGGTGACAACAGAGGAAGATAAAGAAGCGGTAGAGCCTCTAAGGGCTATCGAACTAGGAGCATAGATGTTTAGATAAAAGTGAAACAAAAGCTACAAAAACTGAAGTCACGTATAAGAAAGAAGTAGTCGCAATCTGAATAATGTTGAATACTTTTTTATCTCAATGTTAAGTTTCAGCATTCTGAAATTTGGTTATCCACTTCTAATTCTTAGTGATTAAGTTTCAGCATTCTGAAATTTGGGTTATCCATTTCTAATGCTTAGTGATAGCCTTTGTTTTCACACTAATGAGCTAATGCATTGGATCTAAGTCACTATTTCGAATAGAAGTAATCAAAATAACAAAAAAAAAATCATCAATCAAAGCTACGGGGTTTAGGGTTTTATTCTCGTTTATACACCACTTTATACAATGTTATAGTTCGATGATTACTAAGTTGGCATTACATATTAAACAAGGTACCAACCTCCCATAAGGACAGGATAAATTGTCATCTTTCCCTTAGGGCCATCATATCTTCGTCCCGATATTTTCAATTTGAATGAAGTAGAACAATCATCTTTACAAGCTGGAGCAAGGCCAGCTTCTGTTGTCGGAGCTCGTATTGTTGTTCCTTCATTCTTTGTTGTTAGGTCTAATCCAACAGAACACATTTTAGAATAAAATCTGAAAGCAATAACTGGGTTATTCTCATCACCATAACTTGTCACTATAACATTATACGTTAAAACTTCATGTTGTTCACTTTAGTAATATACGTGGGGAGTTTCATTCAATATTTTGAAAATGAACTAATCAAAATTAAATTAGAAGAATACAAAATTTAAAGTTTAAAGATTTAATTGATATTAGATTGTCATAAAATTGATATACAGTAAAATTATGCAAGGTTGAAGAATTTGAAAAAAGATTGAAAAAAAATTATTCTTTACTATTAATGAAAAAATTTAATTAAAAAAGGATGCTATTAAATGGAAACCAATTGGTTTATTTTGGTTTACAAAATTCATTTAGTTTATGAAAATTGACCGATTAATTAATAAACTGACCGATTTTTAATAAAAAAATATTAAGATAAACCAAATTAGAAAATTGGATGGTTTAATAAAAAAGATTATTAAGATAAACCAAATTGGAAATTGGATGGTTTAAAATTTTTACAATTAAACCGGTCAAACTGATTCAGTTTTTTAAACATTGAATTTATTACATTTATTTATGCTTTAATCTATCCCTACACACAAATAAATTGTTGATAAACCTTCAATATCAAATTCTTTCTTTAACTAATTTTTTTCTCCTTATCATTTTAGAAAACATGATTGGTTGACTAAATTTTGATATACTTTATAACAATTTTTGTTTTCATTTAAAGGTATACTAATAAAATTTTTAATAGATTAATTAGGAGTTGTTTAATTCTACATATGTATTTCTTTTTTAGTTTTCTTTTTGATTTTTTTTCCTATTTTTAATTTTAAAACTTATTTAATTGAGATTTGTAACAACAAATTAAAAACAAAAACTTGTTTAATTGAGATTTGCAATAAAATTTAAAATAAAACTTGTCTTGTTTCATCATTTTATTTTTTATTATTATACTATTAGGTTTAAATCTTAATTAATTAATTTTTATTAACTTATCAAAGTATGCTCTCGCTACAACAGAAAGGACATTTGTTGACAAATACTTTCGTTGGTATAAGTACAAAAATTGTTGTAAAATTTTGTTAACAATGAAAAAAATCATCGAACATTTCGTTGTAAAATCTAGATAAAAAAAATATTATCCGCGATGTTTTCGAAATATTGTTGCAAATTATTTTTCGCTTCGATTTATGGTACATTGCCAAAAGAGTTGGGTGGGGTTAAAACCAATTGTCGCAAAAGACTATTCGCGATGGCTATTATTCGTAGTTAAAAGTTAAATTATTAGCTATGTTAATTACCTATAGCTAATAATATATTGCGATGATTATTTTTACGTGGTAAAATATTTTTAGCAATTTTTAGAACATAGGTAAAGATTATTTGTGGCGATTTTGATGGGTTATTTGCGACTTATCTCAAATCGTAGCTAAATGTTAGTGGCGATGATTTAGATAACGTATCTAAAAACTTTTGGTGATAATTTTGGAATCATTGGAAAATCTTTTTAACTACATTTTTATTTAATTTTTAAAAAAAATTATTTGTGACATTTTGAATAACGTTGCTAAAAAGATTTGGTGAAGAGTTTTGATTTTTTTGTAAACATTTGTATAGAAAATTGGATATTCAATTATGATTATTTTTTAGATTTTTAATCCACCATATTGTTTGTGATATTTAGATATTTTGAATTATAATTAATTAAATGAAAATTAAAATAAACAACAATTTATATAAAAATAAATGTCATTAAATGTTATTTACAAAAAAGCTTATGTACAAACTAAGGGTCGTTTCCATCGTCACTACTACTTTCATAATTTGAGCTTAGTATTTGTTTGCCATCTATTCAAGCTTGGTTAACTTTTGTTTAGTACGATCTAACTTTTGTTCATTAAGTTGTGATGAAGCCTTAAGGACCGATTCTTCTCTTAAAGCATCATTACATATATTGGTCGTGATGAAGATGCCTTAATAGGCTTAGGGTCATGCCCAAGACCTTTGATGTAGCCTGATCTTGTACCAAAGACGTTATTGTAAATTTCATCTACATTTGACTCATTTTCATCAGACAAGGAGCTCTGCAACAGCTCCTACATCTTATTCTAAAATTTTAAAAACAAAATCAATATTTAATTCAAAAATTAATAAACATAAAAATTAAACAAATTTTTAGACTTACATAATTATCCTACGATTCTTCTGACGTCCAACCTTCACCTTCATTATAATATGTCAGTTTGTACTATGTAGTTCTTTTTGACTCTGTTTTATGAAAACAAAATTTGAAACACATTAAATAATATTGTATTTTTTGATATAATTATAATTTCTAACCAAAGAATTTACAAATTCTTTTCAGACGACAACAAATGATTTGGAGCCTTAGATGTAAGGAGTTTTCATTTTTTTTCCTTTATTAACCTTGGCTTTCTCACACTTTTCCTAGATATAGAAAAGAATTACTCATTAAATGTGGCACAAGATTAATTGAAGCAAATGTAAAGAGAAAGAGGACAAACCTTAATGTTAGTAGAGACCTAATAATCATACATTTGACTCTAATTTTCTGGAGTCACTCATTCAGAAACATGTCTCCTTGCCTTCTCATTCGAAGGAAAAGATTTGTAGTATTTATGTAGTTGATATTGATGATCCTTTGCCCTTTGTATCAATAATGAACTACACAACTTGAAACTTCAGGGTTCTCGATATTGACGATATTGAGTTTCTTCTGTGACCAATAAGTAAAAGTTAAATTAGTGTTTAAATGTTAGTTAAAAAATGCATATAATTAAATAAATTGAAAAATTACCGAAACTTTGTCAAGAGCATTTTGAAGCAAGTTATCTTTCTTCAATTACTTGTCATGCTTATGGCAAGGCAATTCAGTCTTGACGACGACCCCTGACTCACTAGATAATTTTGCTAACTGGACCTTGTCAACAAGGCGACCTTGTGAGGGGTCAATATGCACAGACAACTTTCTGTTCATTTTAACATTCATGCGTTGCAACTCAGGACTTTTACCTCTTTTCCTGACAATGGCATTAGAACCTGACAACAAGAGAATAATGATAAGAAAAAATGCATTAAACATGTAAATATATATTTGAAGATAAGTGAAATCATAGGTGCTAAAGAGTTATAAACCTGAAGATCCCTCTTCAGTAGTTGAGGTAGAAAGACGTTGTTGCTGACTGGTTTTATTGATAGATGAAGTCAGTTGTTGTGGTTGATCTGGTTATTATGAAGGAGGAAAATCTTTGCTAATTTCCACCTTCTTTCCTTTGTTTCCACTAGGTGCATTATATTGAATATCTATAATGATATTATTAAATGATTTCTGAATGAATTTCTAATATTAAATAAACCTAAGTAGAATAACAACATTAATAACTTATTAAATTTAGAATTTAATCATTTCAGAGCATTTAATATTCCCATAATCATAATTTTTCATCACTTCACTTGTTTCAAGATCTCCTAAAAATTATTTAGTATACCACACATCACTTTAATTACAGGATGTTGAATTTAAAGAAAGTTACATCCCTTCACATCTTAAATCAAATTATGCAAGTATAGGAAAATTGAATATAATACTATCTGAAAGTTCTTCATTTATATACCTAGGGGGTGAGAAAATAATTTAACTTTATCACTTTTTATTTGAAATACAGGAACATGAAGTAGATGGAGGATTATTTGACATAGTTTAGTTGGAGGAGTTGAGCAAATTTCAATTCATAACAAACATGTCAAGAAGCTTTGTATTATAACACTCTTCAATCGCTTATCATCCTCAAATGGTAGCTTAATAGTCTTTATCATAATTTAATTTAAATGGTGGCTTGTTAATTTTCAAACAATATAAACAACAATCTCATATGAACAACAATGTGCATCGCATCAAGATTATGCATCAATAGCAATTCCTTCTATTATGGAAAATCGAAAAATATGCTTTTTTATTCCAATTAAGCTCAACAACATTTCGCTTTCGCTTTCTATTACTTGGGTGTTTACCAGGTGTAATGTCACCCAATTATGATAGTTAGTAAATCACATCATCACTAGACAACTGCAAAGGAGCATCACCCAATTCTACTTTGTTATTAAACAATTTGCTTCTCCGCCATCTATGCCCATGTTCTAAGAAACGACAATATCCCGTATAACATATTTTACTTCGTAGCCTTATCAAATAAGTTTGATGGTTATACATAGGACAAGCCGTATATCCTTTAGTTCCCATAAGTTGGAAAATTATTTATATTCCACAAAACAACCACGTGCTTTATAAATGTTTCACCTTAAACAACATCAAATGTTTATAATACAACCTCCCATAGATCGTTTAAGTCATCAATTAATGGTTGCATATATACATCGATATCCTTCTCAGGTCCTGGAATAAGTAAAGATAGTAGCATGAAAGGCTCCTTCATACACTTCCAAGGTGGTAAATTGTGTGGCACTATAATTACCGACCACATGCTTTACAAAGTACTCATATTACCAAAAGGATTAAATCCATCTGAGGCTAAACCAAGTCGAACATTATGATGATCCTATATAAACCATGGAAACTTTTCATCAAAGTCTTTCCATGTCATTGAATCTATTGGATGACGTATAATTTTATCATCTATGCGTTTCTCTTTATGCCACCTCATATCTACGATTATTTTTGTTGACATATAAAGCCTCTTTAGTCGTTGTTTAATCGGAAAGTATCTTAAGATTTTTTTCGGTATCTTTTTTCCTCTCCTATCATTCAATTGCCACCTTGATGTTCCACAAATGGGACACTCTTCAAGATCTTTATTGTCCTTCCAAAATATAGCATAATCATACTTACAAGCATATATTGATATATATCCCAATCTGAGATCCCTTAACAATTTCTTTACATCATAGTAAGATTTAGGTAATTTGTGTCCAACAGGTAATGCATCATTGTGCAAGTCAATTAACATGCCAAAAGACTTGTTACTTCATTTATTATACACCTTCAAATGCAACAACTTCACAACAAAAGAGAGTTGTGAGAAATTCGAGCACCCTGGATGTAATTCTTCTTGTGCAACTTTCAATAACTTGTCAAAATTATCTTCAATAATACTATCATTGATGTTAGGTAAACCAATTTCATTTATAGTCTCCATATAATTCCTATAATCCTCTAACATCTCGCCTATTCTAATACATTATTCATAAAAACACTATAACAATCAACTAATTCTAGATTGAAAATATACCCTATCCCAACACGTTATACAAATATCAATATCAAAATCAAAGAAAATAAAAGAATATAATATGAGAAAATACAAAACATTTAAAATAGAAACTAAGAATTAAAACAAGAGTCTAGTCCATCCATCAAACTAAGATTAGGTTTATTGTTAGAAACCAACTTATCTAAAGCACAATGTATAAATCAATTAATAAACTTAGCCATAGATTCACTGTCTTTATTGAAATTATGTAAAACTAAAATAATCTGCAACAAAAATAAGGAGAAAACTATTAAAGAGACCACTAAGAACTTTCGTCGAACACTTGAAAGGAATGACAGATTCATCCCAAATTACCTAAGGAAATCGTGTCTTTTTCCTTCCTTAACTAACATTAACACATTGGAAAGCCAAATGCACCACAGATAATCCAAACAAACACAAAAATACTCCAAAGATTCATTAAACTCTTGCAATGTATCATTTTAAAATACCAACACTATGAATACAAATACAAACCAAACAAACAAATGCTGAATGACTACCTCAATTGAAGGACAGAAGGACGACGACTGGAGAAGATAGTGGCACACAAAAACTAGCAAGGAGAAGAGAAAATGATGAGAAACCAACGCGGGAGGGAGGAAAAAAGGCAAAAACTGGCATGGTAGAGAGGA
The DNA here is from genome assembly GCA_027563825.1 of Erythroxylum mucronatum. Classification (NCBI taxonomy): domain Eukaryota; kingdom Viridiplantae; phylum Streptophyta; class Magnoliopsida; order Malpighiales; family Erythroxylaceae; genus Erythroxylum; species Erythroxylum mucronatum. Next base: position 10,124,494 of record JAOSBP010000005.1, read on the forward strand.
AATAAAGGGAAGGTGATCTCGACTATGTTTCATTTAACATATGCTGAGTCGACATCGCTTGACGTCGAACAAACGACATAATCTCAGTTTATTTTTCTTAAACGTCCAAAGATTTTACGATGAATTCACATTTCATCGCCAAAAGAAAACCGCCAGATACCCATTTGGCGATCAATTTAAAAAATCGTCGCCTTTTGTATGAACGTTACGACTTTTCGCTTAATTTGTTTACATACGTCCATCTATTTGGTAACGATATCACAAATCATCGCAAATGTGCAGTTTTGACGATCAATTTTCAAAAGTGTCACCAATGCTACACTTTTTTATATAGATTTTAAATTTTACTAATTTTTTAGTATATCATAACATAAATTACCATAGAAATTATATATAATAAATTACAGTTTTGTTATACCTAATAAATTTTTAATAGCAATTTAATATCAACCAGGTAATGTAAGTAGTATAATGATTTATGAAAATTTACATTATATATAAATATTCTCATGCCTTACTTATGTAACATATATATATATATTACTCTATTTAATAATTATTATTTATTTTTATATCAAAATTTCATATTTTAACATATAATTTACATATATTATATTATTATGTTACCCAAATGTGAAACCAAATAGTAATGGCAAACCATTTGGCAACAGGTTTTTAAATCCTCACTAAATGGTATATCATAATAGAACCATCTTCAACTATTTTTATATCATAATGGAGCCATCTTCAACTATTTCTTAAAGAAGCCTTCTACCAAAGGTGATTCAAGATTGTATATATTAATCCTCACTAATAAGATTACCAAAAGTTGGAGGAACATGAAATATCACAGTTTTACGACAATGTTAAAAGATAATAATACAAGAATTCTACTTTTATTTTGCCCAATTCTACTTTCATTTTAGTAAGGGTAAATGAGTACTCTCATAATATTAAACAATCTTCTTTGAAAAACTTTTATTTGTCTTGCAAACTTCAATTTGTTTAATCTTTTTAATCACTCCCAATCTATTGCTTTTTAGACATCTCAATAGGCAGATAGAAGATGTATAACTAGTGAACTATAGTATTTTGACTTATCATCGAGAATTTAATTGAATAAAATGACTTTTATGCTAAATTGACTTTTCAGAATATAACTACTAACATTAATTCATAGAGGAATGTCGACGTAATGACTAGTTTTCGGTGATAGAAATGAGCTCCGCTGGGAGGAATGTGACAAAATTCTCCCTAATAAAAAACAATTCAATCCAAAACAAATCTCCTCATCAAACACTAATCACCCTTTGCCTTCCATAGTCAATTTTCTTCTTCATAGTTTTTTTTAACATTCGAACTACCTCACTTCCTTTATTATTTATCCGTCATTTCCTGTTATAAAGCTATTATATATATGAACATCTGATTGTATACACTATATATTGTGTTAAGCTTTCTCGAATCGTCAAATGAACATAGATGGAAATGGAGGCGGCGGCGATGTGCCGAAGGTTCGTAAAGGATTAGAAAAATCGATTGTTTTGGAACAACCATCAATTCCAATTGCTATGTCTGTTAAATCAAGTATGCATGTGTTCCATATTGGTTTCGTTATACTGTTTGACTTAACTAGCTATCTAAGTTCTATACTAATTGTGTCTTAAGTGAAACGCATCGTACTGGTAGTTCATCTAATTCAATGATCCATGTTGCATCTGAGGATCCGTTCACTCTATCTCCTACTAATTTAGCTATAGCCAAGAAGTTGTTGGAAGAGGGTATCAATAACCCAACACTTGAGGGAAGATTTGTGACTTTTTCAATTAATGCCTTCGAACGTGTAATGACCCTTTTTGAAAATCCAGAAATAAGGAACTCATTTACCTTTACCAACTCTCATGTCACTTGGAATCCAAAAAATTAATTATTTTATTTCCTTTTCGCCGGAATCAGCGTGAAACTTTATTTATTGTTATGTTTTTAAGAATTTTGTAAACAGTCTTTTTACTAGTTAAGGTAAGGCTGCATACTATTGGACCACCCCAGATCCCGCATATCAGTGAAATTCATGCTTCTTATTGATGTTGTTGTTGTATGTCTGCAAGTATTGTTAAACTTCTAAAGCCATCTCCAACCATTACACTAAATTTTTACACCAAATTTGGTGTAAAAGAGAATATTCTAATAATCTTTTTACACCAAATTTGGTGTTACTCCAACCATTCTGCACCAAATTTTTACACCAAGTTTTTTAAATAATATACCACAATAATTTAGTTATTAACTAAATTAATTTATATTTATACAATGATTTTTATTTATTTATTTATTTATAAAAATTAAAGTAAAATCATTATTTTTAATTAATCAACATACATTATATTATATTAATATTATTTAACAAATATAATTTTTTATTTTTTGTTTTAATTTTTGAATTTTTAAATCAATGTTGTGGTTTAAATTTATATACCTTTTATTTTAAATTTACTTTTTATTCTTAACATATTTTTATTAATGATTTATAACACTTATAAATAAGAATTATAAATAAATATTAAAAATAAATTTAATATTATATTCAATATTAGTGTCATTTTAAATGTTTCAATGAGATCTTTATACTAATATATTTTGTGTAAAGTAATATATATTTTGAAATTAATTACTTAGTAAATTATGTAAATAAATCAAATTGTGAGAAGGACATAAAAAGAATACGTTAAAAAGATAATGGACAAAGTTGTCTTTTTACAACTTTTGGTGCATGAATTTGGTATTTTGGTGCAAAGAAATCACTTCAAAGAAGACATCAAAATTCAACACCAAAATTGTGCAATGAATAGTAACATTCCAAATTTGGTGTATTACCATTCATTGCATCATTTTGGTGTAAAAATTTGGTATCTTCTTTGGAGTGATTTCTTTGCAAAAAAATACCAAATTTAGTGTTTTGAAGTGTTGATTGGAGATGGCCTAACCCCTCAACAAAATAGGGCTTTAGTTTTCCTAAAATTTCTATTCATATTCGAAGTACGTTAATTAAAATCAAGATTCAAACCCCAAGGCACAAGTAAGAAGCTCTCCTGGCTTAAGTAAGGTTGCGGGTTTGAACCGCCCTCGTGTATGCAGCTATTTAAAACTTGAGGCCGGAGCTTTATCTTCCGTAAGAGACCTACCTGATTCGAGCGAATATTAGTCTGAGTATGAATGACTTAAGAATACCTTATCATAATTGAGACTCTTTTATAACACCTCGCGAGAAAAAAAAAATCAAGATTCAAAGTAGAGATGGTAATAAAGCCAGAGTTTGGCCGTCCAACTCCAAAGTCAACAAATCAAGAGCTTTTTTTAGAAAATTTTATTCATATTTGAATTTCGTTAATTAAAATCAAGATTTAACTAGAGATGACAAGTAAAACTCGGCTTAGGTTCGACCAGATATGACCCGGTTTGACCATACTTTCAACTCCATTTAAGCAAGTTTTTTTTTAAATTTTTGGGCTTCTAGTTCAAACTATATCCTAAATCATGTAATAAAAATTAATTTATAAAAAAATAATTTTAAAATTTTGAAAAGACATAATTTATTGATCATATCTGGGACACGTGGCAGTCAAAAGGCAAGACAAGGCGGGTTTATGTCTCTGACAAAGACAATCTATGACTACCTAAGTCATCGCACAGTGTCCGAATACCCATTCATGTCGATTACTCTTTAAAGGTGCTGTCTTGAAGCAGTGAGGGTTACTCTTTGTTTTCTGGGGTTTTAGGAATCCCTTCAAGTTCAGGTAAAGTAGAGTAGGGAAAGAGTGAAACGTTGAAAGATTTTGTAAGGCTTGGGCTTGCATTTTCTACTATTCACCTGCTTTCTGTTGTGGTATGATACGAAGAAAGAAAGAAAGCTCATTTTCTTGATTTTGCAGTTTGGTTTTGCTAAATGTGCTTTAATAAATGACATACATTTGGGTTTTCTTTTTCTATCTATGAGATGCGTTTTGGTTTTTCCTTTTCTTTTTGTTCCGTGTTCTTCTCTCTTTCATCACCATTATTGAGTTTCTGGTTTGAGTCTTGACTTGGTACTGATGAACACGGAGGAGAAATGGAGAGAATGAGATCCTTCATTTTTATCTTGTAAATGCAAGTGAGAGTTTTTAGTGTTACCCTTTACCTGCGACCTCTTGTTTGTACGCTATTGCCCTTCTTCCTTCTCTCTCATTCAAGACTTTGAAGTTTTTGGATTCTTGTTCCCGAGTTTTCCTTTTCATTTCGAGGTAATTTCTCAGTTCAGCTTTATTTTCTGGGTATTTGTGAACACATAATAAAAGATCCTTCCTTTATGTGAAAAGAAAAGGGCTTTTACCCTTCTCCTTCTTCCTGCTTTTCTGTTTTCTTCTTGTGCATCTTAAATCCCCAAGCTTAGCTATGATTATGCTCCAAGGTAACGCCTTTTCTTGTTCTTCTTCTTCACCATTTTTTAAATATTATTCCATTTGTGGGCGCTCTTAGTTTGCTACCTGTTGTGGGTTTGACCATTTATTACTAACAATAAATGTGGAACTGCAGAGAATAGGACGTGGGAAAGTTGTGCTTTTCTATGATCTGGGACTTGAGATGCTTTACTAACTGATAAGGGATAAATGTTACGTTCTGTATTTGCAAATCTGTCCTCTGAAACCTGTTTGCATTCAATGCCGTCCCAGGGTTGCATCCCTACTAAATAACTGCTACTCACTATTGTGCATTTCCTTTTTTCTGTTTTTCTTTTTTACCTTTAGTTACCCTTCTCTGGCTCATCCTGCTATTGTTTTCTGATTAAAAAATTTGTTTATGTGGTATAATGATAATTAGTTGTGTATGATGTGATCTATTATACTTAGCTATTTAATTTATCGTCATCATCATTATTATTAGTTCTAGATTGTAATTTGATGTCTTCAAGAAGTAAATGCTGAATGAGTTTAAGTCCAGAGGTCGTTGAATTATGAATTAGTGATTTAAGGCACTAGCATCATAGCTTGTTGATGGCTGAATTTGTGTAGGTGAACCAACTTATCCAGAAACTAGTATTGAATACTTTTTCTTCTATGCTTTGGCAGGCATTACTGAAGAACTGAGTTTTCCTTTCAACCTACTGAATACTTTTTCTTCTATGCTTCGGCAGGCATTACTGAAGAACTGAGTTTTCCTTTCAACCTTATTCAATACGCTTCCTTCTTCAGGCATTGAAATGGATAATCCTGAAGAGCCTGAAGATCTGCCTCCACCACCACCCATGATACCTTCAGATACAGTTCCTATTAAGGTCGCAACAGAACCTGCCTCTGAGGTATCAAAAAAGATCTCAAAGCCAAAACGTGTCCCCATGTCTAGGCGTGGTGCTGGTTCTAGAGGACAAAAAATACAACTGGTTTCAAATCATTTTCAAGTTGTTGTCACTAACACTTCAGGCCACTTTTTCCAATACAGTGTAAGCGTTATTTTGTAAAATTTTGGTCTTCCTCGTTTGTATTATTTTTCGTCATTCTTTTGGGAACTCCTGCATTGGTTTATATTCTTTATTGCATTAGGTTTCCTTGTTTTACGAGGATGGCCGTCCTGTTGAGGCAAAGGGTGTCGGAAGAAAGTTGATTGATAGAGTTTATGAGACTTATAACTCAGATCTTGCTGGGAAGGAATTTGCATATGATGGAGAGAAAAGTTTATTTACAATTGGTGCTCTCCCGAGGAACAAAATGGAGTTCACTGTATTGCTTGATAATTTCTCATCAAACAGGTACCTTTTTTTTGGGTAAATTCAAACAGGTTCTTGTACGAGATTATTGGGATTAATGTTCACTTATTAAGTTGTGACCCTTGAGGTAATTTTATCTCCAGAGCTAATGGTCATGGCAGTCCTGCTGAGATTGATAAAAAGAGGATGAAGAGAACGTCCCAGTCAAAAGCATTCAAAGTGGAGCTTAGTTTTGCTGGCAAAATACCCATGCAGGCCATAACAGCTTCTTTGCATGGTCCAGAATCAGAGAAATCCCAAGAAGCTGTAAGAGTCTTGGATATTATTTTAAGGCAGCATGCTGCAAAACAGTGAGTGCAAATGAATATCTTCTTCTGAGCTCTCTGATTTTTAACTGCAGAAGAAGCTGTCTCATTCCTCCTCTAGCCTCTTTATCTTTTTGTTACTTCTTAACTTCTTTACTCCATCTAGGGGCTGCCTCCTTGTTCGTCAGTCTTTTTTTCACAATGATCCAAAGAATTTTGTTGATCTGGGTGGCGGCGTCCTTGGCTGCAGAGGATTTCATTCCAGTTTTAGAGCTACACAGTCTGGATTATCACTTAATATGGGTATGTTCTTAATTTTTTCTGTTACTGTCATTGTTATGACAAATTTTCTTGCACGTCATTCATTTGATGATCTATGGCAGATGGGTCAACTACAACAATCATTCAACCTGGGCCATTGATTGACTTTCTCCTAGCAAACCAAAATGTGTCCAATCCTTCGCAGATTGACTGGGCAAAGGTACATCATCCTTGTCTGAAATTTGTGGTTTTATGCTGGCAAGATTGTTTTATCGTAGATGTTTTCGCTTTGCCGTGCTCTATAATAACAGGCTAAACGCACCCTGAAAAATTTGAGGATAAAGGCGTCACCAACCAATTTAGAGTACAGAATTACTGGCCTGAGTGAATACCCTTGCAAAGAGCAGTTGTGAGTTAATTATCCTTAAACCTTATTTCCATAGATATTGCTATGGGGTAATAACCAACATTGCAGCTATATTATGCTTTTGCTTTCCATATTTGGAAATGTTGTATTTACTTTATCATGTTTCTGAAACCTTTTTTTATTGTAGATTCTCATTGAAAACAAAAGCTACGAATGAAAATGGGGATGTTGAAACTGTTGATATAACAGTTTACGATTATTTTGCTAATCATCGGAACATTGATTTACAATACTCTGGAGATTTACCATGTATTAATGTGGGAAGGAGTAAAAGAGCAACCTATATTCCTATTGAGGTAATCAAAGTATTTTCTTGTTTTAATTTCTTGTTATGCTGTTCTACTTTCTTTTGGGTGTACGTTTGTGATAGGATGCCAATCAAGCTTATTTTCTACTATCTAGCTTTGTGAACTGCTCCCACTGCAACGCTATGTAAAGGCATTATCAGTTCTTCAGAGGTCTCAATTGGTTGAGAAATCAAGACAAAAACCTCAAGAAAAGATGAGGATCTTGACTGATGTGAGTTTATTCTCATTGGTTTTAGCAGAAGCAGATTTGGCATGTACTGTCTGTGCGATTTATTATGTTTGGTGCAGGTAATGAAGAGCAACAACTATGCAGCTGAACCAATGTTGCAATCATGTGGCATCAAGATCAGCAGTCGTTTTACTCAAATGGAAGGACGCGTTCTTTCAGCTCCCAAGGCACGTAGCCATCTCTTGCTGACATAGTTCTTGCTGTTATTGTTTCTTCCGATCTTACTTGGTGTTCCATAGTTAAACAATTTATAGGTAAATAACTCTGAATAACTAAAGCATTTTGTTCTCTCTGGTGACAGTTGAAGGTAGGAAATGGAGACGATGTAATTCCAAGAAACGGGCGCTGGAATTTCAATAATAAGGTGGCCTTTGAACTCAGTCTGCTTTAATATTGCATTGTTCCAGTGATTGTAACTAAAATATTCCTTGCAGAGATATTTTGAACCTGTTAAAATTGAAGATTGGGCTGTTGTGAACTTTTCTGCTCGTTGTGACATACGCGGTCTATGCAGAGATTTGGCTAGATTTGGAGAAATGAAAGGGATTGTGAGTTGTTTCCTAGTGCATTATTTTTTATGCCTACTTTGTTGTAGATCTTATTGAATTATTATGTTTTTTTCTTTAGTTCATAAGTCCCCCAGTGGAAGTTTTTGAAGAGAGTCCACAATTTCGACGGGCACCTGCTCCTGTTCGGGTGGACAAAATGTTTGAACAAATACAACCCAGATTTCCTAAGGATCCTCCTCGTTTTCTTCTGTGTCTACTCCCTGATAGGAAGAACTGTGACATATATGGTTAGCCATGTTATTATAATTTGAGATCTTACTGTTGAATGCATTATAATTGAGCATGATAGTTAGCCAAATTAATGCTTAAGGTCCTTGGAAAAGAAAGAATCTTGCTGAATTTGGAATTTTCAACCAATGCCTTGCGCCTTTTAGAGTCAATGAGCAGTATCTCATGAATGTTCTCCTAAAGATAAACGCCAAGGTGAGCCACTAACCAGTATCTAATGTGTTGCATAAATCTTTCAATTTATTTTTTTCTTGTGTGACAGCACAAGTGCATGACGTTTCTGTTTATCATGCTTATTATCAGCTTGGTGGTCTTAACTCTTTATTGGCATTTGAGCTATCAAGAAACTTGCCTGTGGTTTCAAAGGTTCCTACCATAATCTTTGGAATGGATGTTTCACATGGCTCTCCTGGTCAATCTGGCATTCCATCTATTGCTGCGGTGTGATTCTTTTCCATTTGTTGTTGTGAGCAGCTTAGGTTTGGTTATTCGTATCTGATTTATAATGACTAAATCTAAGTCCCGGGTTCTTGTTTAAAATTTTTAGGTTGTAAGTTCTAGGAATTGGCCTACACTTTCTCGGTACAGAGCTTGTGTTCGTAGCCAGTTACCAAAGGTTGAGACAATTGATTCTCTTTTCCAACCAATTGAAAAAGGTGACGATGGGATTGTCAGGTAAGATTATACACACAAATTATATTTAATATTCAGTTGAACTTGAAGTTTTTGTTGTCCCTTTGTCCTTTTCTCTACATACAACCCCACTCACTTCCCTCTGTATATCCATTGGTGAATCTGCTCCTATTATAGACTGCTTACATATTCAAGTTGTGCAAATCCATTTTATTTCAGGGAACTATTATTGGACTTCTACAAAAGTTCTGGCCAGACAAAACCATCTCAGATAATCATATT
>JAOSBP010000005.1:10138174-10152001 GCA_027563825.1 Erythroxylum mucronatum
GTTCACTCAATTCATGCATCACATCAATACATATAACATATATTTCACAACTTTGCATAATTGATCACATATCACATGCTCACTCAAGAGTAGACAATTTTGCATTTCAATCAATCAAACATACTTAATAAAATGTATATGAAATGCTCATGTGACTCTTTGCCAATTATTACGATGCTGTGATCGAGTGCCTAACTGTCCCGTATCTATTGTAGATACCGGGTTCATTCATACAGTCCCTTATCCATTGGAGACACAGGGCTTATTTTACATACTGAGCCTTTAGCTCGTAATCACATTTAGAGCTCTAAGCTCATTTTCGATGGTTACTCAAGTCATAATTCTCATTATCTAATCATGCATTCATGTATGGAATGCATCTCTCATAATCAATTATGTCATAAAACAATTAGTTCATCGCATTCACATTCAAGTAGCACTTCAATATTTCATTCATATATCACGATCATCGGACCTTCATTTTTCAGAATCAACACAATCAAATCACATTCATTCCATAATTCAAGCACAATATAAAACAAATAATTAATTGAGTGAGATCGTCTAGGTTACTCACAGGTCGCTCCCGAAGCTAATGCTTGGAAGTTTTGGCAATGTCTGGAGGTTGACGTTCTAGTTTCTCCTCTATAACAAGCAATATACATATATCACAATTTGCACAATTATAAGTGTTTAATAATGCACATGTATGTAAATGAAATATGCACAATGCTTGTTCATGATAATCCCGGGTATTTTTCCATTATCCTCCTCACGTAATCAATCCTATCTTAAAACTCACCTAAGTACAATTTGTACTTAGGTTTATACCTCAAATAAACACTTTGAATCTACTTTCATAACCTAATGAATCATTTCAGATTTTTCCCAAAAACTGACTTTCGAGTCTACTGTTCTTGATCATTTAGACAATGAAAATGGAGTAATTTGGCAATACTCTCTCTAGAAAATTGTTATTCTATCTCTTAAGTTTTTAATAACATCAAGATCGTTCAATTTGATTTAGTAATCGGAGTTATACCTTGTTCTTATATTGAAACAGTACATTATATCCAACTTCCATCCAGAAATTAAAAGTCTTAGAAGCTGAATCAAAATTAGGCTTCTTTAGATAATTTGTATTCCTATGTCTCTAGTTTACTCCAAATCACAAATCATCTCATTTGGATAACTATAGAACAATATATTATTAAAATACTAAAGCCTACTTAATGAAATCTTCCTAGTTATCATGCTCCAGCAAAGTCAACATTTTCGACTTAAAACCAATAACCCCACTAGATTAATTAAGTCACAGTCGTTCAACATAAACTCACGCCCGTGCATATCAATGAAAATGAGTCACGGGTGTGCAACAAAAACTCACCTCTATTCGCACTTAATCATACTTATCCCACTTTTTTGCTGGATCTCTCTCAAATGATTTTAGACGGCTAAGATTTTTGGTGGAGATATAGATTAGTGTGTTACGAGTCCAATGGTTTAAGTCTCATGTCATTTAGAGGTCAGAAGAATGAGATATAGCTAAAAGATCAAAGGATGTTGCGTCAGCCTCCAGCCTCATGCACGATCGCAAATTGGCCATTGACTTTACAAAGTCGCAATCATACATAAGCACAATTGTGAGTTTGGCTATCGACATATGAAGTCGCGATCGCGCTTCGTCACGATCGCAGCATTCAGTGAAGCACGATCACGACTTTTCAATCACACACCCTCATTCCCCATAACTTTCAATCCAGAACTCCAAAATTTTCAAACTTTATATCATTAAAAAGCTAAAAGAAAGATCTACAACTTTCATAAAGGTAATTTTGTCAAAAATCTTCCTAGATCAATACAGTTTAATCATGGAAGTTTCAGACCACATTTTTACCCCTTTTTCTCTTGTCTTTCTTTTATTCTAAACCAACTTCTCTAACTTATATTCTCTCAAATTCTCTCCAATTTCGTCTTCCATGCAACCCAACATATTCAAAACATATCAAAAATCAAGGAATTGACATCAAATATAAAAAATCAGAAATTCTCCACATATGTCTTCATTTTTTCTGCATTTGTTCATCTTTTTCTCTTCTTTCATTAAATCCGAGACTTCAAATTCATTTCTACTCTTTCTACTCCATTTCCATTCAACTAATTCACAACACATTCACAGTACAACTAAATATATAAGTTTACTCAAAATCCTCAAAATCATCAAAAACCAAATATCAGTTATACATCTTATTTATGTTCTACATTTCACATTTCTGCTACACTCATTCAGTTCCATCAACTCTTCCATTTCATCTTAACTCATTTATATATCACCAATTCACCTTTCATCTTAACCCTATACATGTTTTCGATTCATGTCTCCAACCACTAAAGATATTCACGTATGTATATATATTTACACGGTGAAAAGAAAAATAGAGCATATATTTCTCTATCAACTTTCCAAATTTCTATACTCTTCTTATGCATATTTTTATGGTTCTTTCTAACTCAAAATCATTTCTACGCTATCTGATCACAGAATAATCATCAAATACGAAATAACATTATATCCAAAATTTTCATCTTATTGTACAATGTTCATGAAGATGGCCATTATTTCCAACAAATAAATCATCAAATTTATCTCATATTCCTACTTCTCATAAGGATTACCATGATACTTACTAGTTAAAACTCCAAAATCTTTAAATACTAACAAGCCCTCATTTTCATACAACTCACGTACACCATTGTAGAGGTTGGCAGGTTTAGGTTTTCTTGAGGCAAAAGAAGTAGATAACAAAGTGGGAGTGGTAGAAGATAAGGGAAAGCAAAGTTTAACTTTGGTGGATGTTTGATGAAAAGCTCTGTGTACAAGAAAGAAACTTGAAGAAGATAACTATGAAGAAGGTAACTAGGACAAACAACAGTACTTAGTCTTTCAACTTCAAAAGAACATAACTTAGTCTTTCTAACAAAATCATAAAGTTTAACTTAACTAAGTTAGTGACACTTGTCACTTCTATAACTTCTGTGGCTTTAGACTAGTTATCAATTAACTAGTTCAATCTTCTCCATATTTTTGTCCAATTTGTCTCTAAATTTGCAAAATCATTATCTGAAAAATTCTGAAGTCGACTCTCAAATTTCCTCATCATCATTTATTCTTATTTTTATTTTTCATTCACCAATTTACTTGCCAATTGGCTTTTTTCCTAGTCCAATAATAACCAAGAATTTCAGAAATTATTCCTAAAATTCACCAAAATTCAAAATTAACAAATACAGTCACCGATTAAATTTTCAATACAACAAATTCACAAATTCTCAATAGTATTACATCACAATTCAATTATACCCGGAATTATCAATGAATGCATGTACAATTATTTTCATATGCAAAAGTTCAATATCCACGTGTATGTGTATATCATATAATGCATGAACATGAAATGTGTTTTCTAATCTCTCAGTAATCTTTCATATTTACTATTTTAGCCTTAACATGGATAACGGGATGTTACAACTATCATCCTAATAAGGCTAATGTGGTGGTTGATGCCTTAAGTCAGAAGACCAATTCAACATTGTTAGTGCAATAGGGTGAGTGGAGAATTACATCTGACGGGGCTTTAATTGCTCAATTAAAAGTTAGGCCTAATTTGAGACAAGAGATCATTTATGCTCAAAAAGTTGATAAGTTGCAATAACTTATCTTGGCAACTCAAGAAGGTAAACAACCTGATTTGTCTGTGAAAAGAGATGGTGATTTGTATTATAAAGATCAGTTGTGTATACTAGCTAGTGCTGAATTGAAGAAGAAGATGTTGTATGAGACTTATAATACTGTCTTCACAATGCATCTTGGTGAAAATAGAATGTATCAAGATCTCAAGTAGTATTACTGGTGGTCTAGTACGAAACGAGATGTTGTAGATTATGCATCTAAGTGTTTGACATGTTAGCATGTTAAAGCTAAGCTCCAGGTTCTATTTGGTTTGTTGAATTCTATTCTGAATCCTCAATGAAAATGAGATAACATTACCATGGATTTTCTGACTGGGCTTCCTCTCACTTACAGGAAGCATGATGTTGTATGGGTGACTATGGATAAGTTCACCAATTCTACTCATTTTATACCCATTCTTCCTGACTATCTGATGGATAAGCTGACAAATATATATTTGACTGAGATAGTGAAATTGCATGGGGTAACATTGTCTATTATTTATGATGGTGATCTTCAATTTACTTCAAGATTCTGGAAAAGCCTACAAACGACTTTGGGTACTTGACTCACTTTTAGTACTGCTTTAAGCCCCGGACAGATGGACAATCTGAACGGATTATTCAAGTATTGGAAGATATGCTTCGAGGTTGTGTGTTAGAATTCCCTGAATGTTGGGATAAATATCTTTCTCTAATGGAGATTGCTTATAACAATAGTTATCAGATTGGTATTGACATGACACCTTATGAAGCACTATATGGTAGGAAGTGCAAAACTTCGATTTATTAGACTTAATTAATTGAAAACAAGATGATCGAACCTAATATTGTAAAAGACACTGAAGAGAAAGTCTAAGTTATTTAACATAGATTAAAAGTTGCTAGTAATAGGTAGAAATTCTTTGTCGATTTAAAAAGGAATGATATTGAGTATCAGGTAGGGAGATAAGATATACTGAAGGTTTCACTATAGAAAAAAATACTTCGATTTGCGAAGAAAGGTAAACTCAGCCTACGCTACATTAGTTCCTATGAAATTCTTAGAAGAATCGGACCAATAACTTATAAGTTAGCTTTTTTTGAAGAATTGGTTAAATTACATGATGTGTTTCACGTTTTTATAAGAAGATGATACACACAAGGTTCTTATAAAGAAAGACTTGTGTCTCTTGTAGCTAGAAAAGTCCGACGGCTCAGAAATAAACCAATACCTTTGATGAAAATTCTACGGGAACACCGTAAACTTGAAGAAGCAACATAACAGCCTGAATTGACTACTTAGTATCCCTCGTTATTCTTACCTTATGCTTTCTTTTTGTCCTTGCTTATTTTGGGATGCGGTGTGGCTATTCAACCACTCTCGCATTTATCTAGATTGCAAATTTCAGGTACAAAGAATCCAATGATAAGATATTTTATTACGAAGACAAAACAAATGATATCATCAGACGATGTGACTGCCAGAAAGAATTCAGAATGTGAGTGTGGTGTTAGTCTAATGAGACAAACTTAGGATAGGAGTAATGCGAGGATAAGTTGATTCCTCTATTTTCTTTTTTCAATGGGCTTGACATGAACGCATTAGTTGTAGCATATTTATTCAGAAACTGTTCTTTTCCTTACATATACGAAACTGTACGTTCAAATAGTGCCCTTAGTCCAATCCAAGTGGAAAGTAAGGGACACGCTTATGTGATAAGTGATCGGACCTCCAACCACCGTTCCTCCCATCCAGAGGGGGTTTCAAAATTTTTTTTTAAGTGCAGGGATAGAATTTTATTTTTAATTGAAGTAAAATTTTAATATAAATAAAATTTTATTTTTTAGAGGCAAAACAAAAAAAATAATTTTTTTTGTAAGAAATCTATTGGCCTGCGCCTTACAATAGTCAACCCTATCATTGCAATGCTACAGGCTAATTCCATCCTGTACTTTTTGTTAATGACTACATAAATATTTTTCAGGGTAGAATCTTTTATTTAATATTATGGTATCTTATTTTGTTTTATGAATCTCAGTCATTTATTTATGTAGATCTTACGTTTATTTATACGAGACTTATATAGGACCCATATAAATAAATGACTAAAATTTATAGAACAAAATAAGTCACCATAATATTAGACAAAAAAATTCAGATTCCCACTTTTCTCCAAAATATTAGTTGATGTGTTGAGTTCAGATTTTTTGTCCAATATTATGGTGTTTTATTGTGTCCAATAAATCTCAATCATTTATTTATATGAATTCCGTATGAGTCTTGCGTGGATCTTGCAAAATAAATAACTAAAATTACATTAAACAGAATAATACAAAATAATATTAAACTAGATACTAATTCGTCAGGTGGGCTTCGGTGCTGTCCTTTCAATGCAATGATATATTCTTTGAGTTGTTTTAAAATCTGAAATCCCCCCTCATGCCTCAGCCCCCACTTCCGTATAACGTCAGCTTTCTGGACTGGAAATGGAATATACCTCCAGTTCCACTCTGACTCACTCATTCGTCTCTTTGCTTTGCCTTTTATTAACATTGTATACTCTCTTCACTTTTATATAACCTTATCTGAATCCCACTGTTTTTTTTATATTGTTATTATTTACCCATAAAAAGTTGTTTGTGAATAAATATTTACAAAAAATTACGTATTTGATGAAATTCCTAAAGTTTCCAACCTTCCTTCGAAATATTCAATGATTTGTGAACGTTACGTTAGGACATCTACAAATTTATTTCAATGATTTGTAAACGTTAGAACTAATATAACAAATATATTTCATTTCCGGCTGCAGCTCCGCAATGTTATTATGAGACAACTTTAAGAGTTACGATATTTTTAATGGGATGTGATTTTCTGTGCCAGTTATTCTGGCCGAATTCTGTACCACTTCATCCTAACCATCTATTTATGTGGAGGCCAGAATAGCTGGCACAGAAGATTTGAGAAGATTTTTAATTCGAGTTGATCCATCGGTTATTACGTATAAGTAGTAAGCATTGATTTGTTCAATAATTGCAATATTAATATTAATGGATTATTTTGAGGTAAATGATATAATTTTTTTGTTATTTTACTTATTTTAAAATAGATTTATTATTTAAATTATATAATAAAATTAAAAAATATTTTAATAAAATTCATTATTAAAATAAAATTAGAATAGTAGTATCGATTTATTATTTGCTTAATATTTAACTACATATGACATGTGTTAAAATAATTTGATAAAAATTAATAATGTTTATAAAAATTTTAAAAATAATGAAATATAATTAAAATAAATAATATATTTTCATATTTCACTTCACTCCCTGCTCGGAATTTGTAAAGGCTTAAAAGGTAATTTGATCCTTAAGCCTTTCACTTTCTCACACGCTTTTTGCTCTTGTTCCTCTCTCTCTCGTGTGGTTTTGGTTTGGGTCTTTTTCATTTTTATCTTTTCTCTAAATTGTCGTCCATTGCTGATCCTTTGGTTTCAGATGACGTAGGAGAAGAAGAAAAGCGCTTTTCTTTTTCACCTTTATAGGGTTTGCAGAACAGCTAATCAATCAGTTCATGTTGAAAAGCTGAAATGGATTTTCTGAAAAAGTTGAATACCATCTTCTTCACTGATTATCCTCCTGCTACTGAGACTTCAACTATTTCATCTGCATCCTCACCGCTTTCTTCTTATTGTGGTTTTACTAAATGTAGAATCTCAGACCCTTCTCTCTCTGCCATCACTTCCTCTTTTTCTTTTATTGCCACGAATCACATGGAATCTCACTCCCCTATTGTAATCTCTGTTACTGTTTCCGACTTTAGTTTATTGGGTTCTTTGTAAAGTTTTCTTCTTGCTGCTCTTAGTTCAGATTCCGTATGTCTAAAGCAATTGGAAATTGCAGATTCTCTTTATAGTAATCATTCGGAAAGAGAAGAGCTTTACTGCCTCTAGTTGTAATACATTGTATTCGATATGACTAGTTATTGTCCTGCATCTGCTGTCACCATGCTGGCAAAATACTGCGATCAGTCTCTCAAGATCAGACTGAGGTGATTATCATATTCATCTTGTTTCCGCTCTTTATTCTGACTCTTCAAGATTTGGATTTAAAGTCAAGGATGCATAGTTGTTACTGAAAACGATTGTATCACGTAATATTGTGGATCCTCCGATATTCATTCTCTGTGATATGGGTATATTCCATGTTTACTTGACGTTAATTTTCAATTGTCATTAAAGAAGTAGTACAAGAATTTTGAATGATTCTAGCAAAGAAACCCAATTGCAAATCCTTTTTCTTTACGCTACACGATGATCATCATTCATCAGGTATGATCATGATCATCATGATCGACGTGGGATTTGGAGGTGGAAGAGGAGGACCCTTAGGAATGGGAGTGCTAGTCTTTCGGTTTCAGCTTCAGCTTCTCCTCTTTCTACCAATCAGATGACGAGGGACTCATCCTGTCTCAAAACTTATCAGGAGGTTCTGTTTGTACCCACCAGCTAACCTATATCTTATTACCTTATCTTTATTAACTTTTTCCTTCCCTGATACTATTGTCATATTTAGACTTGCGTAATTAATCTACCTTCTTAACCCACAAGTTCTCTTTAGTATTTTTGGCCATTTGTTGGTTATTGATGTCATACCCTCTGCGCACTTTCTCTGATCCTTTGATGCTGAAACACATGCCAGGTTGTCAAGTCTGCTAGGAAAAAGTTTACCCATGAAATCTCATTCCAGTCCAAGGACAAAGATATCTCACTTGCAAAGGTACATGGACAACCGTCTTCTGCTAATATGATTTTTTGAGAGGGCATCTTTCCTTGATCTTTATTCAGTTAAGAGAATCTTCTACTTATTTTCCTTTTTGTTCGGTGTGCACTCCCTTACTGCCTCTTCAGTTTGCTAGTTATTATGACAGATCTATAGTGTCAAGTTTGGGTTGCCGGATCACATGTTCCTTAATAGCTTTTGAGTCCTTGGTTTTGAAACTATAATGGTCAACTTTCTACAAGTGGAAATTCATCATCCTACCATGTTTGTCATTTTCTGTTGCAGGCATTGCTGTATATTGCAGCAGAAGATGAAGCATTTATTGCTGCCAACAGAGAGATAGATGCTTGCTCACTCTTGAGTGAAAGGAGAAATCTTTCAGTCTCATCTGATACCCAAGACTGGAATTCTGTGGACCGCACGCCTTTGGGTGGAAAGAGAATAAATGAGTGGCTTGGTGAGTTGGATACAATTACGAAAGAAATCCAAGCAGAACTGGTATCCAGAGAAATAGGCTGCCATTTGGTTGAAGTTTTGGATGCTGTCAATGTTGTGCTTTTTGAGTTGAGGGGCTTCAAGAGGTCACCTGTTGTTGTAGATTCCAAGTATTCATACTTACACACTGTACTAACCACTGGATGTGGCAGTGGTAAAACTTGAAGCTCTTATCCTTCTGTAACTTTGTGTATTCTCGTGCGTGCCTGATGTTATGGTCATTTTTTTGCAGCAATTTTGCTTAGCATTATTTACATAGAGGTCTGTAGACGACTTGGTATAACCATTGTGGGATCTCGAGTTGGGGAAGATTTTTTGATTTGGCCCCAAATGGGAAACCCTGAGGTGCTTCAGTTTTTCAACTTCATATCTAGCAAACCACATTTATTTTTCAAATTATAATCTTGTAAGGCATTATAATTTGTTTCACTATTATATGCTGTAGGACATCTACTGTTTCTTGCCAATTCTGAAACTGGATTAATTGTCATATTGGCTATTGCTCTTTATAGGAGCTTTTCAAGGTAACTTCAGGACACAGCTTGTTTGCAATTGTTAATGGAACGTGTGTGGAAGACCCCAAGTCAAAGGCATCAGATTTAACTAGCAATTCACTTTTGGGGCTTGAGATAGCTACAAAGAGAGATATAATTGGCATTGCGCTGGCCAATTTGATTGTAAGTTTTGATCCCTGCATGTATGTACTATCTTTTAAGTGCTTTAAATATGTATTTAGTTGGCCTATTCTGCTTCTTTTTAGTTTCTTTCACTTTTGTTGTTGCCACATGATGGACAATTTTATTTGAATCTTTTTAGAGGCTTCATTGGAAACGAGCTTCAAGATCAAGTCGTGGACTCATGCTGACAGCTCCACTTAGGGATGTGCACGATATCGGTAAAAAACTTTGCAAGACTCATACTTCAAATGCTCCTCTGCTTCGTTCTCAAGATCTTAGGTAATGTACTTAGATGTCCATAGAGCATTAGATCATTCTATTTTGTTGAATATTTTAGCAGAAATAATTTCTGGTATTGCTTTTGTATTTGTTCAAGGAATTAGTATATGTAACGATTATGTAAATTATTGAAACATCCTTTTCCTTTTTGAATGGACATTGGTAAGTGTCTTACAGTAATAGGCTCAACATGCATTTGTATGTGATACTCTAAACTTGTGATTGCCATTTCTTAATATACAGGTTCTTCATTGCCTTCTCATTTTCTATTGTTAGCCATTTGCTGCAGTTTTTACAATAGATAGCTCAGTGACACAAAGTGCCTCTTGTACTTGTTTGTAACGTGAACATTTTATGCATTTAACAATCATTGGGCTTCATTCTTAACTGAACATAAAGACTATGCGGAGTTAGTCTGAGTTGTTTCCGTATCATCTCGTCTTGGGACTTGGTCAATGATGGAGGATTAAAGTTTAAAATAGTGAAGCAACTCTTTTCAACTTAACTATTCTAGAATTCCAACTATATCCTGCATGAATAGTTTATTGTTTTCTCTGTATGAGTACCATAATGTAGTTTGATCTATTCCTGCTCTTATTTTCGGTTGCTGTTCTTTCTCTCCTTTCAGAATAGATGGCTGATTTGCAAATGATACTTCTAACATTCCATACTTAGGCATTTTGTGTATGATATTGTCATATAACTCAAAAAGTTGTGGGGTTATGAAAACCAAACCAATTGATGGGCCATTCTTTGTTCTTATTTGCTGGTTAAAGTGACAACAAACCTGAGATTCATGGAAATAGTAACCTTGAATGATTTGTCCAATTGGGAGTCGTAATGATGAGCTTTTAAGTCCTTGAGACATTTGGATGGTGGGGGAATGGAACCCTATAAATGACTAGTTCTTCCCTGGATGATATTTCTATTCAAGTGCTGAGTTATTGATTTCTTTGCAGGCTGGCAATTATGGCTTCAGAAAGATTATTAATCCTACAGCCACATAATTGGACTCTGAGGAGGGACCATGGCATGATGTTGTACTATAATCGGTATAGACTTATAGGCTTAAAATTGTTCTATAGTTTGGGCGAGTTATTATGGTGGATGACAGAATGTGTTTGATTGCAAACGGTAGGGAATATGCAGAGGCAGTGCAAGAGCTTAGCATTTGCATGGCATTTGCCCCAGAAGAAGAGGCAGAAGTTATAGAACCATTTGTTGAGAAACTCCATTTGTTGCGGCTTGAATCATCATGGAAGTCTTGGGGACAACAAGATCGGCTCACAGTCCCTTGACTTTATCTGTAAATAACTTGTCTCTCTCTCTCCCTCCCTCATGCATCGTTTTTAGTTCTCATATGGTGTTCTGTGAGCTCCAGATAGTCTGCTGCTTTTGGATTTTTCACTGAAACAAGATTTTAGGACTTGTCTGCTTTCTGTAAAAATATTCATTACTACATGATTCTGTCCGTTTGTGGTCTTTTCATTCCATTTTTTCTCTTCCTGATGGATTTAGTACTTTTCTTCTTGACAACAGGCAAATCTCTGGATCTTTTGCTTCGAGAGATGCAAAGTTGGACTTTTCACTTCTCTCTTTCCTCCAACAACCCAATCAAACTTCCATTTTATTGAAGCAATTAGCAACACGGCTCTCTTGTCTATCTACACATGGATTTGCTTTAGATAAAGATCACAGAGAAACATAGAGAGTTTGGTCAGCCATCTTGTTAACTAGACATTTGAATTAGTTTGTTCATAGCTTTGAATTGGATAGTAGCAGCATGCACAAATTAAAAGTGTCAATCAAGGAACTAAAATCTAGAAACAGGAACTTGGAATCAGAACGGATAAGCTAAAATCCAAATGAATCTGGGAGTAAGGAAATGATTAGTTTAGCACTGCATTGAACACCAATGCCTTTTAGAATTGGCAAGCAAATTAAGAGATGCACGTACAACAGGCATGCAAGAGCTTGCTTGTGTGTAGATACTGTCAGAGAAGAGTGCATCTTCATCAGATAGTCCTTAATCAGCATTAGCGGTCAGATGAGGATAATAACTAACTTTGAGTGTAGCTTAGCAGTAGAATGCACAGAAAATGATTTCCAGTCCCGCCGGATTTTCACAGTAATTAAACAGCATTAGAGCGTACCACAAGGAAAGTAAGATTCTGTCATTAAAAGGGTCTCTAACAATTTGTTTTCTTCTGTAAAGTTCCATTACTTTAGAACCTCTTGGGCAAGATGTACGATTGCAGCAGCGGAATTATTACTTCCCAAGCAGTCGATACTTCCCAAGCAGTGGAGTAGTGATTGATATGTAGCAGGATTGGCATATGTCTATGATAACTAATGTACGTCAGCGTAGTGTGCCCTGTAAAGATCATTCCAATTGACATAAAAAGACCAATTAAACCTCCAGCTATTCATACTCTATGATGGCAAGGTGACGCCGTTACATTCTGGTTTTCATCAGCAACAAATAAAGGTCGACATGGTAACAGAAAAGCTTTCGCCATGATTGCCTTCATTGTTCCGTTCTAACAATGCACTAAACTAGGTTGGTCCCTCGTTGCTAACCCGGACACTTTGTGGGTTCAAGTGCTTTCTGGTAAATACAATTTTGATCGTCACTAACTTCCCCAAACTTTGAATATCTCCGGGGGATCTATGGTTTGGCGCAGCATCAAGGCCACCTGGTCTATAGTCCTCCGAGGCATGCAGTGGATGCTCGAAGATGGAGCCCGGACTCGGTTCTGGCTCGACCCCTGGATATTGGATACCGAGCCCCTGGTTAACCACACCTCCCAGCCTATCCCCCACCCCATGCTCTCACTATGTGTCCCTCATTTTGTGGATCCTGATAGCAACTGGAATTGGGCAGCGATCCAACCATGGCTCCCATCGTCAATTTGTCGTCTTATCGCTGGCACGTTCCCGCTGAACCCTTTCCTTGGCCTCGACAAGCTGGTTTGGGGGCTTCTGATAATGGTCTTTTTACTGTGGCGTCTACGTATTCCCTGCTTATGGACTATGCAGACGCGGAGCCTCATGGGTTGTGAAAGGCCATCTGGCAGTGGCTGGGACCGCAGCGTATCCGCACGTTTCTCTGGTTACTTGCTCATGATAGTCTTCTCACGAATCAACACCGAGCTCGGAAGCAACTCACAACGGACAGTTCTTGTGCTTATTGTTCTCTTGAAGAATCCGCTCTGCACGTCGTGTGTGATTGCCTCAAGGCGCGCCGCGTATGGAAACACTTTGTCGCCTCATCTTGCAGCGACCGATTTCTTTGATTTATCTCTTCACGACTGGCTTTTCACCAATAGCCATACCAGCCGCAGACTTCTGGACCGGGATTAGGCGGTCCTTTTTGGCATCACTTGTTGGTTTCTCTGGACTTGGAAAAACAAGTCCTTATTTGATCAGCATTTTATCTGGCCTACATCTCCTGACTTCCTTGTTTTGTCTTTTGCAAATCAAATCCGCAGGTCTTTTGAGCGGCGCAGCCGGACTGACACCAGAATTCGCCCCCGTCATGAGCTCCTCCTTAATTCGAGTAAGCCCCCGACGGGTTGGGTCAAATTAAATACCGACAGTTCCAGCTCTCATCGCAACTGTACAGCTACTGCAGGTGGCCTTTTATGCGACAATGACAGTAACTGGCTTGGAGGCTTCACACAGAACCTAGGTTGGTGTGCCCCGCTATCAGCTGAACTCTGGGGAGTCTTCACCGGCCTCTCTCTCGCCTGGCGCTTAGGCTTCCATCACGTTATCTTAGAGGTGGACTCCCTCGCGGTTCGCACTCTCATATCCTCCTCGGCCACCCGGTCTCAGGTGTTCAACCCTATTGTGGCGAGTATTCATGAATTGTTTTCCC
>JAOSBP010000005.1:10155629-10168275 GCA_027563825.1 Erythroxylum mucronatum
GTTGGACTAAGGTCTGACTATGAATATGATCTAATTGTGAATGTGCATCCATGTGATTGATTGAGGTTATGTTATGTTAAACATTCATTACATGAATGTATTGAAGATAAAGGAAGTTATGACCGGAGTCGCCAGGATAAATAGCTTAAAGATCAGAATGTGATTAGAGCCTCGGGCTCAATTGTGAATGTGCCCGGTATCCACTAAGGGATATGGGACAGATTATGCGATAGCTCGGTATTCACTAAGGGATATGAGCGAATAAAAAGGCACTTGGTCATAACAACAATAATAAATGGAAGTGAGTCTCACGTGCATTGCAATTCTAATTGATATGTGTGTTTTGTATAAATGATATGATCGAGGTGTGATGCATGAATTGAGTAAACCATCGATGATGGGTACCTCATTGAGTTCGCGAAACTCACCAAAATTGCAACGTTGTCTTTTCAGGACCGAGAGACGACTATAGCTACTGAAGAGACTCTACCAGCCGTGTAAATTGCGTTTGACAAGAGAAGTCATGGCTCAAAGGTCGGTCAGCTGGGATTTTTGAGCAGAATAGTTAGGCTGTATTTATTTTTCCTCATGCATGTAGTACCTTTGTGCTAGGTTTTGATGATGTACCTATGGAAAGTGTTTAAAGACACATTGTAGATTTTGATTTTTGTGAAATGAAATGGAGAAAAAGTTGGTTTTAAAATACTATGGTCTTCTTATGACGCTTTTTAAGTAAAGTGTGACACCATGCCATATGAAGTGAATGTAGTGATTGAACGTAGCTCGCTTTTATCGTAGGATATGCATTGGAATGACCTTCGAGCATCCAGGTGTGTACCCTGCGGGAAGGGGCGCTACATTTAGGTTATCCCGGTAGCACTAAGGCTATGGGCTCTATCCCACATCGGTTGGAGAGGAGAACGAAGCACTCCTTATAAGGGTGTGGATACCTTTCCCTTGTAGATGCGTTTTTCTTGCCCGAACGCATCGGATCCCATCAGAACTTCGAAGTTGAACATGCTAGGGCCAGAGCAATACCAGGATGGGTGACCTCCTAGGAAATCCTGTGGGAAAACTTCCTGGATGCAATAAGGCATCAGGAAGCAAAACCGTGAGGGTGCTTGGCATGAAGGCCTTGGCCCAAAGTGGACAATATCTGCAAGCGGGTGGTCTGGGCTGTTACATCACCATTTTGTCACCATTTTTCTTTATCTTGAACACCCATTTGTTCTTCAGGGCCTTTTTACCTTTTGGAAGCTTCACAAGCTTATATGTATCATTCTTCTTCAAAGATTTCATCTCTTCCTTCATTACTATAAGCTAGAGATCCTTGTTTTCATATAATGCTACCTCTTGAACACTCCCAGGTTCACTCTCAATAGTAACTAACAGATATTATGAACTTAGATATCTAGCAAAAGTCTCTTTCTCCCTTGTTGACCTTTAAAGTTGTATTTCATTAGTTATTAGATCCAGTTGCTCCCCCTGCTTATTATCCTAAATACTTCATCTTCAACATTTTCCAAATGTGGTTCATGTATCTCATTATTACCAAGTTGTACTTGATCAGTATTAATGTGTGTTTGGTTATACACTTCATCTCCTTCACCTGCAAACTACTTAGTAATGGTAAAGATTGGAGAAAAAATAACAATTCTATATGATGAGCTACTACGTGTAACTTTATCTTCACTAAGAAGATCTACACCTCTCTTATACTTCTGGAATACTATATCCCTGCTTCTGAAAACTTTTTACTTCTCTAGGTCATAGAGTCTAAATCTAAATTGATCACCACTATAGCCAACAATGATGCAAGGTGTCACCTTTGAGCCAAGTTTTTGTCTTTGATCTTTTGGTACATGTTTCAATACCTTATAGTTAAATAGTCTCAGATGGTGATATATAGGATCTTTTCCTATCTACTCTCTCTTAAGAATCTCATAATCTAATAAAACTAAGGGAGCTCGGTTGATCAAATAGACTATAGTTTGGACTACTTTACTCTAAAATATCTTCAACAGCTTGGACATTTTAGGCATGCAAGGAACCTTCGAACAGTTGTTCTGTTCATCCTCTCAACAATACTGTTATGTTGTGGAGTACCAGATTCAATCTTCTCATGTCTAATGTCATACAACGTATAATATTCTTCAAACACCTTGGAAGTATACTCTCTTCCATTATCTGTTCTTAGGTACTTCACCTTCCTCTCAGCTTCCCTTTCTACTATGGCATGAAACTTTTGGAAAGTTATGACCCCTCCTTAATTGGGCCACAGACATTTAAATGCACCAGCTTTAATCTCTTAGTCTTCTTTATAGATTTTCACTTAAAAGATACTCTATGTTGCTTTTTAACCAAAAAATGATCACAAGGATTAAGAGGTAGTGTCTTCTTAACTAGGATAATGGATTTACAAGCCAACAACTTTAATCCATTCTCACTCATGTGCCCTAATCATCGATGCCACAAGTTTGGAAAAGTTTCCTCTTCAATTATGTATACTTCTCAACCACTACACACCTTTAAATTTGTCTTGTACAACGTGTAATATGACTCTCATTGAGCAACAGCCATTGCTCCTTTGGACAATTTCCACTTCCTATCCCCAAAAATGTGGTAGAATCCTTCTTGATCTAACACATTATTTGATAACATATTTAACATTAAATCAGGAATGTGTTGTACATCTCTCAAGGTTAGCAAGTTTAATGTTTACATAAACTCAGATATTACCCATATCAACAATCTTAGCAAAACTTTGATTACCTATCTTTACACTTCCAAAGTCTCCATTCTTATAATTTAAGAAGTACTCCACTTTTGGAACACAATAATATGAAGCTCTTGTGTTAATCAGCCACTCAAAACCTGAATTACTAACATGAAGACATTCACTTGTCGCAAAAACTATGAGCACTTCATCATCTATGTTTGAATTTTTGCAGTTGTATTCTCATCATATCCATCATTCTAACGATCTAGCTTTTTGATCCCTCATTTATTTGTAGCAGAACCTTTTAATGTGTCCTGGCTTTTCACAATTGTGGTATATCTGCAAATCTTTGTCACCATTGGACTTTGATCAATTTTTAGACTTGCCACCACCTTTAGGACCCCTTGTATTTCTCCTTTCGCTATTTTTTGCCATAAAGGCCTACACATTGTTAACTCCTGTCTCTTTTCTTTTGATTTCTTCATTGAACATACTCGTTTTGATTACATATGATGAAAGCACACCTTCAAGATTCAAATTGCTTTTTCATTCCTTGTCATTTGCAATGGCAATGTTTGCGTACTAAAGACACATCTAACCCATATAAGTGCAAAAGAAACATGCAAACAATACAAAAAACAGGTGACGTCACAACCTTGCAAGCCATACGGATTCTCCAAACAAAAGGGCAAAGAGGAAAAGAGTTATTTTGATCACACCCACAAAAGCAAAATGAAAGAAGATTTAAATATAATAATTTGTTGACGATGCTTCCTTCACCAGTGTGCTCTGCTCCAACTGCGTGTGACTGTCTCTCGCAAGCGTGAAATATGGTTGTGCAGCTTGAAAAATCTGCACAATCCTAAAATTAACTTTCGGTTAAGTCACACTCGTAACTCTTTTTTTTCAATTATATATTATAATATATTAACTTTCATGAATCATAAAATAAGATACTAGGTCTTATTTTCGTTAACATTTTTTTAAAATTATAACTTTATTTTTTAAATTATGCACTAAAACAGAACTCTTTTTTATACTTTTTAATCATATATATAATATATTAATTTCTTTAAATTTTAGGGTTCTAAAATTCTTTTAAGTTTTAAAACGTTTAACTTAAATATTATAATTTATTTTTTATTCTTATCTACATCACACTATACATTTACAAATTTTATTTTTTTTCATTCATAATTTTTATTAACTAATTTTATTAGTTCATTTCAAATATTCAAAGTCTTATATTTTTACTAATTTTCGTCCCAAAAAATTTATCCATATTAACAAATTTTAATTTTTTTTCTCACAAAATTTAAAAATTAACAATATTTATTTATACATATTTAGTCAATCATAAAATAACATATTATTCGTATATATTTTTAAATTATAACTTTATTTTTTAAATTATGTACTAAAATATTATAACCCATTCATTTAGAAATTTTCCTATAAATGTTACTAAACTATTTTATCTTTTCTAATATATAAATTTCACAATATTCACTTACATATTTCATCCATTTATCTTTTTAATTCATTCATCCATTTATTTTTTTATTCATTTGTTATTATACATTTCAAGGATTTTAAAATTTTACAATTTCTTATTTAAACTTAATTATTTTATTAATTCATTCAAAAAAAATCAACTATTATATTTTTCTTCTTTTTCTTTTGACAAAATTTTAACTTCAATCCCACAATTCTATTTTTTTCCCTTAGATTTTAATATATTCATTTATAGAATACTCTTTATTTTTAAATTAAGTGGGTACTACCACTGCACATTTGTGCAGTCTGCTTCTGCTAGTACAAAAACTATACCACGACGATATCTACCAAACTCAAAATCATGGTGCTTTTCTTTATATTACTGATACCAGAATGACGATAAAAGAAAAACTAAATGAAGTTCTATCAAAATAATATCAAAGAAGATAAATAAATATTTTTTTAGATGTGCTTATCAGTAGATAGCAGAGATGTCAATGCATCATAAAACAATAAAAAGGATGATTATTGAGTTCTTCAGATGTGTATAATAGTAAATAGCAAGTCCACAACCATTCATGTCTAAGATGTGTATTATTATGCACAATATCTCATAATTAGCAAATTTAGCCTTTTGGTGCCCCAGTATGAACAGAAATAAAGTAAGAATACAGGAAATTCATCAATGAAAGGGCCTGGAGCATCAGGGGAGGGGACAGCTTATTCTTAAGCATCCTAAGCTTTAATATTTAGACTCTGCCAGCATAAGGTTCCCACTTCCCTTGGCGGGTAATTTGTACCATTTCTGTTGTGACGCCCTCCTCCTTGATTTTGCGACGACTACGTCCACCCCAACACAGTTTTTTGCAATAACTCAATCTTCCAAGGCATTGGTGGCACTCAAATTGTCACCATCTCCAGTCCTTTTACATCAGTAATGCTTACTTGGATCTATTCATGGTTTAAACACCAAAATATTTATGCATGTTCCATATTTGTCCAGCGTTCTTCAACGGCCAGTTATGGTTGTTCCTCCGACATCAACCAGGAAGCCTAGCCAAGTTTGCATCAATCTCAATCAGGTAATAAACCAAAAAAAAAAACAAGAAAGATGCAGAAATTGAGTTGTAAATGAGAAAATTTTTTGAACATTTCCCAACTTCCCTCATTTGTAGAGGTTTTTTGGGATCTAACTTTTACCTGGTGTAAGGATAAAACATATACACTCGGAAAAGAATAGTTCAAAATTCACAAATTGAAAGCTCTCAGATAACTGTCTTGCTGTGACCTGCTGTGCAATTTAGAAATGGAAGATGCCTGCAGATATTTTATCTTCAACAATTTGACATACTACATGCCTACAGTTTTTAGCTATAAATATGAGTGAAAGAGAATCAAATCAAATTCTTTTACCGTTGGAATTTTGAGGTTCGAGGGATGGTTATGAAGAAGAAAACATATCCTGAATTGTCTAAAGTTCAGTAAAATGGACAACAGAATTATAATAGGGGAAAACAGAAGCATGAAGCAACATACTGTCAAAGGCAACGTACAAGGATATTTCTGCACCATTTGATTACTCTTCATATCGACCACAATAGTGGGCATTGCTTGATCTTGAATCTTTCCTAGAAGGCAACACACATACGATAATCTTCATCTCTGGTAGATCAAAAATATTCACTTTCTGTAACTTCTGAAATTTACACTCCGGTGAGTTATATGCAAACTCAGCGACCAACTTATCCCAGGACTTGATTTCAAGAACTTCAGGATCTTGTGGAAGCTGGATCGGGGAGGATATCTTTTGGAAGCTTTGGACACAGCTCAACTTCCAGATTTTTTAGAGACGGAATCACAGCTCCAATGCTCTTCAATTCTGATAGCTCAAACAGATGCAGCGAGTGTAACTTCTTCAATAATAACTCTGGTGGTTTCTCATGTTCAAACAGAGTCACCAACTTATCACAGGACTTGACTTCCAGAACTTCAAGATCTAGCGGAAGCTGCGTTGAGGGGCAAATTTTTGAAAGCATTGGACATTGCTCAACCTTTAAACATTTTAGAGATGGAAACACACATCCAATGCTCTTCAATTCTGGTAGCTCAAACAGATGCAACGAGTGTAACTTCTTCAGTAATAACTCTGCTGGTTTCTCATGTTCAAACACAGTCTGTAACTTATCACAGAAATGAATTTCAAGGATCTCAAGGTTCTCTGGAAGCAAGGATGAGGGGAAGATGTTTGTAAGCATCGGGCAGCAGTCCAGAAACAAACGTTTCAAGTTCTGAATGACCTTATACTGAAGGTTCCCCTTGTATATTGTTTCCAGGTGTGGAAGATTTGAAATCCACAGAATCTCCAAATTTTCCCCGAATCTTGCTTCTTTCTCTTTGTCATGAAGAATGGTTTGCATGTTGTTGCATCTTTCAAACCAACAACCTTTCATGCCCTTAATATTGTCAGCTCCTAAGTCAGATAAGCTACTCAGTGATTTAGTATCATTGAACAATACATAAGAGGCAAACTTCAGAATAACATTAAAACTGTCAGGAAAACTATGAAATCCATGAATCTCAAAAAATCTGTCGTCTGTTTCATGATGAGGGGTATGTCTAAAGTCGTAGTAAATATCCCAGACAAACGGTTCTCTGTCACAATGGATAAGTTCCTCTTTCCCTTCCTCCTTCACAGGACAAATATAGAAATGAGGGTAGGTGGCGTCAGCGTGGACATCACCCAACTTGAAGATGCTCAATCCATCAAAATGAATTTCCTCAGGTAGGCACTTTATCTTCCCCCATTCAATATCCTCCAATTTTGAAAGAGTAAGTATCTTAAGACTGTTCAAGTCTAAGATCTCGTGAGGTATTCCTTTGATGTGGCTCTCTGATGAATCCAGAACCTCATTTTCGGAAACAGTTCCAAGAGTTGACACTTGACTAGATACTGAAGAACTACTAGGTGAAAGCTGACTGACACTCAAATGCTTAGCCATTGGTGGATACACCTTGAGAGGGACCCCAGAAATGTTTACAATCTGAAGGGAAATCATATTCTTCAAGAATGATGTGTCAAAATCTTTAAGGTTACTTGTACCAGACAGATTGAGTTGTTGAAGACGAGAGAAGAATTTGATAGATTGAGTTGGTATCCCCGTCAAAGCCTTACAACCCGATATATCAAGAATTTCAATTTTACTGAGATCATCCATCTGCGGCAACTGACAAAGGTTCTGACATCCAGCAAGTAAAAGTTGGCAAAGGTTGCCAAGTCCAGAAAGTGATGGTACCTCCTTAATGTTGGTATTTGAGAGGTTGAGAACTCGAAGATGCATCAAATGACGGAAGGATTGGTCCACAAATTTATCCAAATTCTTGGCATTTGAAAGATCAATTAACTCTAGGTTTTCAAGAGCAGATGTGGAAGGAAATTCAGAAATTTTCTCACAGCCACTTAAAATGAGACTACAAAGGCTTCTAGTCAGAAATGGTGGTTCACTAATGAGGGTTCGGGAAAGAACAAGCATCTTAAGTCCATCCTGCTGCTGTACAGATCTTTCCAACTTGTTTCTCCTAAACTCAGAAAAGCTGCTACAACCTGAAAGATCAAGAGTTTGAATGCTCTGTGGAAGGCTTGGCAATCTTGACAAGCACTCACAATTGCATAAGAAGATTTGGTTCAGCTTTGAAAGGTCCTTTACAAAAGGAAATGTACTAATTTTGGTTCGGGAAAAGTCAATCAGTTGAAGTTTAGACAATGGATTGAAAGTGGCTTCACTGATGCTCTCCAACTTTGTAGCACCAGAAGTATCAAGAACCTCAAGGTTCTTGAAATGACTCAGGGTTGGTAATGCTTTCAAGCTAGAACAATCCTTAAGGATTAACCAACGCAATGCAGGACACTGTTTGGTTGGAGAATCTAGTGATGTAATCTGCACTCTGGATAGATTAAGACTCCTAAGGTTTGTCATGTTATCAAAAATATTAAACCCAATTTTCGTCAAGGAACTACCATCAGATATCTCAAGAACAGTTAATGCCTTAAGATTTGAGATTATCTGAACTTCCTCCAACATCTCACATCCTCTTAGCAAAAGCACTTCAAGTTTCTCCATGTTAGACAAAGACAAGGGAACAGATCTAAATCTGGGTTGGAAAATGGCAAGAACTTTGAGTTCCTTCAGATTGTGAAAGATGGTTTCAGGAGATACCTCAGATAGCTTATTTCCATCAATTAATAATGTAGAAAGCGTCTCCCAGCTTTTACGGTTGCACACAGTTTTCATCATACCATCTGCAAGTGCAATTTTCCCAAGAGAGTTCCATTCTCCTTCATCGTAAATGTTAGCTAGTCCTAGCTTGGCAGTGCTACCAATCCCACGAACCCGGTCATCAATCACCTCCAGTGCCTTCTTTTCCATGGTGATGATGTTGTCTTCTTGTATTTTAAACATTCCTCGATCAATAAACTCCATAAGAAACCTGTGGCCCTTCATGTAGCCTTTCTTTAAGCAATCTGTAAAACCAAGATATCCCTCCATCATCCAACATGCAATTAATTCATTATAATGGATACCACCATGTTTTTCAAACAGTTGCCTGCTATACCAGCAGCAGCTTTTCAATTCACTGCTGGGCAACATGTCATACCCACAACGAAATATGCCCTTAACACCATCATCTACCTTCTCACAAGCTCTTTCAAAGGCTTTTTCCAGTGTCCACTCTTTGGAACTTTGCTGTGCGATGTACCTCAATGCTTCTGCTATCACTATAATTGCAGCAGGTAAATCCTTACTCTTCTCCAAAATATCTTGTTTGGCTTTGAACAGACATTCAGGGACTTGCAACTTGGCTCTGGTTTCAAACAGAGATAACGATTCAGCTTTGGACACGCCCCCCAACTCAGGCAGTTCCCCTGTTACTTCACCACTGTCGCTTTTACATCTAATGACCAAACACCTGAGTGATTGCCTCTGATTTGGACGGATAAAGGAGTTTAATATGTCTTCAATCTCTTTCTGGGTCATCTTACTCCCCTCATCGTCCAAGATCAGAAGATATTTCTTTCTCCCAAGCAATTCAGAAATCTTTTGTTCCAACTTTTCTTGTAGTTCCTTTTCTTTTTTCTTTTGCTCGCCAGAAAACCACCCTCCGGATGCTTCTCAGCCGGAGCTCCTCCCGCCGGTCTCCCCCACGCCAGTTCTACCCTCCGCCATTGCCGAAGGTACCCGGTCCGCCGCCCGAGAAAAAGAGAGACACGTTGAAGGACCTGTTCGTGTCGTCGCCGGCGTTCGAAGAAGAAGAAGAAAAGGATGACCGCAGATTCTCGTCTTCCATCAAAAAGCCGAAATAAAAGTGAAGGGTTAGATCGATACATACCTCAATAGGACTAAGCCTCCTCATATAAAACATGTCAGCAGTCTCAGGGACACCATTAACAGTCCTTCCCATCTTAGAACAAACCTTGGAGTCTCTTATACAAGGCTAGTGTTGGTCGTCGGAGGCTTCACACCATTTCTCTCAACATTTCGCTAGGGTTTTTACTTTTCTGAAAAGGGGGTAAAATGTTAGACCGTAAAAACGAAATGGGAGGGAGAGTTCAAATCATCAGATTAAGTGTAAGGGCAAAATAGACTTTTCAAGTCTATTTGTTGACCAGATTTGCTTAAGGGGCAGTGAGTTAATAAATTTTCAACTCAGGGTTGTTTTTGCTAATTTTTATATGTCAGGGTTTTTTTAGCAACTTTGAAATAACACAGGGTTCTGAAGGCAATAAATTCTATTAGTAAGCAATTTAAAAAAGAAGAATTTAAACTTAGTGATGAATATGAACATAGAGAAGACTAAGATGTTGATGGTCATACTACCATTAACTAATTCATGTTTTTTATGTTTTTATTTTGAAACTCATAGCCTCCCAAATTACAATGTATGGTTAAGACATGTCTTCACAATGGTGTCTAATAAAGACTATCATTAGACTATAATTCATATAAATTGATAGTAGGTATTAAAGTATTAAAAGTTAGAGTTCAATCCATACTATTTTTGATAATTTGCCTAAAGTTGTTGGTTAAAATATTAATTTTCCTTTAATTTGTAAACAAGAATTACACAAAAGTTGCCACTATATTGAAAAATTTTGATTATAGGTTTAAGAATAATTATTTCTTAATTATAGAAGGAAATTTTAAAAAAATAGCTTACAAAACTTTTATAATTGAATTGAATATGGAGAGATTTAGGACTAAGAATATTTGTGTCGTATTTGTTTTTATGAACTTACTTTTAAAGGTTGGATACTAAAACAAAATAAAAGTTTGATACTTAATTAAAAAAAACTTAAAAGATTTAACATCATGTATAACATTATCATCCTAAAAGAATCAATATGGTTAATAAGCACTAAAATATTATATTTGATTTTATCAACTATATTCAACACAAATTATATACAATTATGGTGCCTATACAATTATAATTAATTAAGATGTAGCAATGGTTACGAGTGAAAGTAGGTGTCGTTTATCAAAGATGTTTTTGGTAAATTAGAAAAACTTTATACAAATAATAAAATGTTATGTACATAACTCGAGATTCCTACACATGAATCGCTTGACTACCAAAAGAAGATCCAGTTGAACCTACAGCAGACCGTGCAACCTACTGCCTTACATCAAACACTTAGCCGTTTATCAAAGATTGAGTCCAATTGAAGTATTTTTCATTAATTGAGTTAAATGAATAGTTTAAAATTTTATCAGAGCCTAGGCGAAGAGGGTCTTACTTAGCTAGCCAAGCTTTTTAATGTGATCATAAGTCTGCCAAAATGCTAGATGATTGGAGATTTAGTATCTTAATTTCTTTATACAAGAATAAAGAGGACATTCAAAGTTGTAACAACTATAGAGGCATCAAATTACTTAGTCACACCATAAAGTTATGTCAGAAGATGATTGGGAAGAGAGTGAGAAAGAATGTCATCTCGAAAAACTAGTTTGGCTTCATACTAGGAAGGTCCATGATAAAAGCTTTAGATCGCTTTAGAAGATTAATGAAATATTACAAGGAAAGACAATGTAACATACACATGGTTTTTATTAATTTAGGGAAAGCATATAACAGGGTACCTAATAAAATTACGTAGAAGTGTTCAGAAGGTAAGAGAGTTCCTATGACCTAAATATGGGTTATTATGGATATGTATGAAGGTGTAAAAACTTGAGTAAGGATGATAAGATGAGATACAAAGCATTTTCCTATCGATATTGGGTTACACTAAGATTCCTCTTTGAGCCCCTTTTTATTTATGGTAGTGATTGACGAGCTTGCTAATAATATCCAAAGGGATGTTCCTTGGTGTATATTGGTTGCTGATGCATTGTTTTAATGGATGAGACAATAGAGAGTGTCAATGTTAGGCTTAAATTTTGGAAGGATACGTTAGAGTCGAATGACATTAAATCGAGTAGGACTAAGAATGAGTACGTAAAGTATAACTTTTTAGGACATAGGGTGGCTGCCGAGTGGAGGTGAAGATTGGTGCAGAAGTTATAACGCAAAAGGAGTGTTTTAAGTATCTAGGATCTATAATCCAGAGTAATGGAGAGATTGATAAAGACATAGTTCATTGTATTAGATCAAGGTGGCTTTAATGGAGAAGTCCACTAGGAATTTTAGGTGACAAAAAGATACCACTTAAGCTTAAAGGTAAATTCTATCATTTAGTGATTATGCAGCCCATGCCATATAGGGGGAGTATTAACCCATCAAATAGGTGCATAGTTATAAACTAATGGTGGCGGAGATAAGGATGCCCTATTGGAATTGCAACCTTACTAGAAGAGATAAGACAAGCAGTGTAATGATAAGACACAAATTAAAAGTGCAAAATATTAGTGAAAAATTAAGCAAGACAAGGGAGGCTTAAAAAGAATTAGGGGGAGGTAATTAAGAATTATATAACTCTACTGGAACTTATCGAGTAAATAACCCACAATAGAAAACTTTAATGTACTATGATACGAATAAAGGATCTCACATAAAGATATCTTTGTCGTTCTCATAAGTCTTTTAGCATTTTCTTTTTGTATTTAGCCTAGACATTTAAATATTTAGTACTTAACTCTTACAGAGTATTTGGTTCACCTGCTGGAATAGATAATAAATTAAATGATTATTCTTAGGAATAGAATAAATGAGGAATATAATGGAATAAGTATGACTTAGTTTGATTCATTCTTAAGAATTTCCAATGATGATGTATGCCAATGTTTGGTTTGAAAACATAAATTTGAGGTAAAAAAGAATAACTAACAAAAAGACCAAAATATTCATTATAGTCTCCATTATTATTATTATTATTATTATTATTATTATTATTATTATTATTATTATTATTATTATTATTATTATTATTATATT
>JAOSBP010000005.1:10175633-10203744 GCA_027563825.1 Erythroxylum mucronatum
TAACGACTATCAAGATAGGCAGGCTATCCATGATATGTTCTTTATGGAAAGACGGTTGAGGGGCACTACACTGACTCACTTTTCCGAAGGTAAGAGGCGTGCATTTAAATGTAACAAATCCTTGAGGTCTCAGGTTCGAGTAGCAAAGAGGACAATACCTTTGAGGGTTGTGGTCGCGTGCAAACTTGGGGTATGCGGGGCCCAGTTCGTCCCGGTACGCAAAACACAGACCCAACATGTGAGGACCCCTAGTATAGCCCAAATGGACCTTCCCCGGTCTGGAATGGCCCCCAGACCCATGTATGCTCGTTAGGCAGACATGTATGTTCGTTTAATGGACATACACTGTTTACTTGTGAAAATTTACATTTTTGACCCTCTAAATGGCAAAATCTCGCTTTGAGGTCTTCATGAAAGTTGTAGATTTAGAAGTTTATTTTAAACCGTCAAGAATGAACTCAATCCGACATCTCTATAAAAGTTATGGCAATTATCCCAAGACAGATACAATATGATTGAGGACAAAAGCATGCTTGGTTCTTTTGGTCATAACTTCATCATATGACCTCCAAATGAAGTGATTCTTGAAGTAATAGATTCATAAGACATTTTTATATCTCTTCATAAAAATTGGTAGTCTTTGGTGTTGATTTGGAAAAGATTGATGGATTGGTTGGAAGAGCATGA
The DNA here is from genome assembly GCA_027563825.1 of Erythroxylum mucronatum. Taxonomy (NCBI): domain Eukaryota; kingdom Viridiplantae; phylum Streptophyta; class Magnoliopsida; order Malpighiales; family Erythroxylaceae; genus Erythroxylum; species Erythroxylum mucronatum. The sequence goes on from JAOSBP010000005.1 coordinate 10,176,321, forward strand.
CTGGGTTATGAACACACTTTGGATTTTTAAGCATACCTCACACCAAATTTTGATAAATGATTGAAAAGAATGAAGAAGGACAAATTCGACTTTAGACAATATGGCAGAAGTTCATCGAGTAACAATTCAAGATAACAACTTAAGACACAAAAGAGTGAACTAAAGACGAGGAGAATCCAATGTCATGAATGTCAAGATTTCAGACACATTCAATCCGAATGTGCCAATACTGCGAAGAAGAAAAAAGAAAAGTCCTTCACAAGCAACTGCAGTGAAAATGATTCCGAGAGTGAATATGGTAGCGAAGAAGAAATAGCAAATGGTGCTACGTTGGTTGCCTTACATAGCAACAGTCTAGTTACTTGCTTAACAGTAACTGAGAAGGAAGTAATTGAAGGTCGAAAAAAGGGGAAATCAGAAAAATTCAAAAACAATCCAGATCAATATCCAATATCAGATTATGACAGGGATGGAAGTGGACTAGATGACAAAAGGGGGAACATTTATGAGGCTTATGAATTAATATACAAAAATGGGTGAAAATATGTAGAAAAAATGAAAAATTGAAGGAAGAGGATCTCTCCATGAAGAACAACATCCAAGAGTTAGAAAAGAAATTGGCGTTGACGTCAGATGAGCTTGATGAAGCTAGATTGAAATTGGTTAGTACTGAAAATAGATTGAGAATATTGAATGGAGGCACAAAAAAACTAGAAAAATTAATGAAAATTGGTAAGATTAAAGGTGATCTTCAAGGCATTGACTATAAGGATGAGTGCTTTAAAGTGAATGAGGAGAAATATAGTATGTCTAGATCTATTCAAGAAGAAGAAACATCAAGAAAGAATTGAAGATTTGTACTGACGTGTCATTTTTGCGAAGTTATCGAGCATATAAGGCTGAGATGCTACAAGATGTTACAAATTATGTTTCAAAGGAGTCAAAATCGAAAATCTAGACATTCTCTATTAAATTTCCAGCAGCAACCCATGATACCGAAGCAAACTTGGATTAGAAAGGTTCAAGTACAAGCAAAAAAATGTAGTGAAGGAAAAACAAGAAATTATACAAAGTCGTTAGTTATTGCTTTTAAAGCAACTGATCAAACAGAGGACAAGTCAGTTACTTCAGAAGAAGAAACCGATGATAAAGATAATATGACTATGAATAAGGCCAGGTTTGAAATTCTTCGAGAGGCACAGGGACTGTGTGCTTTACATTTTTGAAGTATTTTTTGTGTCATTAAAAAACAAAAAAAGAAGAAAAGAAAAGATTTGTTTTTTTTGTTCCTTAGTTTTTATGTTGCTATTGTCGTCTCATCTTTTAGTAGTTTGCATTGTGACTTCTATTTGGCTCCACCGAAGACTCTTTAGCTCTCTCATAGGTATGGGTCTCTCTCTCAAGTATCTCCCTCTTTCGTGCATATCTCTCGATGTTTTGAATGGTAGCAAAGTGTCATCTTGGCGTGCTTATAATTATTCCGCTACACCTATGGTTGATTCTTATGATTATATGTTTTGATACTGTTTTGTCCCAAGGGACAGACATCATATTGTTTATGGTGAATGTTCCATTTAGGGGGAGATTTCAAGGTATATGCGTGACTATTTGTCATGCTTTTTGGCATCTTTTTGTCCCAAGGGGGAGAAATTTGCATGATTGGATAATTGTGATGTTCTTTTGGAACTTGATATTTGATTAAGGGGGAGTTCCTTTTTCATCTCATATGAACTGTGATTGTGATGGTTATATGTCCAATTATCTCCTTTAGGGGGAGTTTTGACTATGTGACAAACAATGCCAAAAAGAGGGAGATTGTTAGGATATATGTTATATATCTAAGTAAATAGTTTGGCACTATTTATTAATTAGACATATAAGATATTATTTGGATGATGACTTAGATTCAAAAGCTATATGGATAATCTTCTAGTTAAAAAAGAAATCCTATATTAGATTGGAATCTATTATCATGTTGGTATTGAAGTTGTCTTATTGCTGGACATGTTGGAAATTAATGATTTATGGGTTTTGTGTATTGAAGAACTTAGAAGGATGAGGTTGTTGCAGTTTGAATTGGATGTCGTGGTTGCATGGTTATAGTAGGACTCTGTTTGCTTGTGTGGATTGTGCACATCTCCTGATCACTGTAGAAGTCTATCAAATACGTCAGTAGCAGAAACGAAGTGGATCGGCTTGAGTGGGATAGGCTTGATGAATATTAGTTGTTCAATGAAATAGTGATTGAGTGGTGCATGTGTCTTGGAATATTGCTGAACAACATATGATGGGTGGAGTGAGCCACGGTGTAGTGAGTTGGTGAGCACTTGTTAGGTTGCACACGTTTTTATAATTGAGAAAATTGAAGTGAATCGGTGTGTTGCACAAACCGTTATTGTGTGTGAGAGCATTATTAACAGAGTGGTAGGCATTGAAAGACATAGCTCATGTGGCTTTTAGAATTTTAGTAATCAGCTATTTAGTGGGCATTAATGACACACTTAAAAAGGTAGCTCACGTTGGTTTTTGGGATTATGGCTATAAAGCATTAAATGCCTTCTTGTTGCCTGTATCATAAACGCGTAAACCAGAGTAGCTTAAATTGGTTATAGATCACAACATTAAGGCTTCCTAGTAATGTTGTTGAATTTTTTAGAAGTGTAGCCAAGGGTTTTTGTTTGGGCAACAACAATTATTAATTGATTTCCTTATGAGCTGCGTATACTTTGGTTGGTGAATGTGTTATCGGTGTAGTTGCGGTTTCATATTGGTGGTTATGTGAATAAGCTCATTATTATTGTAATGACTTCCAGATCTGTTTCAGTGGAGCGAAACTTATCAAGAAGTTGCGAAACTCATCGGGAAGTTGTTCTTTTCTATCTCAAGTATATTTAATTTTCATTCTTTATTATTTTAATCGCTTGAGTTATTTGTTTATTGTTCTTTCATTAAAAGATTGATTGAGAAAATCCTCTGTTGAGGTTAGTATGAGGTGGTCGTACCATTGGGTGTGAAATTTTTTCACGGGAAGTGAGATTGGGAGAAAGTGTCAAAGGTTGAGTGGTGTCGACTCAGTAAAGCCTGGGGTAAATCTATTGTATTTCAGTAAAAGTTATTAAGTTAGGTGAGGGTCCCGCAGACGTAGGTGAGGTGTGCTGAACTGAGTTACCAAATTTTTGGTGTTCTTATTATTTCGTTTTTGCTTGGTTTTATTTTGTTCGTGCCAAAGAAGTTTATGGAACGTTTACGAAACAATTAACACTTTCAGTTTTTCAATACTTATGTCGCATTTGTGCTTGGTTTCTTTGTTCTGTTCTCTCAGTTTTCGCTAATCCTCTGGGGTGCTAGTAGGCCACAGAAGCCAGAGATCACAATAAAGGTACTTCATTTTGTTTTCTTTTTCTGCATCTTAAATCCACTAGCTTAGCTATGATTATGCTCCAAGGTACCGCCTTCTCTTGTTCTTCTCACCATTTTTTAAATATTATTCCATTTGTGGCACTCTTAGTTTGCTACCTGTTGTGGGTTTGACCATTTATTACTAACAATAAATGTGGATAGATTGGTCGGGATTTCTAAGGAGATTACCACTAGTGTTAAGAGGTTGTAACAGATGCAGGCTAATGGGACTTTGTTGTTCCCTGCTATTAATGTTAACGATTCTGTTACCAAGAGCAAGGTATTGTTTTATTATCTCTTAGATCTGGTTGCTTATGCTTTTGTTTATGTTGTTATTTTGTTTTCACTGGCAGATCTAATTTTATAGTGTTACCATTAAGGATGAGATCTCTCAATCTCTTCTTTCTTCCACCTAAAAAAGAATCCATATTTTTTCTAGTCTTTCCCCTCGACCTTCTTATTTTCAGGTTCCCTTAATTTTCTCTACTTCTTATTCCTTCTTCTCTAAATCTGGGAAAGCCCATATCTTTTTTTGATTTGATTTGTTCCTTTTATTTTCTTGATTTCAATATCATTTCTGACATGCAATTGAATTTTTAGATTTTTTTTCCTTTTTTTAACTTTTGAAATTTTCAGGTGAGGTTTTCTTTTTTTCTTGATTAGTTATTTTGATCTGCGATATCGCTCTGGTGATGTGTAATCGATTTTATCTGTCAATGGTTAGGAAGTTATTGCCAATTTTGGGTTTAAGATGGGTATTCGGATTGTGTGTTTTGTAAGTGTGAGAGTATTGTTGTGACCTACAATTTACAATTTTGTGCTGAGAGGGTTATGCCCTTTGACTCGATGGGATTGGGGATTTTTGTTATGGAGTTTTGTTTTTATTTTTCGTTTGTTTTGTTCTGACCAAAAAGATTTATCTTTTTGAAGTTTACTGCTTAATGTATCTATGTAATGACACAATCTTGAAATCCTCACTTCAGGTTTAAGTTTGAAGTGAAATTCAGTTCAATTTAACACGCGGCTTTGTAGTAGTTCAATTTAACTCCATTTCACAAAAACATTATATTTGTTTGGACAAGAAGAGCCGGACTTTTTCGCTTATCAAGTACTAACAGATTTGGATACTATCAGGTATATCCTTTGGTTATATTTTATTTTTATTTATTTATGTATTTATTGTAATTTTATTTACAAAATTATTTAGCGTGTTAGTTTCATTTATTTACTTTTTAACCTACATTACTCTTTTATTGTCACATTTGCATATGGGTCTACTAGAAACAACCTTTCTACTATATAGGGGTACGGTCGCGTATTATCAGACCTCCCCAGACTCCATTTTATTGCAGGACTTCGGACTGGGTGTGATGATGATGATGATAATATAATGCTACTTATATTAAAATAATAATATTAAGATTTAATGTTTTTTTGATATTTTTATATAAGTTATGAGATGCAAATATGATAAACCAATAAACTAATAAGAAATTTTACAACTTTATTTATTAATAACAATTTTTAATTTAAATACATTATTCATAAAATAGAAAATATAAATCAATAACTAATGATTAGTATACTTTGATAAGTAATAAATATAATCAATTTTTAGCAAAATAAATTAATATGACATATATTATTATACCTTAATATAAATAAGTATATGTCTATAATAAATCAATTTATGTCTCACATATCACCCATTTTGTTGGCTACTTTTCAATTACCATTTATAACGTGGTTGTCCACTTGCCTAAAGAATGTTAAGTCAATGAAAGTTAATGATAAAAATTAATCAAACGATTGATTTCAGTGTTATATCTCTGTATCAGCCGGTACCAATTGGTGTTAGGTTTGGTAATCAAGCATGACCAGTCCTGCTCGACCCAAATTTAACGAGTCGAGCCTAATTTGATCATGCCTCAAATCAAAATCAGGCTTGATTACTAATTTGAGGCTTGACAGTTATAAAAATGACATCATTTTTTATTTTTAATTTAAAAAACAAAATGAATTGAGTCAAGTTATCAAGTTGGGGTTAGATTCGGACTCGAGCCTGGGTAGACCCAACCTAACGTAACTCATTGTCAGCTCTAATTAGTATATATTGTATCGAGAAAAAATGGTATAGATTGATACCGATCAATATTCATAATATCAGATAAATAATGAACTTAATCGTAAATTTAAAAAAGCTAAATTGTAAAAACAAACATATTAATCTTAAAAATAGGATATAGTTATAAGTTTATGTTTGAATAATGTAATTACACAAAACATGTTATATTTATGACTTTATAGTTGAATAATGTGATTACACAAATTAAGTTAATCATACAAAATAAGTTAGAGTTGTAAGTTATGATTAAATTATGTAACCATACAAAATAAATTATAGTTATAAGGTTATTGTTGAATAAGGCAATCATACAAAATATGTTATATTTGTGAGTTTATGTGTTGATCTATATAATTACACAAAATGAGTTATAATTGTGACTTTATGATAGAATTATATAATTACACAAAATGAGTTATAGTTGTGAATTTATGTTAGCATTATGTAATTAGAAAATGGATGATAGTGATGAAAGTGTAGCAGTCAATGGATATATTTAAAGTTTAGTTTAAGAACACGTGAGAATTTCTTGGATAGAATGTGCTTATGCATCAAACTTTTGTTAAGGAATCATTTATATAAGTTCATGAAATTCACTTGCATTTATTTATCACATGGTTTTTGAGAAACTATTTATTCTTGCTATTTTACACAACTTATTTTGATATATACATACACACACACACAAATAAATGAAGGGAAGTTCAAGTAATCATGACAAGTCAAGTGTATAAGAAAGATTCAATAATTCAATTTGGCCTTATGTTAGATTAATTCTTGAAATAAAGAACATGCCATTAGTTTGTATTGTAACAAGTATTTAAAAGACGGAAGAATCATCAAATTAAAGAAACATTTAGTTGGAATTGAAAGTGACGTGAAGTCTTATAAAAAAGTGACCTATTATGTGAAATAATAAATGAAAACTTTACTTGAAGAGTATCGGCGTGACAATCGCTCAATATTTGTTTCTCTATCTTGGTATATAATTTCGTTAAATTAAGTACTTTAAAATTATTTTGATAAAAAATATCTAGGTTTAAAATATACTCTTTATCGTTTAATGAACATATTTACATTTTAAAAAAAGTAATTGATGTACTTGTTAGTTGATTAATTGTTATATATATATATATATCTATAGACGTCTAAAAAACTAAGTGTTTTTTAATTATTTGAGTAGAATTGATTGGTCCCTTTAGACTTTAAAGCATTGGTTAAAGTGAATGCCTTGAAAATATTTTTATTATTTTAATAACTAAATATTAAATACAAATTAAAGATAAATTAATTAAGTAAATATATTTATTTTTGTCTATTATATAATATTTATTAATAAATTGCAAACTTTATTATATTTTATTTAAATAAATATATAAGTAAACATATGTAAAATTTATTTATAAACTAATTTATTTTAATGATTTTTAGTTATTAAAACTAACGTTATTATTCAAAATTAAATATTTGATTATTTCAATGAATAGCTATTTTAAAAACTTAAATTTTCGATAATTTAAAAATTTAAAACTGATCCTGGCTGGCCAATAAAATTTATTCCGTGATTTCATCATCTTGCACTTTATAGGGTACTGTTTTCTCCGTCTCACTCTCTATCGTAAGGTGAGTCTAAATTTTTTGTCTAATTTTATAGTGTCTTATTTTATTCTATAAATTTTAGCCATTTATTTACGTGAATTTTGTGTGAGACCTGCATAAATAAATATAAGACTAGTATAAATAAATGACTAAAATTTATAAAATAGAATAAAATATTATAATATTATACAAAAAATCCTATTCCGTGATAATGCAGAAGGCTAGAGACGCATAATCCGTGCAACCCTAGAACATGAGGAAATTTAAGACAGTGAATGCATCGATAAGCAGAATGGATAGGTCAATGCTATCTTTATGTTTCATCAAGTCACCGCACCGGATGCTCTAACGAATTGACTTTGTAAATAAATTTAAATTTATTATAATTACAATACAATCGTGAAGAAGCTGGATCCAATTCAGACGGAGGTGATGTTTTGTAGCCTCATTGTTTTTTCTTTTTAATTAACAACATTATGCATTAAGAATACAGCTATACTTCTTCATTAATTAGTAATGACTAATCTTATTTATTAATTAGTAATTTCCTCATTAATTTTAATTAATTATTAATTCATCATATAATTTATTGATGTATATAAAACATAATTTCTTAGTTTTGATCAAACTTCCACATTTAACAGTTAAATTTTTTTCCACTTTTTAAAATTTTTAATTAAATGGATAAATTCTAAAAAATTAGATAACTCAATTAAAAAATTATCTTCCTTAACATTTTATTTATGCAATCAATAGGATAAGTTATGTAATTCTTTTATGAAAAAGGATTTAGATTTTATAGAGTCTATTTGTTTATACTCTATTGTCATTTTTAATTTTTATTTATTGTTTTTAGTTTCTATCTTTTAATGTTCATGTAATTATATTTTTATTCTTGATCAGATAAAATTTAAAGATAACTTAATTTTATAAAACTATATTATTATTTATAATTGATTTTTATTTGTTGATATATATATTTGAAGTATTAAAGCAAATTCTATTTGAAATTTATATATTTTGAAAATGGTTTTATATTTAAATTATATTTGTTAGGTAATTATTAAATTAAAATCATTTTATTTTTAAGATTTAAATTAATAATAAAAATAAGATTTATTAAATTAAATTATTTATAATTCTTTTTATATATTAGTATTAAATAATTAAATAATATATATTTAGTTGATGAGAACAGCGAGATGACATTTTTATTAATTAACACTACCGTACGAAAACATAAATAACAGTTATCAATTACTCGAAATAAATAACTCTTGCACTTCAAAATACATATTAGCCTCTTTTCACTTCTAAAATTATTCGTCCCCATTCTCCACAACTTGGCAGTTGGTACTATAACATTACCGAATTATGCTTTTGGCATTTTAATCTCGGAGCAGCGCAACCTGGGGCGCAGGTAAGTTGGTAAAGGGCTCTCTTAGTTTAAGTGAGGTCGTAGATTCGAACCTTTCTCATGTATGCAGCCGTTTAAAACTTGAGGCTAGAGCTTTGCCTCCTGCATAAAACCTATCCAATTTGAGTGAGGATTAATTTAAGATGTGGACATCGCTTAAAGGTGCTGCCTATAATTGGACCGCCCCAGAACGCTTGATGGAAACCAAATAAAAAAAAATATCGGAGTAGCGCGAGCGCGACTCTACTTGAATCTTCTCTTTCTTTTCCATTTTTTAGATTCTTTAGCCACACCATGGACGAGCGCCAAAAATCCGTCATTCTCAACTCCTCTCTTCTCTACCCATCTCCCCAAGGTCTCATCTTTTGAATTTTCTTTTCTTGGTTTTGGCTTTCTGAAATCCATCATGTTGTTTTTCTCTAGCAGTGAAGCTGTCCTACGGCACGGCCGGCTTCAGGGCGGATGCGTCGGTGCTCCAGTCGACGGTGTATAGAATGGGGATATTGGCGGCTCTTAGATCATTGAAGACCCAGTCGGCGATTGGGTTGATGATCACTGCATCACACAATCAAGTGAGTGACAATGGAATCAAAGTCGCTGACCCAAGTGGCGGCATGCTCACGCAAGATTGGGAGCCTTTCGCGGATGCCATCGCCAATGCGTCAACTCCTCAAGACCTTGTTCAGGTCTGTAATCTATACCCAACAAAGATGCTCAGTTTCATTCTCATTTCTTTTTCTTTAATACAGGAAGAGCTCTATCTATAATCTTTTGGGCAGAGGAAGATATATATGAAGTATTTTTATGGAATAAATAATGGTATACAATTAGATACTTACATGTAAAAGTTGGGCTAGATTATGGTTGAAGTTTCATTAACAAGGGGATTAATGGAATGTGGATGCCTGGATGGTTTTATTATGGATGCGTTTACTTTGATAAATGTAGTCTCATTGTCCCCTTCGGATTCATATTTACGAACAATAATGTCGGAAATAGTTTCTGTTTGTTGAAGCTAAATCAATTCCTGAAGTGATGTATAACAATATTGTGAAAAACTAGTAGATTGCTTAAATGGAATCGCTTTTATGTTTTTTTTCTCGTCTCCCTAAATTATACTTATTCTGATTCTCCTTCTTATGTTTCTTTTTTTCGCTTTTCAATAGTTAATTGATGAGTTTGTGAAGAGGGAAAATATTCCATTTGATGGAGTTAAGTCACCGGAGATATTACTGGGAAGAGACACAAGGCCCAGTGGTGAATCTCTTCTCGAAGCTGCTAAACAAGTATGCTCCTTTTTACTAACAAGATGCATCTGTTATATTTTGTCAAAATTCCAGCTATACAATCTTAGCCATAATATTTTTCACATGGCATATGGCCCTTTTCACTTGTGATTTCTTTGACTTTAGGGGATTCATTGTTTTGTTGGAGCTCTTTCCCATGACATGGGAATTTTGACAACTCCACAGCTACATTGGATGGTTCGATCTAGAAACAGAGGATTGAAAGCAACTGAACTTGATTACTTTGAACTGCTCTCCAGCTCATTCAGGTTAGTTTACATAGATGTCTACTGGTTGTCAATAGTGTTCTCTTAAAGTTTACATTTACATTATACTAAAAAACCTTCTGTTACAGTCTTTATTGTGATATGCAGGTGTTTAATTGACTTGATACCAAATGCAAGCAAAATGAGTGATACAAATGACAAATTGGTTGTGGATGGGGCCAATGGTGTGGGTGCACATAAACTTGAACTCCTGAAGAAGAAATTGAATGGTTTTGATATTGAAGTACGTAATTCTGGAAAAGGTGTGCTGAATGAAGGCGTTGGTGCTGATTATGTGCAGAAAGAAAAGGTTGTTCCACAAGGATTTGGTTCTCAAGATATTGGAGTAAGGTCAGTGTTATCCCAGTGACTATTGGTTGTCAATCATGGAGTAAATGCCTACTGTATCTCTTTGGACTTGATGACCATATGCTTGTTTTTTATAGTACTTCATGCTCATAGAGCTTTTCATAATCTATGCTATTAAATCCCTAGATTTGTTGTAAGGCTAGTTTGATGACCATATGGATACTCTATGTTTGAAAAAGGAATTGTAAGTTCGACATGATCAGATAGTAACTGTAAGTGTTTTTTTTTAAATAAAAAAACTGTAAGTGGTTGTATAGTGGATATATGGTAATTACTTCAGCCCACTAGCAATGTGCTTTAGCTTTACTTTTTATGGGATTTGATAACATCCAACCCTTCGACAAACCACATTGTTAGAGGTAGTGGTGGAGACGCAGGAGCAGATTAAGCAAATAATACTTGATATTTTCAAACTTTATTTTCCTACCTGGTATTCTCAGATCAGTAAAGCCGTGGAGAAATCCCCCTTGTAAAGGTTAGTAAACTGGGTTGGAGGCAATGTTTAGTGACTGATCACGAGTCAAAATGTGGTTAGAGACCCCCAGTTAAGATCTGATATGATTGCATCATGATGCCAGTCCAGACAGGCAGAAGTAGCTAAACAGCAAGGAGAGGTTTCTCAATATGAAATCTTTTAGGACTTGTTTTTTCCGATTCTGGGTAAGGTTTCAAGTAAGATTACTATTAATAGAGTTTTTCGTGGAGAAATAACGTGGCATTTGCATTCAAATTTTTATTAAAGGAGGTTTTTGTTATAAACCCTACTTGTCCATCTACAATCCACCCTCATTTCTAGCCTACTTTGTTGAAAACTAGCTGTCTTAACAGCATTCCCTATATCACATAGAATCAATTCATTTGTTGAAAATAACTCATAGAAGAGCTGTTCTGGCAGAAGGATGAAGATTAACTGTCAGCAAATTATATATTCTTTGGCTGTCATGTGGAGTTGACTTGAAGATTGAAACAGAATTTATAGCAAACTCTGCATTTTATGCTCCTATTTTGTGACTGATTTGAGCAGTTGAAACTAATTGTAACAATGGTTTTAGTTTTTCAGGTGTGCAAGTTTGGATGGGGATGCTGATAGGCTTGTTTATTTTTCTTTGCCATCTGAAGATAGTAGCAAGATTGATCTTGTTGATGGGGATAAAATTTTGTCTTTGTTTGCCATATTTCTTAAGGACCAGTTAAGCATTCTTAATGAGGAGAGAAATGAAAACACAAAGGACAATTACCAACCTTGCCTTGGCGTTGTACAGACAGCATATGCAAATGGAGCATCCACTGATTATCTCAAAGGATTGGGCCTAGAAGTTGTGTTTACACCAACAGGAGTGAAATACTTGCATGAGAAAGCTGCAGAATATGACATTGGGATATATTTTGAGGCTAACGGCCATGGAACCATCTTATTTTCTGAACGCTTTCTATCTTGGTTAGAGGACAAATGCAATGGGCTTTATTCTACTTCTAAAGGTTATTTTCCGTTAGTCTTATTCTGGTTGTCTAAGATGCAAGCTAGAGTTCTGGAAGGTCATGAATTGTTTGGAATTTTCAGGTTCAGAACAGCAAAAAGCTGCCTTGAGACTGTTGGCAGTTAGCAAGTTGATCAACCAAGCTGTTGGAGATGCTTTAAGTGGTCTACTTTTGGTTGAAGCCATTTTGGGAAACATGGGGTGGTCAATACATAGGTGGAAGGAGCTTTATCATGATCTACCGAGCAAGCAGCTTAAGGTTTGTATTACAGGTTCTTATATTGAGCTTACTTTTTAATAATTTGTTTCCATATCTCTCAATTTTTTGTGCTGCGTATTCTTGATTTTCCAATGCTAAAAATGACACTCTTTTTCAAGCAGCTTTGTGAATTCTAGTTATCTTTTGGGAGTTAGGACACATATGTTTCATTAGCTTTAATGGTCTAATAAAGGCTTCTTCACATGATTGGCAGGTCAAAGTTGTAGACAGAACTGCTGTTGTTACAGAAAATGCAGAGACAGTGGTTGTAAGACCCCCTGGAATCCAGGAAGCAATAGATGCAGACGTTGGTAATAGCATTCACCTACGTGGTTTACTGAGTTAGTGGCATATCAAAATTCTGGTGCATGATTCGTGATATGTTCACCGCTCAATTTTGTTCTTCTTTTACCCTCTACATTATCCTGTTATTTGATCTAGTTGAATGCCGATATATATATATATATATATATATATAAACAATTGACGGACAAAGAAGTGAGGGAATCAGTTGGAATAAATCAGAAAAATATTCGGGTTCCTTTAATTGATTACTGCTTTCCATGTTCTCATTATTCACAAGTGCATTGCTATTTGAAGATCAAGATTTACAAAGGTAGAGTAGGTTTGAGCTACAACTCACTTTTTGTAAGGGAATTCAACATCTAATTATTTACTTCACTTTTTTTGCAGCAAAACATTCTCGAGGACGATCTTTTATTAGGCCATCCGGTACTGAGGATGTTATACGTGTATATGCAGAGGCATCAACACAAGAAGCAGCAGACGATCTTGCCAACTCTGTTGCAAAACTTGTAGATCGGTTCCTAGGATATGGAGTTTCTGGATAGTTCGTGCTCCGACTCCTCAGCTCAAGGTCACTAAATGACGACATGAGGCAGGGTTTTCATTTGATTTGAATAACTCGTCTAATAAGACTATTTTTGTCTATTTAAACCTTACCATGTCTTCTGCACTATAGTTTTGATGCTTGGATTCCAAATTCAGATGAAACTATATAATGCACAGTAGATACAGCCATTTGTCATACTACATATATAGCGGCAAAAATTTATTTATTATGCTCTCGTATATAACATGATTATAGAATAACTATTGATTTTAGTACAGTAGTATTTTTTACGCCTTTGCTCCTATTACTCGGTGAACATATCAAAAGCCTATCGAAGAGTAGAGGAGCTACTGGTGGTTGTCGGAATACACCTCAAGTTATAGTTTGCTTAGCAACTATTAAGGCAGTGCAAGTTATTCACTTTTTTGGTTAGCAAGATTTGTTTTATTTCAGCTAAACAAGATTTGGATTTGCCTACTCTTGTATCTCCAGAATGTGGGGAAGAATTACATGCCTCTATGCCTCATCTGTTCTTTGCTGCTCTTTTTCAAAGCCAAGCATGAAAAGAAAAAGGCAGTAGAGTCTATATCTAGTCCCAGTTAGCAGTTACATTAAAACTCTTAACCAGTTCAGTTGACGACGATTTGCTTTCAAACAAATGCTTCATTACTACGTCACCACCCTAAAGATATAAGCAGGTAGTTTCTATTGCCAGATACCTCGACAGTTTCCTCATTCTTAGTGTTCGAAGCATCCATCGTTAATGAGACAGATCATTGGCAAAAGCCACAACGTAAATCAAGAGATAAACGAACCTGAATTTCTACAAGATGTGTCCAAACAGGTTCCATACATAGATTCCCGGAAATAGTTCATAGATTCATCCTAAGGTTCAACAGCCTGAAATTTAACCCTTGCCTTGAATCCTTAATTTTAGCAAACTTCAAAACAACTAAGGTACTTTGAGTTTGAAGAATCACCATCCAGCTTCAAAAGCCTGCTTCCAACAGTACAAATCCCATGGTATTATTTCTCCAACTTTCACCAACCAGAGTTAGAATTGAAGTGGTTAAACATCCAGTTTAAGAACTGAAGCTCATGATCATTCGTTTCTCTTACACTTGCAGCTTAGCTCTATCAAACTACCAGCTGGAGAAACTCAGCAACGAAAATGATTTACATATTTGAGGATGTCAAAATGCAATCCTTGCAAGCATGTGTCATCCCTCGAACGCGTTAAAAATTTTCTCAATACACCAGCCGCGTTAACACATAAAGCATTACTCATGCCATGCACCAAGAAATCAAAATAACGCTTTGAGTTTGAGACAGTGAAACAGCAATAGAGTGAATAATGAAAGATAATACCTCTCAAATGCAAACGCAGATTGGTAGAACTAAATAAGGCTTCACAACAGTGAAGTGAAATTTTGATGATATAGTGGACAACATTCCTTCACACCCTCATCACAAACGCCAGTCCACCATTACAGTAATTGCAAAATTAGCAATTGTACAAAATAAATAACCTCCATTAAAGATCCTAATATGTTGTTTTTCGAAAGAGCATTTTATAAATTCCAATAAAACTCTTCTTGAAATGCTGCAGTTGTAGAATCACCAAGGAAGTGTCTGTCTATTCAGAGCTCATAAGTCATAATCAGATACGAAATATGGCATTTCATGCGAAATCAATATTACATTCCAGTCTGAAATCTTGATTTGTAGTGAAGCAATCTAATTTCAACATTAAAGGTAATAATTGAAATCCCTCATCAGTGTTATCGTAGTTAATCCAGTTTAAAGCATTTTGGTAAAAATTTTATGATACTGGGTTTGCAGTTGCAATGCTAAGGTGTTTTTGAGAATACATTCATGATTTGGTGGATTACTAAATCAGAAAATGATTGAAGATATTGTTAGTTGACAGAACATAATAAGAAGAGTATATAAAAGGATCAGTTTGTAACAAATTGTCAGCAGAATACAAGCTGAATGTATAATTCTTGTTTAAGACAAATTATAACAAACTCAGATTCTGTAATATCAACTCACTCGTGTCAACTCCACGCCAAAAACAGCCGAAGAAATACGTAATACCGTCTTACCTCGTTGAAAATAAGTCTTAATACAGTACCTGGTTACAAACCATAGAGATGCAACTTCTACTCTAACTTGCCCCAGCTTTGGAGCTCCGAAAATCCCTTTTCAACTCAGCAACTCTTTTCATGCAAGCCGCCTTGGACTTGCCGGGAACTGCAGCTGCAATCTTTTCCCACCTCATCGCAACATCCTTAGGAAAAACTTTTAAAGCATTTAACAAGGCAATGTCTTCTCCTGAACTCCACCCATCATTATCTTTCCTGCATTCAGCTGTCTCTGTCACCACTTGCTCATCATTAACTCGAGTGTCCAGCGGTTTCCTATTCTTCAAAAATCTTGTATAAGAATCTGCATCATCAAGTTTCTTCTCTCCCAATTCCTTTGCTTTATTGATCACACTCTCCACTCTGTGCCTCCCATTGAACGCCTCCGCTATCACTTCCCATCTCCTAGGTTTCCCCACTGGATTTTTCACCATTTGTTTCTTTAAAATGTCCATGTCCGCTTCACTCCACTCCTTTTCTCCTTCGTTTGACGCCATCCCACTTTCACAACCCGCCAAAGGTTTAATCTTTACCTCTTTACTCGATAACCCATTACTCATTTCCACGGCTGGGATCGAATTCAGGACACACTCTTCAGATCTTATCGGTTTTGATCTCTTCTTCCGAGCCTGCTTTTCGGTCACAATTTCGGGTTCTTGTTCAATCGGCTCGAGAACTGGGCCTTGACCAACGCGAATGTCGCCGCCGGTGAGCTGCGACGGTGCGAAGGGTCCAATGAGTAGGGAGATTGAGACCCAGAAAAGAAGTGATCTAAAGGGTTCAATTTGGAGGAAGATGATTGAGAAAATCAACAAAAGCAAGGAGCAAACAACAGTAAAGGAAAGAAAAAGTTTGTTTAGTGGTTTTTGATGGGTTACTGGATCGGATAGTGAAGACTTGAGTTGTCGAGATTGCATGTGAAATCTTGGCCTGGGATCATCGTCCAGGAACTCCATTGCTAATTTGGGAGAGTTTGAGACGATACGAGAATTGACTTTGCAAACTCAAGTCTCTCTCCAACTACCCTTTAGGTTATTTATATAATAAATAAGCAAACATGTATTTTAAACGACAGCGTCTCCAGTTGAACCGTCTCTTTTTGAGAAAAGCTGTTGATGCTCACTCTTTGTACAGGGCCCTTAAAATACGTTGAACTTCCTTTTTATTATCTTCAAGTTCGTTTCTTTAATTCAATTTGGAAAACCCAGAAACCCATAGTCACAGTCAATGACTCCCAACTCTTGTGTTGTCTCTCCCAGCAGAGGCTCCAAGAGGCACGCAACTTACTTGAAAAAATGCCAGGCAGAAGCAATCACGCACGTGTGGTCTACTGGACTTCGATACTTACCAAGTATTGGAGAGTTGGGTTTGTTGATGAGGCTCGAGCGCTGTTGGATATCATGCCTGAAAGAAATGTCGTTAGTTATAATGCGATGTTGGCTGGGTATGTGCAATGGGGAAGGTTGAGTGAGGCATGGAAGTTGTTTGAAGAGATGCCTGAGAGGAATGTCGTCTCCTGGACTTCGATGCTTTGTGGGTATGCAGATACAGGAATGATCAGGGAGGCTAGATGGTTGTTTGAAGAGATGCCAGAAAGGAATGTTGTTTCGTGGAATGCTATGGTTGTTGGGTTGATTAGAAATGGAGATTTGGATGGGGCGAAGAGAGTTTTTGTTGACATGCCGGTCAGGAGTGTCGTTTCATGGAATGCCATGATTGCAGGATTAGTGGAGAATGGTAGGGTAAAGGAAGCCAGGATGTTGTTTGAGGAGATGGATGATAAGAATGTAATCACTTGGACGACTATGATATGTGGTCATTGCAGGGAAGGTGACGTGAGAGATGGCTACAGTTTGTTTCGGAGAATGCCTGAAAGAAATGTTGTTTCTTGGACTGCCATGATCAGTGGGTTCACTTGGAATGGATTATATGAAGAAGCTTTGCTGCTTTTTCTTGAGATGAAGAGTAACTCAAATGTAAAACCAAATGCTGAGGCTTATATCTCACTTGCTTATGCCTGTTCTGGTGTAGGATTTCTTTGTTTTGGCAAGCAATTGCATGCTCAAATTATTGTTAATGGGTTGGAATACGATGATTATGATGGTAGACTATGTAAGAGCCTTATTCATATGTACTCTTCGTTTGGCATAATGGATTCTGCTGATCATATATTTAACAAGAAGTCCTGTAATTTTGATCTCCATTCCTGCAACCATATGATTGATGGTTATGTTAGAATTGGACAACTGGAGAAGGCTGAAAGCTTGTTCAACATTCTACCTGACCGAAACAAGATAACGTGGACTTCAATGATTGATGGGTACTTTAGTGCTGGATTATTACAAAAGGCATGCTATTTGTTTTACAGCATGCCTGATAAAGATGCAGTTGCATGGACCTCGATGATTTCAGGGCATGTCCAGAATGAGCTTTTTGCAGAAGCTGCCTGTCTCTTTTCAGAAATGAAAGCTAATTGCGTTTCTCCTCTAACTTCTACATATGCAATTCTTTTAGGGGCTACAGGTGCGGTGGCATATCTTGATTATGGCAAGCAGTTGCATAGCATGCTGGTAAAGACGATGACAGACCTTCATTTGATTGTTAATAATTCATTGATCTCAATGTACGCCAAGTGTGGGGAGGTAGAAGATGCTCACAGGATATTCACAAGCATGATTTCTAAGGATATTATTTCTTGGAACACCATGATCATGGGGTTTTCGCATCATGGGCTGCCAAAAGCTGCACTGCAAACTTTTGAAGCCATGCTGGAAACTGAGACTCAACTGGATTCTATTACATTCTTGGGCATCCTATCAGCATGTAGTAATGCAGGACTTGTGAGTAAGGGGTTGCATGTATTTAATACAATGAGTGATGTTTATAAAATTCAACCAAGTATGGAGCATTACATTTGCGTGATTAATCTCTTGGGGCGTGCAGGCAAGCTAAAAGAAGCAGAAGAATTTATCATGGGACTTCCTTTTCGAGGAAGCCAAAGCCATGGCATTTGGGGGACGCTGCTTGGTCTTGGTGCATGCAGTTTTGTTGAGAGAAGTGCAGATATTGCTAAGCGTGCTGCCAAGCGACTCCTTGAGCTGGATCCATCCAATTCACCCGCCTATGTTGCACTTTGCAACATATGTGCGGTAAATGGCGAGCACATTGAGGAGCAAAAGCTGAGAAGGGAGATGGATATAAAGGGTGTGAGGAAGGTCCCTGGGTGCAGTTGGATAACGTTGAATGGTAGAGTTCATGTATTCTTAGCAGGTGGTAAATTACACGCACAGACAACTATGTAACTTGTACAATGAGCCTGTCCTGGAATTTTAAGAATTTGATTATGTAAGAGGCATAAATTAAGAGGATTGAAATTGAAGCATTCATGGAAGCCATGAACAGTTCTTAGTACTTGGTGGTTCTCATATCAATTCTGTTATTATTTTTCTGAAAGTGGTCAATTTCAAGGGGTACGAACCATGCAAACAATGATTTCAGGTTCCTGCAAATCCATAACTTGAAAGATACAGCATTTCATTCTCCTCCTACATACTAATCCCCCATTCTACAATCCCTTGAAATGAGTGGAGACTTTTGTCCGACACTTCACAAACTCAGCCATTTGAAATATTAAGGATATCATATCCAAAACTTTATTGAGTTGGGCTTCTCTCGACACAGTTGAGCCCAACCCAATAGTCATCCTGTTTGTGTTTGATGTCGGAGAATGCGTCGCGACGCGCGAGCAAAAGCTCCAGGTTTAGAACTTGCGATTTGTCTCTTTTCTTTTCTTACTGCTTTCAACTTCGGTTACATACCATGGCGACTTCAGCTTCAGGTTCTGGCCACAGCTCGCTGAAGGACTACTTGAGACGATACGAGAGCAAAACTGCCCAAGAAGAGAAGAAGAAAAAGAAGAAGAAGAAAACCCAAACGACGTCGACGCTGCCGGGTGTGTTGGTCGTTGACGAGGATCCTGTTTGGCAAAAACCAGTGAAACTCGAAGAAGAAGAAGAAGAGAAAGATTCAGCTGATGAGAAGCCAATCGTCGATGAAGACATCGAAGTCAAGCGAATGAGAAGGCTCGAGCTGATTAGATCCAAAAGGGCTATTAACGCCATAGCAGAGGATGGGAGCGGTTGGGTTTCGCTCTCCAAAGCTGTCGACCTAAGCTCCAATATGTCTCCGCCGCGAAGACGGATGAGTAGGAACGATACGCCGTCCCCGGAGGCGGAAGGCAAGGATTTCAAAGAGGACTCCGACAAAGGACGCCGTAATACATTGCCGGAAGCGGATTTCAAGCCTTCAAGAGAAGAAGATACGGATTTGTCAACTCCACGGCTGCGGCAGAGAGTGAATTCCAATTTGTCACCTCCACGGATGAGGAGAGACCGAAATGACAGGCCGTCACCGGAGACTGAATTGAAGCATTCCAAAGAAGATACGGATTTGTCACCTCCACGGCAGCGGCAGAGAGTGAATTCCGATTTGTCGCCCCCGCGGAGAAGGAGAGCTCGGAATGACACACCTTCACCGGAGCCGGAGTTGAAGCGTTTAAAAGAAGATACAGATATATCACCTCCGCGGTCGCGACGGAGGCGGCGTGATACTCCGTCACCTGGACCTGAGATTTCACCGCCTCGTCGACCTCAGGCACAATCTCTAGATAATTTTGGAAGGAGAAAATATGAAATGCCGGCATCTTCTGACGTCGATCGCCGCCGGGGGCCCCACCGGGGTGACTCTCCTGGTTCTGATATTTCACCACCAAGGAAAAGCAGGAAGGAAGTTGGGAGCTCAGGTGATGGCGATCTGTCTCCTCCGAGGCGATCAAATGAGAATGGTAATGCCCCAAAGGAGAGGCCAAAAACTGGATTGATCACTGGGCGTGATATGCAAGAAGAGATTGCCAGAACTAGGAAGGATGATTTGTTGAGGTATATTCTTGTTTATCCTTTTGTTGATTACGTTCAGTACTTGTTTGCTAGTATTAAGCTCACTGGCCCTTATTGATCATTAGCATCCTCAATAAAAAAATTTTCTCCAAGTTTTCGACTCTATATTCCTTCAGATTTTTGTGTAAGATGTCGTTAGCCCATGGGTGATTTTTTCATCACTGGACTTCCGAATGCATGAACTATACAATAAAAATTTGTAAATGCCACAACATTTGAATTTTGAATATTTTCTTCAGTGTGAAAGATTGCATTTATTTTCTTCTCCCAAGCAGGTTTTATCGTTTATCTTTAAAACTGCAGGGACAATATCTTTAACTTTCTTTCCTTTATTCTTTAAATAGAACTTAATGTTTATGAGACATGAGATAAGAGGGGGAAGTAAGTGTTTGATTTCCCATTTTAGCTAATGCACAGCTTCTTTTCCTTAAAATTAGTTTCTTGGTTTTGTCAAGAACCAAAAAGTTGTAGGTTATAAGAGATCTGGTAAATCCACTTTGCTCATTGACTTCTATTTCTTTTAAATTTTCCCAGGTTTGAACAAATGGATCCTTACTTGAGTGGAAAAGGTGCTGAACCTGTATATCGTGGTAAAAAAGGTTAGTTAGCTAAACTTATCAAGTGGAAAAGGGATGAGAAACTTATCTCTCTGGCTGATTAGTTGCCTCACTAAGTATGCTACCTTTTTGCGAAATGTTATCCCTGAATCAACATTTTAGAGTTGCTGCCCGATGACTAGGATTTCTTATTTGAGTCATTTAAAGCCCATAATTGCTCATACCTTTTGAAGGAATTGAATTTCTATATTAGGTGATCTAATCCCTTTCTTTTTGTCTTCATCCCTTCAATTTGACGTGTAGATGCCATTCTTCAAAATGTATACCACCAGGCATGCACAGAACATTCTATCAATGTTCTAGAAAAATTTGCTTCCCGAAAAGTTTTGTAATCCCTGTCCCCTATGCCATAGATTGTTAAATATCCAATCTTCAATAGAAGTTTAGGTAGTGATTCTTTTGAACCCTGTCTTATATGATATTTGTGAGTCTTTTAATTAATGATGCTTCATTCATTGCTCTATCATCAATGATGCAGGACAGCGCATATCAAAGGAAGAATATGTGAAAATGAAACAAAAAGTTGAAGAAAAGCCCAAGGTATTGCTTTAAACTTTTGATAATCTAAAATTCTTGACTCTTGACTCTCATAATGTACTCAAATTGGTACTTCCATTGTTGTCCTTGTTCTGGTGGCCTAAAGCTGACTACTGTTTTTAAGTATTCATGGATTGAGATTCTCATAACATGCATTCTTCCTGATCAATGAGCCTTTTTCTTGTTAGAATGATATGTGAGATAGTACATTGACTCTTGCAAATTTATGTTGTTTGGAGAAGTCAGTTTTGCAGTTAAAGTAGCTAATTGCTTTACAGTTAAGTTAGAAATTAGTGACTCTTGTTGGCAATCTAACAATGCACCTTAACTGATTTGCTTTCGCTAAAAAATTCCCTCCTACATGTATTATGACATTTGTAACTTTCACTATTTCTTCTGGTGTGCAATCTGACAAGTTATGAATGCAACTAGTCATAATAGGTACGATATGGCAGAAGCACTATGGGTATCCCTAAGGTGATTGATTCATTCCCATGTGTGCGCTTGCAACAACTGCTGCAAAACTTTATCTTACATCTTCCCAACCATATGAAAGAAATTGGAGGCATTTCTTTGAGCCAATCTACAAATTTTGGTGAATAGATGCATATTGGCCCTTTTTCACTAGCAGGGATGATAACTTGTTTTTGTAGCTAGATCTTCTTTCCTCTCTAGCTATGGATGGAAGGTCTTCCATTGACTGACCTAGTCTACAGTGTTTCACTTTACGTTTGCAAGCTTTTCAGAGGCTCTGGATTAGAAAAATGCTGAACCAATAATTAAACATCGATTTCTTTTCAACCAACATGAGAACAAAATAACTTTCTTTTTTCTAAATGCATCAGGTTTTGAGAGACTAGGAACTCTTATAAGAATATCGTATGTGCATATTTTCAAGATTCTTAGGTACAAGTCCTATTTTTTAAATTCCACAAGTCTTGCATGGATATTGACCACAACATTCTGTATTTATGTTATACCTTGAGTATGCTGTAAAGCCTGTTCTGTCAATGTCATAGATACATATTCAAGATACTCGTGTTCATTGTGACTTCACTAGGAAAAGAAGTTGGAGTGGGGCAAGGGCCTGGCACAAAAGCGAGAAGCAGAAGCTAGGTTGCAGGAATTAGAACTTGAGAAAGAGAAGCCATTTGCAAGGACAAGGTAAGCACGTTTGAATCTCTCAAAAATATGTGTTCTGTTCTGTGGTCCTGTAAATTGGATTTCTCAGCTTTTAGTTCTGTGGTCCTGTAGATTGGATTTCTCAGCTTTTAGTATAACTATTGGAAAGAATCTATGATCTCACGGACAGTAAATCAGTACATTGATCCTGTGAACAAAATTAGTTTCTTAGTGAGTAGTAGGCGTAAATTATAGTCATGGTTACTTTTGGAGTGGACAGGATTTCTTAGTACGTACCTAAAAAGATTTCCTTAAAAGGAAGATAATAAAAAAAAAGCTTGTAGTTGGTATATCAAATCCATCAACCAGCTACAAGGTAATTAATATGTGCATTAAAAGGGAGAAGTTGGAGAAGGCATTTGTTCAGTTACTCCGCATCTGTTTCTTCCTATTGTTCATGATTAGTCCAAGACCTAAAACTAACAATGAATTGAGTCTTTTATGAAGGCATAGTTCATTTTTTGTTGATACTGAATGGTGGTTTAAGTGATGTTAGCCTGTTTGACGATAGCCATCAACTTCTTAATTACTAACACCTGTTTCTTTGTTTCAAACCAAAACATTTGTTTGTGTTTTGTACTTTGTGTCCTTTGGTTCCTCCTACCTAGTGCTTGTTACAAGATTAAACAGATGTTGTAGTCTTGTTGAAAAATAGTGACCTATTTGTAGAGCTAAATGCTCAAGAACAGTGTAATGTTGTGATCTAATGGATTTCTGACTGCAGAGATGATCCAGAACTGGACAGAATGTTGAAGGATAGGGTAAGATGGGGTGACCCTATGGCACATTTGGTCAAGGTAACTATACCTTATTAGGTTGGATGAAATTAGTAGATTGCTTTGCCTTGTGTTTGACTGGGATTCTAAACGTTTTGACCCATAGTTCCAAATATTCTGCTGAGGCTAATTGTTTCTGTTTCACACACTGTCATATTGCAGAAAAAGCATTCTGAATCAGTTCTTCCGAACCTAGGGGATAATGAGAGGATGAAAGAATCAGGCTTTGTTATTCCCCAAGATATACCTAGTCACAGCTGGATAAAAAGAGGATTAGATGCTGCACCAAATAGATATGGCATACGACCAGGGAGACACTGGGATGGCGTTGATCGCAGTAATGGTATGTTATAGTATCAACATATTCATGCTTTAATTGTTTTTCGATTCTCAAAGAGTTCAGAAACAATAGGGGTCCCCTTCATTAGGTGGTCAGCTCATTTCCATTTAGTACACTTGCACTTGCAGAACACAGAGATGGTATAACATGGAATTTTGGTATATAAAGAGTGAGGGAAATTTCTCTTTGAAAAACTAATTTCTTGTGTTCTGTCTTGTAGGATTTGAGAAACAAATGTTCAAGAGGTTGAACGAGAAACAAGCTACAGAAAGGGAAGCTTATCTTTGGTCTGTGTCTGATATGTGATGAAATTATGTGTTGTACGAGTTTAATTCTAAGTGGAAGAGCGTCAAATTGCATATTTTTGATTGGGTAATGATTTAAAGGTCTACAAATTTCCTTTTCTGGGTGAACCGTGTTCAAGTTTTTCTTTTGGCCCAAATATGATTCTCATTTTTGGAAATTTATTAGATATACAGCCTTTAGTCTGCGGAGATCGTGCAAATGCAAAGCCGTACGAGGTATACACTATGCAAGTTTCCAGTGAGAGCAAGGTTTATAGGCAATACAACAATGAACTTAAGTATGGTTGTGCTTGACAAAACCATTACAGGTTTTGCTTGGGCTGTTTTCTAATCCCGCTGTCGTTGTGCAGCATCTACGTCAAGATCACCTTTTCAAGAACATGTCTCCAAAGCTCTGGCCTTAAATGGTTTTTTGCTTGAACAAATCCGTCTTTGAAGCACTGCCCAACATCTCTGCTTCAAGATGCCTATAGTCTTGAAATATTATGTGGTTTTCACTTATCTTGGTCATGATACGTAAAATCAATCGAATAACGAGGAGGGCTGGTTTTGGAGAAATCATGTTTGGTCTAGATAGTTGCGAAGGTTTTATGACGCATATCTTACCTGCACTCCCACTGCAACTGGACGCATCGTCCTCTTTTACATAATGGAGGTATGGAACTGTCAAATCGAATGGGGAAAAGATTAATCTTTATAAAGTTGAAATCTCAACGCAGAGTGAAACTTGCCTGAGAAATGTGTAGACTTCTAGGCCATGTTTTGTAACTTCCATATTTTTTGTGTGCGTATAAGCAAGGACGGCCATATGCATGTTAATTAAACCAAGCTGCTAGCTTCTACTTTTCATTTTTCTAATTGGATATACAATACAGCAATGAATTTGCTAAAAGCTACTGTCTTATGAAAATTAGATAGTGTTTTGCAACTTGAAAAGATAAATTCAGCATTTATTTTGCATTATTTAATCAACGTTATGTTACGTGAACAATGCTTTTTTCATTGACTATAGATTATATGTATCACAACGTAAATCAGTCTTCTGTACATAGTTTTAGTCAAATTCGTTAGCCTAGTTTTAGCTGAGTTTGTTCTCTTTTATTGTATAAATAGGGACTATGAATAAACAGAGGGGACATAAAACTTTCCAACAAAAATATTTTGTTAGCTTACTAGCTTGAAGGCTCTGGTTTTCCTCAAGTTAAACCTTTCTTCGCTTTTATTTTTTTACCCTATCTTGATGAAAATAGGTAGAGACAAGAAAACTACTCTTTTTAAATTTCCCTTCTTCTAGCTTAAGAGCAATAACCAAACTCAGGCTTAGGCTCCTCGACATACCAATTTGGTATCAAAGCCAGGCATGGAGGACTGGAGACTTGTTCACTTGGAAGCTAAAGTTAACTCCTTATTGGTGGGGCAAGAAAGAGTCTTAAAGGAAACATAAGAGATGTTTGCAGCGATAAATACTCGATTTGGTCAGTTGACAACTTGTATTGTTTCAAAAACAGGCCAGAATTCACATGATCAATAAGGTGGATGTGTTGCTACTAACAATGACATGACTTTAATTACCTCCCTAACATGAATTTCCCTATGGTTAAGACGATCCAATAAGTTGGATTTGTAGGGTTGAGCAATTCTTCGAATTTTATCACACTTCAAAAATAGGGAAGGTGATGCTAGCACCTATCAATCTTTAAGGAAAAGCTCAATTGTTGTTCAAAGTATTGAAGGAAGAAGATCAATTTATCACATGGGAAGGCTTCAAAAGTAACTTTCGTATCAGGTTTGGTCCACCCAATTTGATGCCTTTTTTTTGGGTGATTAAACAAAGCTTTGTCAAACATGGATAATAAGGGAGTATCAATCAGAATTGGAAAAGTTGTTATTAAAAGCTACGAAGTTGATGACACCTCAACAAGCCAATTGCTTTATGAGTGGACTAAAGGAACAAATCAAAACAGATGTTCAACCTTGTCAACTAACAACTCGATCAGTTGCCATTGGCTTAGCAAGATTGTAAAAGGCTTTGTGAATTCTTCTAAGCTTATAAACTCACTAGATTCTAAGTAGTTTATCAATGCCAAGCCAAACTCACCCAATCAAACCCACTTACCAGTGAAGAAACTTAGTCTAGCCGAGGTACAAAAATGACAGAATAAAGGGCTTTGTTTCAATTGCAATGACAAATTTAGTCCAGGCCATATATGCAAGAAATTATTTCTCATTGAAGGAAGCTGGCTAGATGACAAAGATGACGATGTGGATATAAAGGTAGAAGATCTCACGGCCCCCAAAACTCCAGAAATCTCCATTCATGCTATCAATGGTAAACAAGTCCTGCAAACCATAAAGGTGCCAAGGAGAATGAGTAACCATTAAATCTTTATAATGGTTGAATATGGCAATTTTTTGAACAACTAGATTGCAATGAAATTAGGGATCACACCAAATGATGGAGACAAGTTTGAAGTGGTTGTAGCAAATGGGAAGATGTCTACAAGTTCTAAGCATTGTAGGTGGGAATGTATTGTTATGTAAACGGTCCCTTTTTGGTTGATTTTTATTTAGACAGTCAATGACTTTTACTTTAGGACCTCTTAAACGGTCCCTTTTCTAAGTTACACATGAAATTTAATATTGGTGGAAAAGATATTGTATTTAAAGGAATTACAGCTCTGGAAGGTAGGGCTGTGGATGATCAAAAAATTGCAAAGGAGTTAAACAAGAGCGAGAAGGGAATTCTCCGATAAATTGTTATGGTTCCTCTCCATGATCAAAAAGGTTATAGGAGGACACATCCGCAAACGAGGACTATTTTATAATCTTTTGAGGATGTTTTCCAAGAACCACGAGGACTGTCATTGCCAAGATCTTACAACTAGAAGATACCCTTCAAGAAAGACAACGAATCAATTTGTGTCAAGCCTTGTCAATATCCTTATTTAAAAAAAGGGGGCAGGTGAGTTGGTAAGGGACTCTCCTGGCTTAAGTGAGGTCGCGGGTTCAAACCGCTCTCATGTATGCAGCTGTTTAAAACTTGGAACCAGAGCTTTGCCTCTCGCAAGTGGCCTACCTAGCTCGAGCGGAGACTAGTCTGAATGTGGATGACTTAAAGGTGCCTTCCCATAATTGGGACCCTCCTAGGACACCTCGTGGGAAAAAAAAGGCGATTAAAAAGTTGGTAGTTGACTTACTTATTACAAGAGTTATCCATTTAAACCTAAGTCTATACTTTTCTCCATTATTACTTGTCAAAAGCTTGATGGAGTGTTGAATACCGTAGTTTGACAAGAATACTATTAAAGATAAATTTTCTATTCCAGTTATTGACGAGTATTCTTTACCAAATTAGACTTAAAGATTTGGATACTGTTGCAACCAAAAGAATAAAAGTTGGAGAAGATTACTCCATGATTATAGTGATTAGGATTCAGATTGTATATACTTATTTTGTGTCCTTATTTAGCCCATAATCATTGTAAATTTACTTTAGCAAAACCTAATCCTCAAG
>JAOSBP010000005.1:10246403-10258912 GCA_027563825.1 Erythroxylum mucronatum
GGGAAGGTCCCGGAACAAAAATTTTTGTTTTCCGCACCGTGTCCATGTGATGGACACCCCGGGATTTTCCTACAATTTTGAGAGTGTTTAAGAAGGGAAAAAGAAAGAGGAAGATTAGAGCTTTCATTAGAGCTAAGAAACTCATTGTTTGGTGAAGATTCAAGGTAAGTTTAGGTTTAATCTTTTGAATTTTTGGAAGGGTTTTAGTTCAAAGAACTTAAGAAATGCATGGGTTTAAGTATTCTAAGATCAATTTCATGTATATGGTTCTTTGGGTTTCTCAATTGGAATGCCTATTAATTTGGGATTTTTGTCAATCTTGAAGAAAATCAAGAGAGTGAAGAGAAGCAAGAGGAGGAGCACATTTGAGCAAGTTTTCAAGCAAGGACATTAAGGTAGGTTACATTTTTATAATTGAGTAAATGAGCCATAAATGTTCTTCAAATAAATAGAATTAAATGATTTTTCAACTACCTTATAAATGTGCATTTAATGTTCTTTAAATGATTGAAACTGTGTCACATAATTTTGTATGTAAATTTGGGCATGAATTTTGAGTTGATATGAGAATGATTTCAAATTGCTTTATAATTGTTGTATTTGTTGCTTTTGAATGGTTTGAGAAATGGCTATTATGCTCGGTATACGAAATTGGCTGATGAATTGTGAAATAATGATGGAGATGCATATGAAATATTTCATGAACATGAAAAGCAAGTTTTTGAAATGTGTCATTTGGGCAATCGATTTTTAAGTCATGAATTACATATTATGTGGGTTTGTGGTGGTATGTTCTTTCTGTCAAGTGCATTTTGACTAAAGACTTTTCTTGCCTGCCTGCTAGTGGCATAAAGCTCTTTCCCAAACTCCTCTAAGTTCACGGCTATGCAAAACCATTATATGAGATTGCGACAGTACGTTCTGTTTACGGCTACACAAGACTATTTTATGGAATTGTGTTAGTACGTTCTATTACGGACTACCCAAACCATTATAATGTGTTTATGTGTTTATTCTTTGTAGACAAGTTTGATGAATATATGAGTTATGTGGTTTACGAATTTGTTTATATGTTGAGAATTTAAGGAATATGTGTTTCGTGGATTCCATATAAATTTGCTTTAATTGTGATTATGTTCAATGGTTTTTGCTTGTTACCGATTATAAAATAGTTACCCACGAGCTTTAAGCTCACACGCCTCCCCCCTGTTCCTTCTCATTTTCAGGCGAGGAGCAAGATAACGAGTGATCGAGTCAAGAGTCAAGCCATCACTCCAATTTGCGTTTTTTGTTTTTGAAGCTAGATTATGTAAAATAAGGCTTTAGATGTATTTTGAGAATTATTGGGCTTTGCATGTTTTGTATATTGGATTTTGATATTGAGATTGTATTGTGGCTTGGAAATGCCATTGAAGTTTGTAAAACTCTTATTTTATGAGGTTCATGAAAAATGGACTTGTGTATGGACATGAAATGTAAATTTGTATATGGATGACTATGATGAATGTTGAGCATGAATGGTTAGTATATATGTATGTGTATACACACACACACACACACACACATCAGTGAGATATTATGGAAAAGACATATAGGAATTTTGGATGATGAGATGTAGCTAAATGTGACAAGTCAAATGAGCAAAGATTTAAGAATGGATGAAAAAAAAGTTGGAATTCAAATGGTTATAAAATGAGGTGGAGTTGAAAAATGACTTACTTATGGATGAGGTTAAGTTGGAATTAAGTACACTTAAAGAAGTAATCCATTTGAGTTGATGAAATTTGAATATGAGTTGCTATTACTTGTAAGTGAATTGTTATGGAAAAGAAGGATAGGAATTATGAATGGACAAGAATGATGTTGTAATAGAGTAAGTGAAGTTGGGAAAATTTCATGTTTTCCATAAGGGTAAAATTTCTGAACTAATTCAAGGAAAAATCTGAAATAATATAGGTAAAGTTGGTACAAGATGTCTTCATAGAAGTTGTAGCTTGTATTTTGATCTTTCTAACACTATAAAGTTTGTAATTTTTGGACATCGAAATGGAAAGATATGAATGTTACAAGATATGATGTTGCATGGGAGGTATGCACAAGACAGCTATGGTATATTGATGATAAATTATGGTTTTGATGATTCAAATGAGTTGAGAATTGGGAATGTTGTGAGATAAACTTGGTGTTTGAGTTGTTATGAAGTGATTTGCCATTAGAAGAGTTGAATTTAGGGAGATATTGAGTGAATATGATGCTATGTTGGATGTAGGAAGCATTGGAGAGGGTTTGGAGGGGTTTGGGAAACCCCCATGTCCGTTTAACGAACTTTAGATCCGTTTAATAGACCTTTACAGGTCAAAAAGGACCCCTAGCATTGCCCATATCCGTTTAACGGACCTTCTCGGGTGAGCTTTTTGGCCGATCAATGTCCGTTAAACGGACATTCATGGGATAACTTTAGGAAATCGAGCTTTTTGACCCTTTTAGAGGCAGAATCTCGCTTTGTGGTCTTCATGAAAGCTTTATATCTCGAAGTCTGTTTTCCAATGGTTCAAGAACGAAATCAATCCGACATTTGTGTTGAAAGGTATAACAATCGCGCCAAGACATGTCACTATACAATTGAGGACTTAAACATGTTGGATTGTTTTGATCATAACTTCCTCATCCGACCTCTAATTGAGGTGATTCTTGAAGCAATGAACTCCTAGCATATTCTGCCATCTCTTCATGAAAAATGGTATCTTTTGGAGTTGTTTAAAAAAGTTTGATGGAAAGAAAATGAGGGATCGGTTAAGAGATCATGATTAGGGTATGAACACCCTTTAGCTTTTTAAGCGTATCTTGATCTATAGAGCTCCGATTAAGATGATTTTTGCTTCATAGCAAACTAGAGACTTAGAGCTATGACTTCTTTGAAGAAGTCAAATTGAAATTCAGATTTGAATTTTTCCAAATATTGTTCACAAATAGGATAATTGAGTTCAAGTATGGTGACTAATTTGTATGGGCACGCCATTGAACAAATTGTGAGTAATTTTTGGGATGTTATGAGCAAGAAGTGAATCAATGTTGGATAAAGAGATTACAAGGAAGCACGCTCAAGTATTATGGTATTCGCAAGAGTTGGATTCCGGAATCAAGCGGGATCCAACAGATGTATGAGTCCGCAAGGGTTGGGTTTCGAAAACGGGATCCAACATTTGTGGTATCAGAGCAAGAGTCGGGTTCCGGAAACGGGATCCAACATGATCTTCCTTCTAGTATACCTAATTATGAAACAAAACTTGATGTTATTTTCCTACCATGTAATGACCACAGGTGTTAAGGGAAACAATAATCTTTGCACGAATAAGAGGTTTGATAACTAGTAACTTGATCCCCTTCTCATTAACGTGACTCAATCTCTGGTACCATAAATTTGGAAAGTTATTCTCCTCAACTGTATGTAGTTCTCCAACACATACCTTCAAGTGTGTTTTGTATTAGGTGTAACACAATCTACCATAAGTAATTGTTGATGCTTTTTTAGAAAGCTTTCATTTCCATCTCCAAAAGTGTGTTGAAATTCTTCTTAGTTAAGCACATTCACAGACAACAAATTAAGGTGCAAATCTAGAATGTGTCATACTCCTGTCAAGGTCAATATGCACGTAACATAGGTCTGAACTTAAATGTCATTTATGTTGACAATGCTAATAGGGCTCTAATTTCCCATATTCATGTTCCTAAAATTACCACTCTTATAATTGATAAAGTATTCCCTCTTTAAAATATAGCGATTAGAAGTTCATGTATCGACAAGCCATCAATAATCTAAGTGACTAATGTGGAGACACTTACTGGTCGCACAAATTAATGACACCTTATCATTTATGCCTGATGCAATTGTTGTATTGTTATTATTGTCTCCATCTCCATCTTTTTAGTTTTCTTACTTCTTCTAGTCTCTGTTTCACTTGTAGCAGAACTTCTTTATATGAGTGAGTTTAGTGCAATAATGATACATCCTAGTCTCCTTGTCATCTTTAGACTCAGATTTATTCTTAGACTTTCCTTAGCCTTTGAAGCTTCTACTATTTCTTCTTCCTCTATTCTTTATCACAAGAGAATTATCAATAATAGCTCTTTCCTCCTTATCTCTGTATTGAGTATGCTCTCTTTCATCATATCCAAAGAAAGCACACCATTCAGAGAAAATTTGTTGATAATTATAACTAAAGTCTCCCAACTATCTGATAAGGAACTTAACAAGAACAAGGCTTGTAGCTTATTATAGAGGATGATCTTCATTGTAGTCAACTTGTTAATGATATCCTGAAAAAGCACTAAGATGCTATAACACTAATTTTCCAACCTTTAACTTTAAGTTCATAAGCATTTTAATCAAAAAGGCCTTGTTTGGTGCAGTCTTTCTCTCATAAAGACTCTCCAATTTCTTCCATAACTTGAAAGGATTGGTATATATGGTTGAATACGTTAATACTAATCCACTGTCTAATAGTTCCCAAGGTTTTCTTCT
Source organism: Erythroxylum mucronatum (assembly GCA_027563825.1). Lineage (NCBI taxonomy): Eukaryota > Viridiplantae > Streptophyta > Magnoliopsida > Malpighiales > Erythroxylaceae > Erythroxylum > Erythroxylum mucronatum. The sequence goes on from JAOSBP010000005.1 coordinate 10,250,926, forward strand.
TAATTTTTTGTCACTCGTTATTTGTCATCTTCTTTGAATTAGACAGGACATCTTCTTTTATACTTTTATCTACATTAGTTAGATTATAAATATCCTTGCAATACAAGAGATCTTCCACTATAAGTCTCCATATTGAATAGTTGGTTGACATTAACTTCACTATAAATTTATTTCCACTTTACATACCTTAGGCTTTAATACCAGTTGTTAAGACTCCAAGCAATAAAACCTACAAGATCAATAAAATCACTCAACCAATAACAAACTGCTTAAATAATAAAGATGATTGAAGATAAATTGCACACGTAATTTATCATAGAAACCCTCTAGTGTAGAAGTAAAAAACTACAGGACAAACCTACAATAAATCGACTAAATGAAATAAAAAGATACAAGCATTTAAGATTTTGAGCTAAAAACACCTCACGAAATATCCATAGCTAAACTAGCTCTCTCTAAAGCTCTCTAAAATAACTTTTATAATTGAGTGCAAATTGATATTATACACCAATACTACTCTCACTAACCCTAAAAATTAAACTTCAATAAAACTATGGTTGAATAATGTTATATGGACCCTAAAACTCTTCTTTCATCATGTGTTTTTGACTTATGAAATTTTTGCCTCTTAGCTAGACTTTCAATTTCAAAAGTAAAAGGTTTTTAAGCTGCATATGGTTACCCAGACCGTGTTTAATCTTTAAGCTTTAAAACTCAACGTCACTATGATACATAGTCCCAATGATTTACATGATCGGTAGATACAACCATGTCCTCTATTTACATGACTATGTTAACTCCACACAGGCATGTCTATTCTTAAGCATCATCATTCACTCGTACACAGTTATATAAGCATACATGTTCATCCACATGATTGTGTCCGCCATTGAAATGTGTGTGTGTAACCTAGACATAGATATATACACTAGAAATAACTTCCAACCATTGATTTCTGCCTCAAATCCTTCTGATATTCGTTCCTTTTAATCCATGAAGACAGCTAATACTTTCAAAATCCAAATTTAGAAGAATTAGAAAAATAAACATTTAAAAATGGGACTAAATCCCCAACATTTGGAATGGTTTATATAAGTTAAAGATTTCATTAAAAGTTTAAGATAGTCTTCTGGCAGGCTCTTCATAATGTCTTCCAACTCTAGATATGTTAAAACCAAACATGTTATGTATGCAACTATTTACTCACACTTGACAATAATTTGCGTGTTGTGTTGACTATTTAAATATCTTAAGATTAACGGAACACTTTCAATGAATCCTTTCTTTTCTCTTTATATTCTCTTGGCTATTTGGTGTACTAGAAATCGAATTGGGTATGGTAGAATCGAAATGTTTATTCCATCTTTGGTTTCAAATGTTGTCAAATTATTTAATGATTGGAAAATTGCTTATGTGACGATTTCAAATTTTCTAATACCAATTGCTCTTTCAAAATTAATATTGGTAGAGCTAGCATCTGAAATCTACCAAAGTTGATTGTGGAAATGCTATTAAGACTATCTTGTGGCAAATCTGTTGTTATAATTCCTTTTCCTTAATTGTCGGGTATAGCTAGAGCATGTGTTGTGTTGGAAGGGCTTAATTATACTTGCGAATAATTGTCACCTTTACCAATTTTGTTTAGAGGGAGATGTTGATGATGTCCTTTTCCATCTAAAACCTAATGATGGTATGTTAGCAAATTTTAGAAGAATATTAACCTATTTTTGACCTATATAAGTTTAAATTTTGTTCCAATAACTTAAAATCAATTTTTTCACTCTTTAGTGACTTTGACCAAATCTAAATGTGTGTGTGTGTGTGGTTATTCTTTTTTTTCCCCCTTGGTTAGTTTATGTATTGGGTAATAGCTTTTAGTTTTTTCAATGAAGCCATTTTCATATCTACATTATATACATACATATATATGCATAGACGGAGCTATGTGGGGGCCCATGGTACACTGGGCCCCTTAACATTTAAAAAATTAAATATTTTTATTTTTAATATATATATATATATATACAATGATGGAATTATTTGGAACTCATTGGTACATTAGGCCCCTCAAAATTTTAAAAAATTAAATATTTGGGCCATCCTATCTTAAACTTCTGGCTCCGTCACTGTATATATGTATATATACATATATATGTATATATATATAAAGGGGGTCTAACCTAAGTAACTATTTCTAAAAAGAAAAGGTGAAGGAAAAGAACAACTACAACCTATGCAAAGGAAGGCACAAGAAAACTTCTTATCCTCTTCATGGTGGTGAAAGATGGACAACAACGGATAATGGCAAGGGGAGGATTAGGATAATATGTCAAAAGAAGCATATAGGCGATATGATATCACACAAGCTTTGGAGAGAGTTATTGCGGAAGGTGGATCTGAGGAATATTCAGATATCGAACTGCCCTAGCGTTGCTTCAATGCCTTGTCTCCTTAGTTAGAAAGTATTTAAATACTAGAAATGACGAGGGCTTAGTCGGAGAAAAATGGCTTGCTGTTTTTGATCTCATTTTCCTTTCTGATATATATATATATATATATATATCTTTGCTCTTCCTTCCTATACAAATAAAAAAGGAAAAGACTTATCATACTATAAAAACTCCATAGAAGATCTATGTTAATGGCCAATTACTTTCAACTCCCCTTTGTTAGAAATACATACTTCTATAATTGGCAAAATAAGAAACAAATTTACATGCATATCACTCCTACTGTACATTTGTGTGTATATATATATTTTTTTCATATTATATCTGTGGGTTAACTTAAACGTAAATCCCACTTTTTCTTGTTTATCATCATGCGTGAGACGAATCCAACTAGGCCTAATTTAAATGTAAGATTCGAAAAGTCCGTCCATACTCCGATAACCCATTTATCTTAAATATACTTCCTTTGTTATAGATATAATAATATAAGAGTAAATTTCCAAGTCTTGTCTTTGTATACTCACAGTATATAATTTAGAGTTTTATACCGATATATCTTAAGTTTAAGCCTTACTTCCACTAAGAAGAAAACCTTTCAATATTAATTTAAAAATAAAAAATGATCAAAGAAAAAGATTAAATTATAATCCTCTTATTGAATCATTTATTATTTAAATTCTCTTATTTTAGATTTTTTAATTATGACTTATTTTATTCTCTCTTTCAATATGCATCTTGTTAGTTAGATAAATTTCATTTTTTTCAAAAATTTTGTATTGTAGTAGTAAATATAATAAATGACATTATTAGAAAAGAAATAGACGGTTTTATTTAATTATTTAAGGGATAAATATCTAACATATAGATAAACCATGTATCTTTTAAATCATATACATCATTAATCAAACCATTTATTTGGATTTGATTGTATTATACCAATTAAAGGACTTTTGCAAGAAATCTTTACTTTTACTCATGCAAATTATTTCATAGTTGTGTTTTTTACATAATTATCATTAATTTTTTTAACTGTATTATCCCATATTTATAAATAATATCAATATGAAATGTTTTTTAACAGGTAACAACTAAAAGGTCAAACATTAAACTTGTAAAGTGTATCCTTTCATTATCATCTCTCACTCACGTATGATCAATTAAGGTAAAAAGATTTTTGCATATTCTCATACTTGTGTAGTAACTTGTACAACCAATATACAATGAGAGTTTGTAGTCATATATGTGTTAGGAATATATAAAGTCTCGATTAATAAATCGATCGATAAGTAGATTTTATATGTTATACTCTAGGTCATATCTCGTATTTCAATCTCCTTTTATTTCATCATGTCATAAATATATTCAATTTTCTTAATAAGAGTTAGTGGTCATCTTTGAGTAGATAATTTTTCTTATGTAAGTTACGAATCAAAATGTCCTTCCTTTATTTCAAATTCTCTTGAATTTAATTTAATTTAATTTTCTAGAATTGTCCTATAAGATTGTATCCAACTGGGTTTGTGGTAGCTTAAGCCTTAGCCCAAGCCAACTCGACTGGACCCAAATTTTTTAGAAAGTAAAAATGAAAAATGATGTCTTTTTTTAGCAAAAACGAAGTCGTTTTGTCTATAATTGTTGGGTCTTAGGCTGAGCTGAGGCTTGGGCTGATTTTTAGAACTTCTGGGCCTGAGGCACGATCAATTTGAGTCTGGCCTATTGACTTCAATTCGAGCTGGTGGTGGTCAGGCCAGGATCGGGCCCAATTGCCATCCCTACTCATTTATGCATATATGGTAAGAGTCATATGCTACAATCTTAACTCCTATTAATTTAATCGTATGTCTTTTATAAAAAAAATATCGTACAAATGTTGGTTCATACATACTTATTATAACCTAATTTCACCTATTTACTCTTAACTTTGTCTTTCTGAACTCTCATCTTGCAACTTAAGATATATACGGTGATTATGTGATCACTCCAAAACAATTTTCTTTTGACTTATCATTTAAGTTTGTATTCACAGTTTAATTTTCTAGCTTCAACTCTAATTATCACCTTGATAATATGCTTAAAACTTGCCTTATCTCTAGTTATCATAAATAATAAAGTTGATTTATTGTGTAAAGATGTCAATATTTTATCTGTTCGTCATACTCTTTAGTCATACAAAAAATGTCATACAATGTAAAACATATTTTAGAATCAAGTACTAAAGCAATATTTATTATTTAATAAATAATGTTAACTCAAAGCATGATTATAATTTGAATGAATAGACACAAAGAAACGTTAATTAATTACATTTCAATATCTACGTAATCCTAATAACTTCACATACCCAATGTATGTATATCAAAAAATTGGTTTTGTCATTGGATTTATAGCCACGTCTTGTGTAGATATACACTTCATGTTCACTTTTTCTCGTGTAACTGTATATTTCATATAATTTACTTGGTATCTATATGCTTGGTTTTACAATGAAATTTAGAGTCTTTAGTATAAGCGATTATCTCTTGACTATCTTATTAATTGTTACTAGATTAGTCTCATTTTTAGTGCCCCTAAACTAACCAAGAATTGTTTAAGCCACACAGTTTCTTATATTGCTGCCAAAAATTATATAAATTTAGCTTCCATTTTAGATAAAGCAACACATGATATAGCTTTTCCATAATATAGCTCCATTGTTAAGTAAGAAAACATATCCAGAGGTAAATTGTCTTTAAACTAAATCTTCTCCCTAGAGATCATTGCCTGATAACATAACACATAATCAACAATACCCTTTAAATACCTCAATATTCTCTTTACTGCTTTTGGATGTGTTGGTCCTATATTTGATTAATATCTTCTCACCATTCCAATAATGTAACAAATATCTGGCCTTATACACATTATGCCATATATGAGACTTCAAACAGCACTAAAATATGCAATTTGCTTCATTTGTTTCGTTTCGTGTGGTGCAGAGGCCAAAAGTTCTTGCTAAGACATTCTCCTTTAGTTATAAGATTATTTATAGGTCTATATTCATGTGTGCGAAATTATTATGAAATATTTTGTATATAATTTATTTGCAAAAGTGACAATAATCTTTTTAAACGATCTTTTGACATCTTAATTCCAAGAATATATGCAACTTTACCCATTTCTTTCATCTCAAATTCAGATGATAACGAATATTTGATTTGCTTAATAAACACATCGTCATTACAAGCAATCAAAATTTCATCTACATATAAAGATAAAATTATAAGTTTATTTTTGGATCTCTTAATATATATACACAGTGGCCTTCATCAAGAGTATGAAAATTATATGAAATGATTATGTTATGAAAACATATATACCATTGTCTTAAAAACTATTTTAGAACATAAATCAATTTCAATAATCAACAAACTTTATGTTCTTAGCCTATCTAAATGAAACCTACAAGTTGTTCCATGTAGATATCTTCTTATAATCCTCATCTTATAAAAGTAAGCTTTACTTCCATTTGATGTAATTCAAACTCCAAACTAGCTATTATAGCTAAGAATAGATTAATTAAAGCAAACCTCACAATAAGTGAAAATTTCTTGTCATAATCAATTCCCTCCTATTGTGTATAACCTTTTTTTCCTTTAGGCATACCTTGTATCTTTTTATACTACCATCAATGTTTCATTTGATTTTGAGAACCCATTTGTTTCTAATATCTTTGCACATTAGGGAGGTCAGCCAAGTCCTATACTTATTTTGAGTTTAAAGAAGTCCTTTTTTCTTTCATTGCTTGCATCCATTCTTCTTTAGTTGGATCAGTAAGAGCCTTATATACATTCTTTGGCTCATCATCTTCTTGTAGAATAATCATATATATCTCTTCTTTTATTTTAAAATGACAATGGGAATCATATCATGATTACTTAGACATAAACATGATTTATGAGAAACAAATTCAACAACATTTTGATTATTTCCACTTAGATCAGATACAATAAGGACACTTTTAATATGTTATAATCTTAACTGTCCTTAAGATGCTTCTTCAAGTTCTATACTATTCCTACTAGGATAAAGTTCCTATTCATTATTTTTCGTAATGGAATCATTTTGATCAAGAGCTTCATACAAAAATAAGTCTTTTCCTATTTCACTCCATTTTGGAAACTCATTTTCTAAAAATGTGACATCTCGTTATTCAAATTCTGTTACACCTTCATTAACTTATTCACCTATAAACAAATACCCTTTTGAACATTCAGAGTATCTAATAAAGATACTTTTCTTCCATTATAGGTCTACTTTCCCATATTTATAAAAGATGTCATGAACGTAGGCATCACACCCCTATGGTCTTAGATGTTCCATGTTAGGTTTTCTTTATGTCCATAAATCATACAGAGTAATTGTAACTAATTTTGTGAGAACTCAATTAAGTATACAAGTGACTGTAAACAGTGTATCACTCCAATAAGTGACTGATAGTTTTATTTGTTCCGTCATAGGCCTAACAATTTATAATGTGCTCTATTACATCTTTTGCAATGTCATTTTGTTATGGGTTTATAAAATAGTTATTTGTCTTGCTATTCTTGTTTTTTATCACACAACATCTTGAACTTATCAGATAAGAATTCTTATCTTTATTCATTTCCTAATACTTTTATTTTCTTGTGCAATTAATTCTCTACTAAATTTATATACTTATATGCAATAATTTAATACTTCCAATTATAAGAAATTAAATAAATGTGACCTTATCTAGTACAGTCATCTATAAAATTGATGAAGTACACAACCCCACTCATGCCCTCACATTCATTAGACCATAAATGTCTGAATGAATCAATTGTAATGGATAGAAATCTCGTGTTCTCTTTTCAAATAACATTTACGTCATTTTACCAGTTAGACAATATTCTTAAATTGGTAAACCTACTTGATTTAAATCACTTAAGAGACCTTCTTTAGCTAATCAACTTATTTGATTTTGACTAATATGACATAGTGTAGTATAACAAAAAATTGAATCAAGATGTTTTTTTTGGAAAATGCATCAAGATGTTATAAACAAAGAATAAATTATATTATTATTTTAACAAAACAACATCTAGAATAATAAAACCATCCAACAAAAATTCATATCTATAACAAATGTGTCTGAGATATAAATTCATATCACCACTGAAGAAATTTGTATTAAAACCAAAACTTACTAAAACTATCATAGAGATAAAATCCCATCAAATATTTGGAGCGTATAACACTTCATGTAGGATTAGAATTAACCACCTCACATGTCTACTTTATATTTTCCAATCCCTTGTATCGTAACTCTTAAGTTATCTCCCTCGATCATGGTTTATATGGGATTTTCCATAATTCCAACAAGGCATTTCTATCTTTTGCTACATGTGTAACACCCAAATACCCCTTAGGAAGATACATGGATGCCACCCAAGACAGAATAAACAAAATCAAACATTACACATATGCATTGTTTTAAAATCTAAGTTTAACACACATATAATACATCTCAGACTTTC
>JAOSBP010000005.1:10259012-10281559 GCA_027563825.1 Erythroxylum mucronatum
TGAAGCACAATTAAGTAAATAATCAATACGCAATAACAAACGTAATTCGTACAAACTTCCTTTACTATTCTAACCCTTAATTTGGGGCGTTACAACATGATTGATTGCTCTCGAATCTATAATCCATAAAGGATGTAATTCAATTAGAAAAACAAAACAAGATACATTCACTAAATAAATGTCTGTACAATGAGATTGTACCTTTTTAGGCTCGCTACAATCCTAAGAAAATGACCCTTATTGCCATAATTAAAGCACTTGATGCTTTTAATGTTCTACTTTTTAAAAGTAAGTTTTCCTTTTTTAAGTTAATTCCAGTTAGCATTCTTGGAGTCGTGAGAATAGTGGGTATTTCTCTTACCTTTTTTCTATTTGGGCCCACTATTATGCTTACGCTTCCAATTCATAGCTCCATATAAGCGAATACTAACTATATATATCTCGAAAGACTTTTTGGAGGCTTCAAGATGTTCTTCTTCTAATATAAGATGCTCATAGCAACTTCCATCATCTTGATGCTCTCATTGTGAGTTAAATGCATCTTTATATGTTCCTAACTATGAGGTAATGAACAGATAATGGCTTAGGCTTGTTGCTTATTTGATAGTTCATGACCAACATCATGCCACTCACTTATCATGTTTAACATGTGCCTCAAATGCTGTTGCATTGTGTCATATGGCCATTTCTTATATATGTCAAACTTGAAAGCTAAACTCATTTTTAATTATTATTCAACTTACGAACTTACTAATTTAAATTTAATTAGAAACTTATTTCTAATTCTAATTAAAATTGAACTAATTAGTTTTAAATTTATATTTTGGTTTAGAAACTTATTTCTAAATGTTATTAAATTCATTTATATTTTCAATATATATGTTTAGAAACTCATTTTTAAATAAATAAATTTATTATTTAATCTACAAGCCTAGATTGTTTGATTATTCATCAAATCACTTAAGCTCTTAGTTCTTGTCAAAATTCAATTAAGTCCAAATTATAACCCATTTTAAGTCTAAACTTTTAAAGCCTAAGACACCAAAGGCTTGTTCCGTAGTCTGTCCTTGTTAGCCCACTGAAATGGGGTCCAGACCAATTTCAATACCAGCCTATAATCCATAAACTAGTGAAAACGTGTCTTTTTATTGTTGCAGTTGTTATCTTCTACGGTTCTACCACCATCTGCTTCCTTCAACCGCATCAATGGGAAGTAACCAGCAGCGGCGATGCGTGATGGTCTGGCTCTTCTCTCCCAAGCAAACGGCAGCAACAACGGAAGATGACGGTGACACTCACCGTCGTTTTCACAAAACCGGTTTCCCTCCATTCCATGCGATGTACTGACCAGTCAAGTGAGTCCCCGTTGGTTTATCAAGGTTCCCACTAGTTGAGTGGGACTGCATCTCTCTGCTGGTGGTAAAATGTCAACTGGCAGAAGCTGCCTTCTGGCCACCGTATCGAGTTCAAAAGAACTGTACTTCTGTTCCATTAAACATAGTATTGTTATGTCCAACAAGTACAAAATGATAAACTAGATTAAATTAATCACACGATCTCGTGTATGGAAGTCTCTAGTCTTCAAATTGCAATGTGCATTCAAATAAAGTTTGAACGTTCATAAGCTTCAATTGTATCGATCTTATATATATATTCTCAGGGACGGAGTCAGACTCAAGTTTAAGGGAGGGCCGGGGGTCAGGGTCCAGGGGCTGGGAGCCAACTTTAAGGAGAAGCCGGGGGCCAATATTTAAAAAATGTCCTTATTTATTAAAAAATTATATAAGTAAATTTTTTTAAAAAAATTGAAAGTGGCCCCCCCTCCCATACAAGTAGCTCCGTCTCCGTATATTCTTGCAGTCCAATTACATGTCGAATCTATGCCAATATATAGTATATTTTAGCTGTTAAGTGTATTATTATATCTTTTAAGTATAGTGAATTTACGAAGAAACTTAAGAGTATTTAATGTGCTTAAAAAGCAAAATGGCCATTATAAGTAGATTGTGGCTAGATTCCTTTAGACTTAATAAGGAAATTAAGCATAAGTGAATAATACCTTGTCCGTGTGACAATGATTGCCTGACTTAGTTTTAAACTAAATTTTAATTTTGACATAAGAATTAAGATTGTGCCGTAAATTTGATTTTTATTTATACCTTTTTTAAAAGGTGATTTTACGCGTAAATTTGATTTTTATCTATACCTTTTTAAAAAAGTGATTTTACTATAAAGTTAAAACATATGGAGTGAGACACAAAAAGGTAGATACATATTAACATTAATAAGCTTAAAATTTAATTAGTTGTAGATATACGTATAGACATGATTCATGTGGTTATTATAAGAGACAAAAATTAGGCGGGTGATCATATGCTTACGTTAGAATGATAAGTAAACAGGGAACGGCGGTAATGGTAATGGTAATGCGCGTGCTTCTCTAGTGTAATAAAATAAAAAAGAGTTTCAAAGCACACAATGATTTCAATTATCTTAACACAAACCTTAGAGCCGCATTTGGCAGTCCCTTTTATTGCCTTTTGTTCACTCTCACTCATGTCTACAATCACAAAAGACCAACTTCTGAACAACTACCCCATTAACATCAACATCCACAACCAAATATTATTGGCAGCTTCGAGGATTGTGATTGCACTACCTCAATTATCATTTCAGCAATAATAACGACCAACAACATCTTTATCTCTAGATATTAATTATTCATGCAATCTTAGAAGAATATTTAAAGCAATACGAACCAAAATAAAGACCAAAGGCTTTTATGTGATGGCATTATCTCTCTTTTTTAAGCATATTGCAAGGTTGGTTTTCCATTGTATAAGAAATGTTTTACGGAAAGAGAAGATAAGCAGAGCCTTTGGCCTGTTCTAGTTGCATACATGTCGTCATTTTCCTCCACAACACTCCCACTATCTTTAACTTAATTTACATTATATAAAGACTTAATTCACTTTCTTTCTCTTTCACTTTATATCCACGAGCTGTGTCGTGGTTCGGTATTTGTCAGAGGCTGTGTAGTTTGCTATGTGTATTAAAAGGGAGAAGAGCCTAAGGTTAGGCAATTTATTAGCTAGCCATTGCCTAATAAAGAAGCAGCCTCTGCCAAATTTAGACGTGTGACTATAAACCTACATCTTGTAGCTTCTTAGTTTTGTATATGAATCAAAAACGTATATAAGAACATGGGCATCACGTTTTTGGCAGTCATTGTCGGGATCAGATCTCTTCTTTCCCTCCCTCTTTATCGTTCTTCCACTACTTGTATCCGAATCATCATCTGAACAATATTTCCCCCTTTTAGTTTCTTTAGTCTTTGTCTGCTTTTGCCTGTACACTGTTTTGTCACAATGCACAATCCAAAGCTTTATTGACTTTACCATTCACTGCCCCGCGAACATGATTTGAAGTCCTTTTTAAATTGCGAGTTTATCATAAGGTGGCCTTGAGATTTTTTTTTGGCCATTAGCGAAATAGCAATAAAATAAATTGCAAAGACTTATTTAAATATAAGGTATCGTGAAAAAGTACCGCCTTAAGTTGAAAATTTCCTCTCTATATTGTACCAAGATAATGGGATTCGACTCTAGGCCGGTTAACGCTTCCTCTACTAACTTCGATACACTCTAAACAGTAGAGTAGGAACTGTCTTCGAGAAGTTATAATAGTAGAAGAACATAAAAGAGGTGAGATGAGAAGAAGATGCCTGTGTATTAGGAGCTATGCGTATCTATCAAGTGCTTGTAGAAGAAAATTTGTGCGATGTATGAGAAAATGAAAAGCACAACAACTGAAGAAGGAGGAGAAAAGCAGATGCATGGGTCGTATATATGTAAAGGAGAGCTTTATACATTAACCTTGAAATAAAGACATATTAAAGTATGATAATTATTAAAACATATTAAACATGTTTTAGAATAATGACTCTAACAATTCCCCACTTGGTCCAAAACTTGAGAAACAAACTGTATCAATTTAAGAGAAAGTTTGACGAACAACCAGGTGAACTAAGTCTTGAATCTGGTATCCAAGAAAATTGGAGACAGAACGTGCTAGAAAAACAAACAGCCCCAAAATGCCTTGGTCTCATGATCGCTCTAGAGAGATAGCCCAAATACTCTCATAAGAGGGTGGTTAGCCCCCCACAATCATGTAGGTGAGTCCATCAAATGTGTACTACTCATATAACCCAAACTTAGGCTGCGGAACTCATTAAGGATTAAACAATCTAACCTCATCAAACGCAGGTTAGGGAAGCTATTCAACAACTGAATATATCTCAATATTATTCCATAAACAAAATACAAATAAGTAGTCACCGCATAACTTTGTTTGACCTATTGAACTTGGTTTCCCAAGACGGGTGTCAATCACGAGGTTACTATACAATTGGGCTCAACCCCATCCCTTTAGCATGATCTGAAACTAGTTCCTATTCAAAGCTTTTGTAAATGGATTCGTTGAGTTACTCTCTTACTTAACATAGTCTAGAGAGATTATACCATGTCGAATTACAAACAATTTTATGTCTTAATCTGATAAGTCAACTTTTGTCATTATATGCCTTGTTCTTGGCAACATGAATGACAGCTTGTGAATCACAATGAAGGAACATAAAAAGAATTGGTTTTTCTCAAAACATAATATCTGCTAAAAGATTCATTAGCCACTTAGCTTCCCGTCTTGTCAATTCTAAAGCCATAAACTCAACCTCCATTGTTGATCTTGCAATACACATTTTCTTGGAAGATTTCCAAGACACAACATCTCCTACTAAGGTAAAAATATAACCCCTGATAGATTGTATATTATCACTCTCTATAAACTCAGTTAGCATCATAATACCCCTCCAATACAAGAGGATGACCACCAAAAGACAATCCACAATGCATAGTACCTTTCAAATATCTCAACAAATGAATCAATGCATTCCAATGCTTTTGACTAGGATTATGAATATATCTACTAAGTCTACTCACACAGTATGCAATATCAGGACGAGAATAGTTCATCAAGAATATCACACTACCAAAAATTTTAACATACTTAGCTTAGTTTACACTGTTGCCAAGATTTTTCTTTAAAGAAATACTAGCATTATATAGGGAGTCTTGACTAGTTCAACATCATAGTAACCAAACTTTTTCAAAATTTTCTCAACATAATGAGTTTGATTCAATCTAAAACCAAAGTCAATTCTATCAAATCTGATTCCCAAAATAAAGTCCACAGGTCCAAGATCTTTCATATCAAAGGAAGACTTTACCAAACTCTTGGTAGTATCAATGACAGATAAACTAATACTAAAAATAACTATATCATCCACATAAAGAGTTATGATCACACAACCATTGGCATCATATTTCACATAAATGCAAGAATCAACATCACAAGAGGTGAAACCATGTTTAAAAATCTCACTTTCAAACTTTTAATGCCTCTGTTTGGGAGCTTGTTTAAGTCTATATAATGACTTAACCAACTTACACACCTTTTGTTCCTGACCAAGTACTCTAAACCATTCGAGTTGGACCATATAAATTGTCTCATCAAGATCACTATTTAAGAAAGTTGTCTTAACATCCATTTGGTGCACATGTAGCTTAAATACTGAGGCAATAGCAAACAACATCCTTATAGTTGTAATTTTATTAATAAGAGAGTAAGTATAAAAAAAAGTCCAATCCTTCTTTTTGTTTAAAACCTTTAATCACAAGTCTTGCCTTGAGCCTCACAATGGTTCCTTCAGGTCTCAATTTATTTTTGAAAACCCACTTACACTTCAAAGGCTTACATCCTCGAGGTAGATCAACTAGAACCTAAGTTTTATTAAACATGATTGACTTTAACTCACTGCCTATGGCTTCCTTTCAAAAGGTAGCATCCACAGATCTTATTGCTTCCCCATAAGTTTTGGGATCTTCCTCAATAATATAAGTCACCATAAAAACATCATGTACCTTCTCAAGTTTTTTCACCATAAAGGATGTAATAAAGTCAAGACCAAAACTGATGGGTTCTCTAGCTCTTTTGCTTCTCCTTAGTTCAACAATGTCCTTTTCCTCTATGTCATCATTGGTAGAATAACTAGGGACAAATTCGTTAGGAGCTTGCACACTCACTTTCATAGGAAATATATCCTCAAAGAAAACCACATCTCTTGACTCCAAAATTGGTCCATAAGTGCTAGATCTCTCTTCCTTAACCTTAAATCTAAAGGTAGTACTATTAGACGTATATCCCACAAAAATTGAATTAATAGTCTTAGGCTTAATTTTCTTCCTCTTATATTCAGGTAAAGCAACCTTAGCAAGACACCCCCACACTTTAAAAAAAACGCAAGTTAGGTGGAAAACATTTCTAAATTTTGTGAGGGGTTTGAACTAGTTTCTTATGAGGGGCTTTGTTTAGAATATAACAAGATGAAAGAATAGCTTCCCCTTACATAAGTTGAGTAAACCCGTGGAAATCAACATTGCATTCATTATATCCTTAAATGTTTGATTTTTCCTCTTGGCTATTTCATTACGTTCAGGTATATAAGGGGCTAAAAGTTCATGAATAATCCTAACTTTTCCAGAATAATCATTATAGAAATCAATACTATACTCACCACCTCGATCAGACCTTAATCTCTTAATTTTCCTTTCCAATTAGTTTTCAGCCTCAGCTTTGTATTTCATCAACATTTCCTCTGCATCACTTTTATTTTTCAACAAGTAAACCTTAGTAAATCTAGAACAATCATCTATAAAAGTACTATAATATCTTATGTCTCCTTTATTCACATAAAATTCTTAAAATCACCTAAATTTGTGTGCACCAGGTCCAACAATTGTGACCTTCTCTTGGTCACTGACTTAAAAGGTTTCTTAAAGTGTTTAGCCTCAATATATTTTTCCATTTCATTGGTGATCTTAGGCAACAGGTTTAAGTTTTGCATCCTTTTAATTGACCTCACATTCATATGCCCAAGTCTATAATGCCAAAGGTCTAGGGGCTTATCAATATAAGCATAAGAAGTAGATGCATTCATTTCAACGTCAAGTATAAATAAGCCCCTATTACAAAACCCTTTATCAACAAAGTTTCCATTTTTAGTAAGAATTAGCTTATCATAATCAAAAGTAAGTTCAACACCAACCTTGTTGAGCAATGCACCAGAAATCAAGTTACTACGTACATCAGGAACAAATAAAAAATTTTCTAATACCAACACTTTTCTAAAAGTGAGTTTGAGAGTGACCTTCCTAACTTCTTGGACAGGAACCCTGCTGGAGTTGCCCATGTATACGAATTCACTATCAGCAGCATCATTCAACTCCTTGAATAGATTTTTGTTAGTGTATATGTGGTATGTGGCTCCTGTGTCAACGATCCACTCGACCAGGTTTCCGACAATGTTGACTTTGGACTTCACAGTAGTAATGATCTCCTTGTCATCATCACCAGCTTCGACCATATTAACTTGAGGCTTACTAAAGCTCTTCTGGTTACTCCGTTGGTACCCCGTCTGGTTTCCTTTCCCCAACTGTGGTGGTTTCTATCCTTGGCCCTTCTTCTCATAGTTGATTCTAACTTGGCAATGAGCAGCAGGATGGCATGGCTTGTGGCACCACCAACAGTAACCATCAATGCTTTTGCACTTAAACTGACCCTGCTTGTTGTTGTTGTTAAAAGATTTGTTTTGTCCACCATTTTTCTTGAAGTTACTTGCATTTTTATGTTCTATCACATTAGCCTTTACAGTAGGGACAAGGGTGAGTGATTTGGTCTTATATTGTGTACGATTGACATCCTCAATCTTTATATGCTCTATCAACTCCTGAAGCTTTATGCCTTTCTTCTTATGCCTCAATTGATTTTTATACTCATTCCATAAGGCAGGCAGTTTCTCATTGAGGTCAATAGCTTGAAACAGCTCACACATGTTCATACCTTCAGCAAGGATTTTAGCAACTTGGTTTTCATACTCATGTCATTGGTCCATAATAGGCTTATCATCAACAACGGTAAATTTTAACTACCAAGCAACTGCATATTTCTTAGTACCGACATCATCAATTCCTTATTTCACTTCTAACGCATCCCAAATTTCCTTAAAAATTTTGTACTTGCAATAGATATCAAATAATGGGTTGATCATATGGTTGAGCAACACTCCCCAAACAATACAGTTATTTTTAGTTGTCTTAGGGTTAGTATTGCCATTAGGAATATCTTGAAATAGTACATAATCAATTTCATATTTCTAAAAGAAAAATAGAAATTTCTCAAACTATCATTTAAAATTTATCCCATCTAGAGGCTCTAATCTAGTTAGGTTAGGTATAATACGTTAAGCTAAGGTGATAGTGGCAGAACCTATGTGAGTCTCATTCGCAGATGACCTATTGAATCCGATAATAGAGATGTCTCACACAAAACACTCAAGTAGCAGTAGAACATAGCAATATTTCAAAAAAACACACAACAACACAATTGAAAGAATTGTTGAAAAACAATATAAAAATGCAACAATTTCCAACAATAAGTAGCAGTTCTGAAAAACAGTAGGAAGAATGCAATAAATATCTAACAATAGTAGCAACGTAATAATTTTTCGAATAGCAATAGCAACATAATAATTTTTCGACTTAGATTGTTAGTGAAATAGTAATAAAATAAATTGGAACGACTTATCTGAATGCAAAGCATCGTGAAAAATCATTGTCCTAAGTCAAAAATTTCCCCTTTATGGTGTAGCAGGATAACAGGATCTAACCCCAGCATTAATGCCTCCTTCACCAGCTTCGGTGCACTCTAAAGGGTGGAGTAGGAACTATCTCTAAGAAGTTATAACAACAAAAGAACATAAAAGAGATGAGATGGGAAGAAGATGTGTGTGTATTAGGAGCTATACGTGTCTATCAAGTGTCTATAGAAGAAAATTTGTGAGTTGTATGAAAAAAGTGAAAAGCTCGACAATCGAAGAAGGAGGAGAAAAGCAAATGCAATATATATAGAAGAGAGCTTTATACATTCACCATGAAATAAAGACATATTAAAGTGTATTAAAGTTATGAACGCTGTATGATAATAGCGGTAATAATATTATAAACATTATTAGTAGCTGACTAGCTGTCAATTATTAAAACATATTAAACAGTTTTGGAACAACGACTCCAACAACATTTTGATTTACTATAGGTTATATTATCCCCCTATTCACTTCTCCCTATATAATTGATCCCCTTCAAGTTGATGACTAATGGGAGTAGTGTATTAGGGTTTCATAAAAGGGTATAAACCAATCATTTCGCACAAAATGATAATACAATAAAAATGCACAATTAGATATATGCCAAAGAATACTTTCTCTGAAAAAATAATGTACATCAAATGTATAAATTTCTACTGTAATCCAACCATGTCACAAATAATAGAATTCTTGTGAAAAATATCCCTGCTCAATACTACAAAATTATGAACTCAAACATAAAGCAAGATGACACCATATTTATAATATGAGAGCTCTTTGAAATGAGGCTAATTTATTCTAGAAATAACTATCTTTCTTTACTCAACATTATAGCTTAAAAATCAACAAGCAATCACCAACAGTACATAAACTTTGACCATAATACTAAAATATCATTCAAAGTTGATTTTATTAAAAAATACAATAAAAATAAATAAATTAAATTGGTGCAAGATTTTATTTAGGTCAATACTTGTTAAAAGAACAAAGTTCTTTTTTATTATTGATATACTAAAGGAAATAATAAGAAAGGGAATAAAAGAAGTGAATAAGGAAAATAAGATATTTCCAGTAAAAATTTACTTAATAGACATACTATAAGCTTCATACTCTCATTAGATTTTTGTGTCCTCTACACAATAATGAGAATCTTATTTAAATACATCTTAAACTAAAATAGAAATTAGATATACACAAATTAAAATTTTAGATAAATCAAAATTAATTAAAAGGATTTGATTAAAGTATGTTTGATTGTGATTATATTTAAATATATTCTTAATATCCCCACAGGCATAGATCAAAGTATAAAAATCATCTTATTCGTAAAAATAAAACTATAGGGATATCTTATTTGTAAGAACATAATGTCTAATATATTAGTTGATGATGCAGTACTAGATATAAGTTGTTAACATGACAAACAATCTTCAGCTTGCATGGTTGTTGATTTGGAGGTAGATAACATCAACCTATATGATTCCTAACACATTTTTAAAATTGTATGATTATAACAAATTTAATTGAATGAAATGTGGATATGAATACATAAACCTAGCTATGTTATATGTTTAAATACAAAATAACAAAGTGATGAGAAATAGAATGAAAGGAATAAAAGAGAAAGATGAGAGATTTAGGTGGTTCGACTACTAGGAGCTATTCCACAAACAAAACATAAAACTCACATCTTTCTCATTAAATTTATGTATGTTTTCAAAGTAAGTGTAATTGAGCTTATCACATAATTTATTTTAACATCTCCCTCAAGGTAAATATATGGATTGAATTGTAGCAATTATAATAATCAAATTATGGCGATCATATATCTTTTTGAGAAATTAAATGATTCATTGATCATTCCAAAGATGGAGGCATATAAGGGCAATATTAAAGAAACAATTCAAAACTAACAACCCTACTCTATAACAAGGTTTTATAAGAACAGAGAAGTTTACTTGCCCTTTGAAGCATAATTTCTCTAAAGGATGAGTATTAAAAATTGGTTGATACTCCTTCTATGTTTCTTTTAATATTAATGTTTCATTTTTGGATTACATTTCACATACAAGATAACATAATAGGATGAAATGCACCATTTTACAAGCAAGATATAGATTAAATGTTGTTAAGTCATCCTTTATATCCTTTACAAGCTCCACTTTAAATGAGCTTAAAGGAAGAACTTGATTCTGAAAAATCTTTCTTATTTCTTTCTATCCAAATCTTATAGATTATGTAACCAAACGAGACCTTCAACACCATCAAGTCTTCCTTTTTACAATTGCTATTCATTAAGAGCCCATCATCCAATCCTAGAAACTGGAGATATTAGGAAAAATATTGCATAACAACTATATGTAGATCTAGAACTTGGCGGTAAAGTTGCAATTGAAGAATAAATAATGAATGATTCAGGCTCATATTTACACAGGACAAAAGTTATGGGATGTTCAAAAAATTATTGAGTCTATTATTGGTACTCAATTTGCCTTTAAAAGCTAATCAAAGCATTAGTGAACCATGAGGATTAGCTTGCTATCAACTTAGTTAGGATC
Organism: Erythroxylum mucronatum; assembly: GCA_027563825.1. Taxonomy (NCBI): domain Eukaryota; kingdom Viridiplantae; phylum Streptophyta; class Magnoliopsida; order Malpighiales; family Erythroxylaceae; genus Erythroxylum; species Erythroxylum mucronatum. Next base: position 10,270,329 of record JAOSBP010000005.1, read on the forward strand.
AAGTGAACAACCAAGGAGATGATCCCTTATGCTAGACTTTAGTAAGAGTTCCAGATGAAGGTGAGCATTATTTAAGACTTATAGGACTTAAATTCCAACATTTGGTTAGAGGTCCAAGTCTTAACCAATTATCATGCTAAAAATAAGTAAGATTTTGTGTCTCATTGATAAGAGAAAAATATGATATTCTCTTGACTTTAGTAAGCTCATCATTGTCCAAGATGAATTATTTCTAATAGTAATTGACCAAAACCTTTGATTGTTTAGGTAATAAAAATGTACCCACTTAACCCTTATGGATTTTTTTATTAATAAAAAGTCTCCATTATCTTTTGAACATGAGCACGTTATTAGTGAGTCTAAGAGGTATAATTCTCAATCCTCCTTCCTCTCTAAGGGGACATATTTCACACTATTTCACCTTAGCTAGAGCATGAGGAGAGTTATCACCATCTTAAAAGGAGTTGCCTTAAAAGTCTTTTAATTGTCTTTTCTATGTTTGAAGGGATTAGGTGATGAGAAGACCAAAAAATGTGAAGACCATTAATCACAGAGATTAATAACAGAATCTTTTCGGCAAAAGATAATCTTCTATACTAATGTGAAATCATTTTTTGAACTCTCTCCAGTAGAGGATTGAACTCTCTAATCAAAGACTTATTAAATGATATGGGAATCCCCAAATAGGTAAAAGGGGGCTTCAAATCAACCCTATGATAGCAGCTATTAAACTAGATAAACTAGTGGCATTTGAAGAAATGAAATAAATGGTTTTTGTCTTTGTTTACTAAAAGCCCTAAAATCTTACTAAATGTATTCAAGCACGCTATAAGAACACCCAGTAGACCTATATTAAACTTAGAGAAAATGATCAAATCACCAAAAAAAGGATAAGTTACATTAGTTTGATTTCTTGCATTTAGAGTGAACCCTAAAATTTATCTCTTGATGAACCACTAGTTTAAAGAATCTAGTTAACATTTTTTGCTTCAAAGGTGAAAAGATAAAGGGAAAGAGGATTCCCTTGCCTCAATCCTTGATACTTTTGAAAACTTTAGTGGCCTCTCTATTAATTAGAATATTATAAGAAATTGTAAACATACACTGAATAATCCATCTTACAAAAACATTAGGGAACTCAAGTTCTTTTAATGAATTGATGATAAAGTTCCACTTAACAATGTCAAAAGCCTTACAAAAGTCAATCGCTAAGGCAAATCTTTGCTAGAATATTTCTTATTATAGTTTTTGAAGAGCTTCTAGGATAAAAAAATGTTATCCTCAATAGAACTTCCTTTAGTGAAAGCATTTTGGGACACATCAATGAAGTTAGGTAGAACTTTCTTTGATCTTTTAGCAATAACCATGGATATGACCTTATAGATTGAATTAAAATGTGAAATAAGTCTGAATTCCTTTAAAGATTTAGGGGAATGTACCTTTAGGATTAGGAAAATGATCGTTTTGTTTAGCTCACTAAGCATCATTCCATTATTGAAGAACTTCAATAGTACATCAGTGATCAGATCTTTAGTTAAGTTGGAAAAAAGACCATTGATATCATTAGGCCTTAGAGCTTTATGAGGATTTAGATTTAAAAAAATCATTTCCAAATTATTAACAATGAAAATGTTGGTCAAGGAATCCTTTTGATCATTGGCGATCTACTCATTAAAGGTTGATTATAAAAGTTGCACTAAAGAAAAGCCTCAAGATTCTAAATCATAAGCAGTAGAGAAGCGACGTAAAGGCTTCCATTTTCATCTCAAATTAAGTGTCAATGTTTGATTTATTCTTCTATAGAAGTGAGGCTATTTTTTTTTTAAAGTATAGATTTGTGGAAGAAGTTTGTATGTCTATCTCCATCCTTTAACCATAGCATCTTGGACCTTTATTTTATAAGTGATTGATTAACATTAATTTCTTAATTGTAGCACTAAAAGACTTTTTTTCCCTCTACTAAAAGCTAGTTATCCTTTGGGTGAGCATAAAGGAGGGTTTGAATTCTTGACAAGTTATCCCTTACTACATATATAATTTGTTAAGTGTTACAATATTTTCTTTTATTAAGAATCTTTAGCTCTTCCTTTACCTATTGGATTTTCCTCATATACACAAATCTCTTATGGCCCTGAACTTGGAGGCTTAACCTCTTTAAGATGACCCCTTTAAACACCTTTGTCGATATCAAATAATTATTAAACTAGAAAAGAAAGTAAAATCTTTGTTGAGACTTTAAGTTCTGAATGCAAATTGGCAAATGATCAGAGAAGTTAGGGTTTATAAAAATAGCTTTACTACTAAGGAATCTAAAGAATCACGGTGCATTAAAATAACTCTATCAAGGTTCTTTTTTAAAAGCCAATGTCCTTTTACTTGTTGTTTTATGTGAAGTAATTGACCTCCATTTTGAGTTAAGCCATTTATAGAAAACTAATGCAATCTTTTAGGTACTTTGAGTAATTCATTATATAGGCCTTACCTGTAGCTTCTGATTGGCAAAGAACAACGTTGAAGTCCCCCCAAAATGATCCATATAGAGTTAATTGAGGAACTAATAGCTTTGAGTTTGCTCTAAAGTTCAATTCTTTAGAAAGAGTGGTTGGATGCATAAACAAAAGAGGCACTAAAGGTGCAAATATCTTGCGTCATTTCAACATTTACAGGGATGAGCTACTTTATATATAATGTGCTTATAATTTTTACTTGATTAGACTCAATATAACTTTCACTCTACCATAAAAATGGTGTTGATGATTGTTAATTACTTCTCATTCTTATTCAAGAAGCCAAGTTTTTAACATTTATTCTCAACTAATTTTGTTTCCAACAATCCAATAAAGGACGATTTGACAAAAGAGGGAAAGTTCTATAGAGAGCTTTGCTTGGTGGGGCTATTAATTCCTCGAACATTTCATACAAAAATTGACATTATGTAGGAGAAAATGAAGAATTCTTCGTAATATTTGATTTCCTCCTTTCTACTTTCTTAATTTTGGGATTACCTATCACATTCTTGCCCATGTAAGTGGTAAATACAAAAGAGTCATCCCCAATCTCTTTAGCTTGAAGCACTTTAGGAGTCATCTTTAAAAAGTTAGCCTTCATCTCTTGATTCAATACCAATGTATTAGTGAGATCTCTATTACCATAAGAAGGAGAGAAACTTATGATATCGGTCATTTCACCTTTATAAATTTTAAGGGCTTTCTCTTCCTTTTCTTTGGGAATTATGGAATTCTTTCCAATATTTAACTTTCAATCCTTTTGCATCTCTACTTCGTTAGTAGCTCCATATGGATTATTCATTAATGCATGTTTAGGCAAGGTATCTTGTTGCATTAATTCTTCGTAATCATCAAAGAGGAAAGTTTTTCTAGTTAGTTTACGTACTCCTTTTTTCTTATTGTTTTTGGCTTCCAATAGTAGGAAATGTTGATTGCAACTTCAAATAAATTCTCATTTTCATCCAATCTCATCAAAGGGATAATTTCAGGTAGTTTGTATTGGATGTTAGCTAATTTACAAGGTCTTGTATAGTTGATTTTCTTCATCGTTGCTATAGCTTCGTCGATCTATATTAGTTTTCCAACAAAAATTGTTAAGTTAATGAGGCCCTCTACAGTCCAGTATTCCAATGGGATATTATAACTATTGATCTAGATGGGTACTTGGTTTTGCTTAAGGTTTTAAAGTTAAATCCTTATCCACCATTTCTGAATGAAAATGAGTTTAGTGTTGATGTGCCAAGGATTGGCTTTTAGCACTCTTTGAGCTTTAAATTGGGAGCTAAATTTTAAAAATATCTTTATTAATCTATACGTCAATCAATCCCTGCTGGTTCCATTGATTATTATCCTATTTATGCATAATTGCTATGGACATATTTTGCTATGGAAGAAGTCAACTAAGCATCCCATTTATTGCCCCTTCCTTAAAAACTTGAATTGGATGAGCTACAATAGGTTTCCCATCCAATTTATTAAGGAAAAAAAAAGATGATTTTGGGAGATGGAGATTTGTTATTCAACACTTGCAACTAAGCTCTCCTTTTAGGAAGAGGATTATAGGAAGGGGCATGATTAGGCAAAAGGGATGAGCAAGGTAATGTAGGGGGTAAAGTAGGAGGGAAAGAAGCTTTAAAAGTCATAATTGATATGAAACTTTGAGTAATAAGAAGCTAGTTGGTAGAGTATATAACTAGCAGAAGATTAGAGTTTAAGGCGGGAGAAAGGAGGGTGGGAAATTTTCAGGAGACATCGTATTCAACATATTGTTAGATAAAGAAAAAGAAGGAGAAAAAAATTGAGAAAAGTAAAAAAAAAGAGGGGTTAAAAGAGAAAAAAGAGTGGGAAAGAAAGCTATAAGTTAAGAATAATGGAAATTAAGAAGACAAATAAATAGAGGAACTAAAGATGATGAGTACAAAAGAAAAATAAAATGGTACTCACAAAAAGGAGAAAAATGAAGATTAAGAAAAAATCTAAGGATAGAGAAAAATAAACTTGTCAGGCTACCACATATGAAGACCACACATCTTATGCAATATTTTAGAGAGAAGCTAGAACTTGTCCTTTCTCTTTAACATTATCAAGTTTTCATGTGGTAATCTTGTTTTGTAAAAAAAATCAATTAATGATGTAACTTCGCATGTAAGTCACTAACATGTTAATCAAATGATAGGAAATTTTAGTCTTTATAGATATTAGTTTGATGATTTTTAAAATAGTATAATTATAACACACTTACTTAAAAGAAATTACGATTATGAATAATGAAATTTAACTATTGATATCATACTGAAATAATAATCATACTAATTTAATTTTAAGGGCCTATTACAAAATTCACAAAATATTTAATAAATTTATATATGTTTTCTAAACAATGAGTGCGATTTAAAGGAATTTATGAGAATGATTTTCTTTATTCTCTCATTGAAGGAATCAGAAATATATACACAATACAACCCAACAACTTCCTAATTTAAAGTACCTAAATAGTTACAAAAGATAACAAAGAATCTCCTAAGAATATTGCAGATATACATGATATATGTACACCTAATTATTCCATAATTATCGCAATACTCCCCCTTAAATTAGAGTATGTAGGTCACGAATGACGCACTTGCGAAGAAGATATTGAAACTGTAGTTTCCTGAGAGCCTTGGTAAAAATATCAGCGATTTGCTTCAAGGTCCGCATATGAAAAGTGGTAATATTGCCAGCTTATATCTAATCACGCACATAATAACAGTCGACCTCAATATGTTTAGTACGATCATGGAACATAGGATTCACAACTATGTGAAGAGCCGGGTATGGATAAGGTACACTAAGAGAAGTAAGAAGCAGCCTAAGCCATATGAGTTCACCTAGTAGCGGCCATAAAGCAGTACCTAACTTCAGCAGAAGAACGAGATATAGTAGGTTATTTCTTTGTCTTCCATGATACTGTAGAGACACCTAACATAATGAAGTAATTAGCAATAGAACATCATGTCAACGAACAAGTTGCCCAATTGAAATCACAATACGCATTGTGATGTAGATCACTATCACGACATAGCAAAAGCCCTTGAACAGGATGCTCTTTAAGGTATCGGAATACACAAAAAATAGCATTCCAATGAGCATCCTTGGGACATTGTATAAATTGAGCAAGAGTATGTACTGCATAGTAAAGTTCTAGATGAGTGGTTTTCAAATAGATGAGGCGACCAACTAATCGTCGAGGATGATCAGGTTCAGTAAAGTCAGGCCCAGTAGCAAGCGCAATCTGATGGTTCTGCTCAATAGGGAATTCACACATTTTGGCACCAAGTAAACCAGATTCGGAAATAATATCCAATGCATATTTGTGTTGAGAAATAAACAGACCTTTAAGACTATATGCAATCTCAAGAATAGGAAAATACTTCAAGGCTCCTAAGCCTTTCATATGAAAACTGACAATCAAATATACTTTAAAATTAATAATTACATCAAAATTATTGCTTGTGATAATAAGGTCATCAACGTAAATTAGAACATAAAGTTCAATACCATTGAGCTGAAAAGAAAAGATGGAATAATTTGCATATGTCTGGGTGAAGCCAAAAGATGTAAAAGCATTGGCAAGTTTTGCAAACCAATTTCACGGTGCTTGACGAAGGCCATAAAGAGACTTCCAAAGATGACATACTTTCTTAGGAGAAGAACCTAAGAAATCAAGAGGAAGCTTCATGTATACTTCCTCATCTAGATCACCATGAAAAAAAAGCATTATGAACATCCATTTGGTGTAGTTCCTAGTTACGAATAACTGCTACAAATAAGAAAACACGAATAGAAACCATTTTTGCAACAGGTGCAAACGTTTCATTATAGTAAATACTTGCCATTTGATTGTTCCCAAGAACAACGAGACGGGCCTTGTGATGCTCAATGGTGCCATCGGAGTTGTATTTGAGCTTATACACCCACTTACTCCCAATGGCCTTTTTACCAAGCGGTAAATCCTTAATTACCCAAGTCCCATTATTCTCAAGAGCTTCTAACTCTTTTCGCATGGCTTCCAATTAGCATCACCAACAGCCTCTAAAAATGTTGTAGGCTCATGTCCTGTAGTGATGGGTGCCAAGAAACAAGCATAGGGAGCAGAAAAGTTATTGTAAGTCACATAATTAACAAGAGCATATGGTGTACCTGAGGACGATCAAGAAGTAAGTGGTATCGAAGTGGAGGCAGGGTCTGAGCATCGGGCTGTGTGACAAATATAATCCCATAAAAGAACAAAAGGTTGCCTGTCCTAAGAACCACAATGAGGAGCTTCATCTGAAGGCTGTTAAGTTTCAATAGTAAGGGATATAAAGGGAGTAACATCACTCCCCCTCTCGTCAGTACTGGCCGAAATAGCTGGAGCTATGAAGGATGAGCTCCCCCTTACTTTAATATCAAAAATCACTGGGTGTGGCGATAAAGAAGCAAGGGCAAGTGAGCATTGTTGGGGTTGAGGATCGATAAATGGAAATTTATTTTCATAAAATACCATGTATCTAGAAACAAAGAAATCTCCACTTTCAAGATCATACAAGCGCCATCATTTTTTCCATGAGGGTACCCAACAAATATTCATTTTTGACTATGAGTATTGAATTTATTTCGGTCTCGAGAAATTTTAGATGCAAAGCAAAGACACCTAAAAATAAGAAAATGTTTATATAAAGGTGGACACCCAAAAATAATTTTGTAGGGAGTTTTTCCTTTGTGATGTATGAGGTAGCCTGTAGTAAGAATACACTCCCCCCAAAAATCAAATGGCAAATCTGCTTGAAAACGGAGGGCCCGAGCAACGTTAAGCATATGACGATGTTTGCACTCGACCCTACCATTTTGTCGAGGGGTACCAACACACAAGGTCTTAAATAAAATCCCATGTTTCGCAAAATAATGCTCCAAACAAGTAAATTCAGTGTCATTGTCACTACGAATTAGTTTAACCTTCTAATTGAATTGTGTTTGCGTCATAACACGAAAATTTTTAATGATTTTGCCAACCTCAGTTTTATCAACCATCAAATAAACCCAAACATCCTGTGAATAATCATCCATAATTGTCAAAAAAATAAGAGGAACCACATGAAGGTGGAATACTATAAGGGCCCCAAACATCATAATGAATCAACTCAAAAATTACAGTAGCATAACTACAACTCGTAGGAAAAGAATCATGAGTCTTTTTTTTCTTTAAAACAAATATCACGTAGTTTATCTTTATTCCTACGATAATCAAAACTTCTAACCCTAGGAAGAAGAAAAAACTAGCTGATGAGAAGGGTCCCTGAGACGACGATGCCATGTTTGATAAGTATTTGTAGTAGTTGTAAAACAATGGCCAGCATGTGATGCCACCAATCGAAGCTAATAGACCTCATTCCTCTCTTCACCCACACCAATCACCTTCTTCAAAATGCAATTCTGTTTCACTTAAATTTTGGTAGTTAATGTGACTATGCAATCATGAGCTTTAATCAACTGAGCAAACGAGATCAAGTTACAATTTAAATGCGGAACATATAATACATTCCAAAGTATCACTGAATACCATTGTCCCTTCTTGAACAACATTAGTATTTGTACCATTGGATAAAGTAATAGGAGAGGGAATTATGTCATGAAGATCAACATGCAAACTTTTATCACCATTCATGTGATGGGAAGCACCGGTCTCTAATATCCATGAAAAAGAAAGCTTACCAGTAAGTTTTTCAATCGAGGGAGCCTTATTATTATTATTAGTAAGTGACTTAAACATATTAAGCATTGTATTCCATTGATCATCATTAGGGGCAGAACTAGGCGCACTCCAATCCTAAGAAGAAAGATGAATGGCTACCCCATCATGAGCTGACGAAGACTGTGATGTACTTTAAGCAGAATTGGTAACCTCGACACTCACCTTTTGACCACGCCCACTAGATGCAGTACCTCCATGACCTTTACCATGCCTAGATAAGTTATTGTTCCCGTGTAGCCCAATCCACTAATCTGGATAGCCAATGAGTTTAAAGCATGAAGTTACCTCGTGGCCTAGTCGGTTGCAGTTTGAGAAAAATTCTTTGTCATTTCAGCTACTGGATGCTTGCAAAGAAGATGAGGTTGCTTGAACAGCAAAACTAAAGGCCTCGCTCTGTCCTTCCTTCCCTATAGTCATATTTTTGTGTCTCTCTTCTTGAACCACAAGAGCATAAGCACGATTTAAAGGCAAAAGCGAATCTTGAGCAATAATGTTGGAATGACTATTTTCATATAAATCATCATCTAAGCCCGTCAAAAATTGATGAACTCGACTTTCTTCACGTTCTTTACCGAGTTCGATAACCCAGTTGCACGTACACTTACCACAAATGCAACCTTTGATCAAAATGTCCACAGAGAGTTCGTCCTATATTTTCTTCATTTTCCCATAATATGTAGCAATGCTTTGACTGTTTTGTTCATAACGAGTCAGAACAGAAGTCAATTGTTGTATACGGGGGCCATGACCAATTGAAAAACGTTAGCATAAATTATCCCAAAGGTCCTTCATTGTATCATAATAAGTAATAGAGGAACGTAAAGTGGGCTCAATAGTGGGCTCAATAGTGGGCTCAATATAATATTAAGTACCCACGCTACAAGCATGGAGTTGACACTCCACCAATCTTCAATCTTTGGAGTTGTATTGTCAAGCTTGGTAATGATTATGTCCAATAAGTCTAATTTTTGCTTCGTTCTAAAAGCATTGCGCACACTCTTTTCCCATTCCTAATAATTATCACTTTTCAAAATCACCAGATAGATATTCGTTATAGGATGGTTGAAAGTATGAAGATAATATAGAGAAGTAAGTTTAAGCGACGTTGGCTTCTTCCCTTTGTCGTCTCCATCACCCATGGTGTTTGTATTGCATCAGGTCTAATAATTAGCTAGGTTTTCTTTTCCCTACTCTGATACCATAAAGGAATTTATGGGAATGATTTTCTATGTTTTCTCATTAAAGAAATAAGAAATATATATACGATACAATCCAACAACTTTCTAATTTAGAGTACCTAAATAGTTACATAAAATAACAAAGAATCTTCTAAGAATATTACAAATATACATGATATAGGTGCACCTAATTATTCCATATTTATCACAATACTATTATTTATAAACAATTTTCAATTAAAAACTAGATATACACAAATAAAAAATTAGACAAGTCACAACTAATTAAAAGATTTAATCAAAATAAAAGTAATTGTAATTATATAAAAAAGTATTCTTTTTTTTAACCAGATAAAAAAGTATTCTTAACATTTACAAATGCTGCTAATTAATCATTTCTCAAAAGTGTCACCAAATTATTTATGTCACAACTTGGTGGTTAAATCTTTTCTTATAGGTTCTTCTTCTGTTTTTTTTTTCTGTACTCTCGTCAACTTTTTTTTTTAGTTTTCAGTTCCAATGTTCAGAGTTTCGTACCGTTCCGGTTGATACCGGCCGGAACGTTCTGTACCGGTCAAAAAATGGTACCGGAACGGCCCTAAAGATACCGGAGATGAATTCCGGTCGGTACCAGCCGGTACCGGCCGGTACCACGAATACCAGATTGTTCCGAGGTCGTTCCATAAAAAATAAAATTTCGAGGACTATTTTGTAAATAAAAAAAATTAAACCTAACCCTCCTCCCCCCCTACCGACTCGTCTCCGTCTCTCATCGTCTTCTTCAGTTCCTCTCCCTTACGCCGTCCAGACTCCCGGCGCCTCAGGTCTGCCTCGCCGCCTGCCTGGCCTCGCCTCCGGCGTCCGGCCTTCTCCTCCTCGCCTCGCCTCGCCTCCGGCCTTCCCCTCCTCACCTCGCGTCGACTCTGCGTCGCCTCACCCCGACTGCCTCGCCTCGCCTCGCCTCCGTCTGGCCGCCTCAACTTGAGTGTGAACATAGAAGGTTCAAAATCTAATATGATAGTCGGCTCATCAACTTGGAAGTTGGTTCTTCCAACAACGAAAAGTCACTGACTGATAAAGTATATTTGAAAGTTGAAACTGTACCGCACAAGCAATCCCTTTACCTTTAAGCAGTTTGGATGTTCTCGAGGACAAGTCACGTCAAAATAGGAAGGGAGGAGCTAGGGCTAGGCTTTTGTATTGATTATAAATAATTCAGATAACAAATTAAATTAAATTTAGCTTATTTATATAATGCCATTTTGAATCGAACGATTTCAATTGGTTTAAATATTTTAAAAATAAAAACTAGTTTAACAATATTCAAAATTTTAAAGATTGAGAGCAACATTTAAAATATCTTTAAAAAAACATATGAAATTTGCAATTATTTTGACTCAATTTTGAAGGTTTATTTAAGATATTTTTTTAACCAAAAAAAGATCTAACTATAAAAAGTAATAATATAACTATAAGTTTAATAGTAAATACATATCATAAAAATTAATAATCAAATGTAAAATTAATAATTAAATGTAAAATCGTAAAATTGATAATCAAAATTAGTAAAATTGAAAAAGTTTAAATTATTAATTGACATATTCTTAATTTTTGTTAAATGGTAATTTATTTTTAATATTTGGATATTGAATTTTGGTAAATAATTAGTTAAGTATACAATTATTTTACAAATATATAAAATATTTAAAAATTATTGTTATTTCAAATTAATTGTCATTATTATTTATTATTAAGATTTTTTAAAGCATGGTT
>JAOSBP010000005.1:10311316-10326185 GCA_027563825.1 Erythroxylum mucronatum
TTCGGAATACACAATCTGTTTCCGACTACCATAAGTCCATCATCTCTCACTACAACTTCAGACTGCTTGCCATTCTGAATTTCCTCTCGCAGCTTGCTCAATTCTGCATCTTGCTCCTGCAATTCCCTGACTTTCTCCCTAAGGATAGGTCTCACCCTGAAATGAGCAAGAATACATTCTGACTCATCCTGCTTCAGACTGATCTTAAGCTTGGCTATCTGTTCCAACAAAGGCAAATAAACTGCTTGAACATGAGCTATTGAGGACTTCCTACTCAATGCGTCCGCCACTGTTTTCTAAAAGAAAAGCCTCTTGATTTTTTTAAATAATCTTTAAGGAATATTGTGACAGAAGGATGATGGATGTGCCACGATCGTGGCATAATCTACCACGATCATGACAGAAGGCCAAAATCTTGGCCACGATCGTGGCCTGCATGTGGGCAGGCGCAAATTTTGCAAGTTAACAAGTTAGAACAACTTAAAGGATTGTGTTTATAGTTAAATTTGTTTCACAAAGTTGAATTCATTGTCTCATTATTGCATTTGTGTGTATGTTGTGTTTTACTTGTTTTGTTTTGTGTTTTTGTTATTATTTGTTGTTTTGTTTGCTTGAGGACAATCAAATTTTTAAATGTTGGGATATTGATAGTTGTAGATTGCATTATATTTTTGTGGGTTGTTTAGTTTGTATTTAGTTGTTAATTTGATTGTTTAGTGCGTGTTTAGGTTATAATTGTGTTAGTTAGTACATATTTGTGTTTTTAAGTGTTTTATGGGTCAGAGTATGCTTTTGAGTTTCAATTTTATATTTTTTAGGTGTCTTGATGTGTTTGCTAGTGTTTCAGGGCAAAGAGTGAAAAACAAAGAAGATTCAAAGAAGACTCGGAAGCTAACCCTGGGCCACGATTGGCCACGATCGTGACAAAAGGATGATGGAGGTGCCATCATGACAGAAGGCCAAAATCTTCGCCACGATCGTATCCTGCACACGGACAGACGCAGGGATGCTTCTGTTTTTAAGTTTGCTAAGGATTTTTCAGACCTTTAGGACCCAGAAAAGATCCTAGGGTTACCCTAATTGGAAAAACCTATAAAAAGCGTAAGGATGAAACCCTAAAGAGCTTCACTTCTGCCATTTTTTGAAAACCCTAAAGGAGAGAGAAAGAAGAGAGAAGAGGAAGAGGAAGAGGAAGGAGTGGCGAAGAAGCGGGTCTTTCGACGCTGCTAACCCCGAATAAGTGGGTTTCCCAATGCTACTGACTTCCCGGATAAGTGGGTCTCCCAATGTTGTTGCCTTCTAGATTATCCAATATAAGTTTTTCCTCCTTTCCATTTTCATTTTTGTTCATTCAATGTATAAGATTGAAATGGATTATATGATGATGGATTTTGGATTGTTGATGATGTTCTAACTCTTCCTTCGGAATTTTACCTTGATTTAATTTTAATATAGTCGTTTTTGTGATTTATTGATTGGGTGTTGTGATTAATTGTGGTACTTACATATTTTGGTAATAAACCAAGAGGGTAAACCGGATAAAAATGATTAGGTTGGATTAATGAGAGTTAGGCAATCCAATAGACTACATGATTAATCATACCGGTTATTATATGGAGAGAGATCCCATATGAGACCCAATAGTATATTAGAAGGCCTAAGATCTAATTAGTGTTATGGGTCTTTTGTTAATTGAGAGATTAGGATTTTCATAATTCAATTAGGGTTTATGATTTGGGGTTTAATGGTAATAACCCAAGAGAGATTAATCAACTCTATGATAGACTAGAACAGACACCTCGTTAACACATAAATAACTAGATTAGTATTAATGATAGGGAAATTCCCCCTTCTCATAACTTGGTAATTCTCTTGATTGATTTCTATTATCATTTTTAGTGTTGCTCAATTTTAATTTCTTTTCGTGTTAAATTTTTTAATTAATTTCTTGAAATCAAATTCTTGTATTTACTTTTTGTTACAATTTTTACTTTCATTTTATTAATTTTTCCAAGCCTTAGATAACATAGGATTATATTAGTTCACCCTCTTCATTGGATTGACCCTTCACTTACTACAAATCACAACTCGTGTACTTACAGTATTTGAAGGCTATAAATTGTAAGCTTGCAAATCATACGAACAAGTACAAGAAATCAACCTAACAAAGAAAATAAGATCTGAGGGAGAAAAATAGAATAACGAAATAAGCAAAACTAAACTTTGAATTTTTATTAGATTTTAGAAAAACTCCTCGAGTAGTTAGTGAAGATGCAATACTAACAATTGCATTTTCCTTTTCTTTATACCAAAATCATAGTATACACCAATTTTTCCTATTTTTAGATACAAACTTTTCTCTCCCTAAGTAAAGGATCATATTTAGTTAGAAGTCAATTAGACATATTTTCATTGTTCTTTGGATGCCAACTAGAATCTTTTACTCCATTTGATAAGTACATTCAAGTTTGAATGGATTTGGATACACATATAAAATGGAGCTGCATATCACGACATATTCCAAAATTTTGAAAATTTTTACTTTATTTTTGTTAAATTCATGTATTTCATAAGCTAAATAAATAGTTCACCTACCAAATCGCATCAACTTAATTAAAGGCAGTCCTTAACGAAGATTAACTTGAGGTTATATTTGATATAAAATAAGAGTTTAAATATTGAAGTATTAAAAATAGAATTTGAATTAATTGTGAACAGTTTGCATATAGCTACAGTCAAAAATATTAATAATGAAGAGAGTTTTGAAACAACCGCTTTTAATCAACTATTAATGGCATATCATTGATAGTAAATTACAAAAAGCAATGAAAAATTAGTAGGCGTGGGTGGGAATAATATGCAAGATCTTGCAAGGACTGAATAATGTAAAACTACATACCGAACGGATTCTAAATTTTTTTTTTAATTAAGGGACCATTAAATGAGTTTTCAGACATTAGGGGGTCAAAAGCAAAGTCCACAAAACATAAATATTTATATGTAATTGAAGGTTTTTCCTAGTAGAGAGGGAGCAAGACCCGTCCAATGTACTTTACAATTGGATCATCCTTCACATTTCTTTTACCAATTCCAAAGATTGACAATGCAGTGAGTTTGATTAATATTAAGTTTAAATCACGTAAGAAGATGAGGAGAAAAAAATTACCCTTAATATCTTGGATCCAACGCTTAATTTTAGTGGATAAAAACAATATATTGCAAACAGACCAAACCAAATGATCACGATTTTCTTTTTCGTGTTCATAGTTGGACTTCTAACAGCTATTTGATAAGGATTTTAGGAAAGCCACACCTCAAAAGTGAAAACATTAATTTTTGATAAGTGAAAAAAAAATGTGATCCTGATCATTGCTTTTCATTCCTCAATCTAGTGGTTGGAAGAGAGATCCTGAAGTACAAGAAAATAGACATGTTTTTGAATTTTTCAGGAAAAAATATGTTCACATTTGACAATAAAATATCAACAGTTCAAGTAGTTGAATTACATATATGGGAATCCAATCTCAGACAAAATTTGTTCTATCAATCATTTCTTTTCTTTTCTGGAGTGACAGAACCAAACACATGATGAATTTTACATTTAAGACCTTTATGAAGCAACTCATTTCATGCAAGAGACAAAACTTAAGCTCTTACTTCCACAACGAATGGTGGATGCTAAATTCCACGCCAAAGGATCTTTCAGAAACGTCCTGTCTTTGCAGGGTTTGATGCTTTTTAACCTACAGTTTCTGTTTCTGACGTCAACCTTATATTCCTACGTACGTCTATCAGCAGCTGGATCCGCTATTTCCAGGTAATCAATGTATAACCAGCTTCTTATTTACAGTAACGTAAGAGTGGAGGCTTCAGATAATGTGATCATGTGGCTATTGGGGTTCTCCACTAAAAATCCCAGAAACTTTTGGATTCTAGGTGCCATTTCTCTGGTGATTGTTGTCATACTAGCAGTGAAATTGTTTGCCAATTTTTTTGAGAAACAAGTAATGAGTGATGGTTTCTCCATTACCGATGGCAACCAAAAGAAAGGTGATAAACTACAAGACGTTGTGATAAGGTGGAGTCCTGGTGTCATAAGGACATACGCATTGGAAGAGCTGAAGATGGCTACAAGGGACTTTCAGATTCAGATAGGAATCGGAGCCACTTCTTTCGTGTATCTTGCAGAGCTTGAAGACGGGAGATTTGGAGCAGTGAAGAGAGTGATCGAGGATAGAGGTGGCAGCAAGAAGATATTTTTGGACGAAGTGTCGGTTCTGCTAAGGATTTCGCATCCCAATTTGGTTCGGTTGCTGGGATTCTGCCTGGAGAAAGGTGAGTCAATCGCCAGACTCTTGTTAAGCAACATTTATAAACACATGGATTTCAGTTTTCATGTTGGGTCCGAAAATGGACAATTTGATTTGATATGTTCCATATTCTTAGTACAAGTTGACCAAAAACTCCGTGCTGCTTACATAAATGCACAATGCCATTTGAAAGGATCCATATATTTTACCACATTACATGCAATTAATTCATGTTTGGACCCTGCCACAAGAATCCGTATAATGAAGTTTGTATAGCCAGTATGTATATACGTATCCGAATGCCAAAAGTAAGGAGATGAAAAGGGAAACGAGTGATTTCTAGTACTGGCATTTTTATTACATTTGATGATCAAAGGTACCCCTGTCATTAGGTGCTGAGCTTTGTTGGCATAACAATAGCTAAATCTATCTTTAGACAGAAGTCACAAGAGATTCATTAAGTTGTTGCTTTTTCCCCACTTCGCGAAGAATTAATGTCATGTACTTGGTATGTAATCTTCGACGGCTGTAATTACACGGAAGTACTTCGACCTTTTTGGTCATCTTCTCCAGAAAGCAGTACAGGCATGTTTCTGCTATTCAACAGCTAGAATAGGACAGTTCTTTCTCATTCTCCTCTCAATTTTGACAAAAGCTGGAATAATATTAATTGGCATAAAAAATTGGTGCAGAAGCCTTTGGAGTTTTCGTTTTGGTCCGTTCAGGTGTTCACTGTAAGGCTTTGGTTGATACAGTGGGTTAACTCGTCTTGCCCTTTCTCCACTCTATGTAGGCTTTTCCAACTACCAAGTCTTCCAGAACCAATATTTATATACTCCATTGGCAATTTTATTTCAAAAGATTCTAACAAAGAAAAAAAATTTACAACTAGATTCATATCCAAATACATAATGAACTTAGGACAAATTAATGGAGTTACAAATCACAACTATTATAACCGAATCATTTTATTCTGTTTTCCACAGGGGAACAACTTCTTTTGCTAGAGTATGTCCCGAACAAGAGCCTCTTTGAAAGGATGCACACCTTCCAAGGACAATCATCAGGAATTCTCTCCTGGTCCAACCGCTTGAACATTGCATTGGACATTGCTCGAGCACTCCACTACTTACATTCCATTGCCGATCCACCCATTATTCACAGGGACATAAAGTCTTCAAACATCCTCCTCATCGACGATGACCATGCCAAGTTAGCCGATTTCGGGCTATGCAAGTTGGGTTACAGCATCACTGGCTCACAATTTCCCACAACCATTAAGGGCTCATTTGGTTATATAGATACTTACTACCTCGAAACAGGCCTTGTCTCGCCCAAGAGTGACATCTATAGTTTCGGGGTGTTGTTACTTGAGCTCGTCACAGGCTTAAAATCAACACAGGGCTCCACTACATTGGCTGAGTGGACAGAGGAGTATAGGAATGGCGATGGCACAGAGGTGTTGTCTAAATTACTGGATCCGAAGCTTGAAGGAGATGCGAACATGGAGCAACTTAAGGTGTTGATTGAGATAGCCAACTTGGCCTTACTTGACAGTTGTGAAGCGAGACCAGAAATGTGTTACATCATAGGTAGGATTCAGAGTTGCTTGGAACCTAAATCTCATCCACAATTGCCTGCGTGTGACGAGCTTTCTAGTTCCTTAATTATTTGTTAATAACTTTCTTTCTAGCACTGTATAGTAATTTAATTCCAGAACAATAGGATTAGGGCTTAACATTTTTCCTTTTTGGTGTCCAAATTTAAAGGGCTTGGCAGCTAGCTAGCTCTTATGCCTGAACAAAGGTTTAATTCCTCAGCCTGGTAAGGATGTTAGAAGCTGATCTTCTACCTAATTGTTTCTAATTGTGGATGCTGAAATTTACTGTAGCAGAGATGGGGTCCACAATTTTTTTTCAATTAATATGCTTATCAGCATGACACCAAAAAAAAAACAGTCCTAGTTCATTACATGGTGTGAAGAGTTCACTTGCTGTCTACTAATTATTTATAATCGAAAAACTAAGACAAAGCACATAGAAACGTGCATGTGAGTTAAACCCCATTTAGAAGTTTTAAACTCATTTAGAAGTTTTAAGTCCATACTCAATACAATCCAAGAAGATTCATTTTCTTTAAAAAAAATCAAATTTAAGCCTATCTTGTAAGTTCATATGTTCTAAATTTATCTAACAATTACATAAAATATGAATAATCTAGTTAGATATTATTGAATATAAATAATATCCAACAACTAGAACTAGATAATGTACACCAAAAAAAGAGCTAGAATTCATAATGAAATTAAGTTTAAGGATAAAACTATAAAATTTTATAAGTATGATAAGATTTAGAAAGTATAATATTTATATAAATAGTAATTGATTTGGAACCAAACCTAGTCCTTAATTCTTTAATTTAACTTTTAAATTCAAAGTTTATCCATGAGCTTATTATCAAAATTCAAATCTTTTAAGTTTTAACTTCAAGGTTAACCTGAGATTCATTGAAAAATTACCATGGTAATTCTAACATTATGATTAATAGTTTAGAGATAGTATTATCTTATCAGTTTAACCAACTTTGAGTCCTTATCATACGGTAAAGCTTAATTGAATCATCAGATGGTCAGTTCTAGGAAATTCAAACTGAAATGGAACCAATTGGATTTTTGGTTTTTTGAGAGATGTCTCAACCAGTTAGCTGGCTTAATCTACCAATTTTGATAAAGAATGGTTCGGTTTAGGCCCACTATAAATGAGCTTAAGTTCAATCAAATTGCAAGATTGAGTTTTTCTTCAGGAGTTTCGGAAATTTGCATGTTTTTTGGTGATGAAAAAAAAATCTGAAATTTGGGGATTGAAGTTTCTTGGTTTCCAATAACAAAAACAATCTACAAATAATTTATAAATACAAATTACTAAAATACGTTATCTGGGTTTTAATTATCATCACTTCTACTCTTTTTTTTTTTCTCGAATGACAACGTAAGGACCGGCTTCGATATAAATAGTTAATAGGCAGATGCAATCCATAATGGAAAACAAATGACGACGCATATTACACTTAATCTAGTCAAGTCTGACCGACATATGATTTCCAATTAATCGCATGCTATTTCATTATTAATACTCCACAATTTACCATTAAGTTGTTAAGTAATAATTATTAAACAAAAAGATGTGTATACTTAATTATAATGTGTGCATGAGCTTAGTTAATGCATCGATAACTCCAAAATCCAGCTGGCTGTTGTATGGTATTGACTTACCTCATCGATACAAAGAATATTTTATATATTAGGTGCATCCCTTCCCTCTATGAATGTGTACAAGGATCGATGGATGCCACTTGCATTTGGCTGTGTAATTTGTTTGTTAGGAACGACTAACCCATCACTAATGTCTAATATTCAAAGTATGTACAGTTTTATGTACGCTTATGTGTACTTGCAAATCAAACTGAAGCACGTGTTGGTTGTGTGGCATGACAATTATTGACTTCATTAAAGTCAGAGTAGAGAAAATTCTTTATTTATCTCAACAACCGTAGATTAATTGGCCGTCTCTCCATTGTCTGATTCGATTCAACTAAAAACATATGTGTCAGGCGGCAAGACAGGTGGCCACTTTTAAACATATTTGTCTTGCAATGCACTGTTAATGTCAGTGGCAGGACATAAGTTTGTTAATTTTATTATCTGGAGACTAACTGATTTGCGGAAGTTTTAATTATTTTGTCAGAGGCCGTACCAGTCATTAGAGCAGGTAAAAAGGCTATAGACCAACTCAATGAAGAGATTCTTAACGAAAACAAGTCATCTATTCTCTAAAACTTGTTTTATATGTTGCCCTACACACTATGCATTGTCGGGTGTAGCTATATTTTGGAGGTGTCAGAAAGTCAGAAACGATATTTTGGAGATGTCAGAAAGTGAATCCCATTTCCCTGTTGTGACTCTATGTGTACTCATTAACTCTGACGCACCTAAATAATCGTACGGTTGAGGATTTGCATGACAAGACAGGACTTATATGCTAAGTGATCATATTCGTACGCGAAGAAGCACCCATCTTCTTACAGTATTTTTTATAAGTACACACAAATTAATGCGAGCCACATACAATTAATCTGCACGAAGTTTTTTCTGCGTACAGACTGGGGTCGATCTGTCTCTTGCGTTAGATGACATCGTTCCAAAAGTTGGTTTCAATTAAGAGGAGTAACTAACACCCCAAGTGGCCAACTTCCCAAATGCTATGTTTTTTTCCTTCCAAATACTACTTTATTCGTAAATATCATATAATTGCTTGTGGGGTTGGAAAAAAAAATGCTTTGTCATATATAAATTATAAAACAAATTCAATGTCCGATCTGGCCCATACGTTTTTCATTAGAATATACAGCTATTCGAAGAGAGAGAGTTAAAGAACATCTTTTTAAAAGTTATGCAGATGCAGAAGAAAGGGGGAGGAACGCCCCCTTCACTTATCTCATATAAAGTTGGACTTTATCTAGTCCGGTCTAACGAAACCTTAGCCAACTTGGATAGACAAGAACCTGGTTTTATTCGATGGCTGGTTTCTTGAAACAGGGTATCATGCTGGTTTTCCTTTGGCCCATAGGAAGGAGGACTTCCAAATTTGACTTGTAAATCCATAATTAGTCACGTGTTTCTTCTTGTGCTTTGATTGATTCATAAGCACTACATAATCTCTGTCGACGCGTAAGTTGACCCCTTAGTAGTCCTAAACGTAGCACATTAACTATATTGTGAAACTGTTTATGTCTACTTCTTCTTTTCCTTTCTTTATTATCAACGTACGGTAAAATCTCGATAAATGAATAATCGATAAATTAATAATCTCAATTAAATAATAATTTTCTTCGGTCTCGACTTGGGCCAATGAGATGAGATAATAACCTTGCTAAATGCATAAGATAATAATTTTAAAAAAATTCCTTTAGTCCCACTGAAAATATAAAATAATAATTCATTAAATAAGTATGAAAATTGCATATATAATTCTTAAAATAAAGCACTTCTTAAACAATTTTTATTTCAAATTTTATGCTTTTCTAAAATATGTATTTATAGTCAATTGATTCTTCTTTTCATACGAACTAAATTCAATTTCATTTTTAACGTTTTGAAGGGCATAAACTACATTCGGCATATTCTTCTCATTTTGAAGCAAGTAATTTTTCAAAGTCTCAACGGCAAGAAAAGTTTCTTTTGTAGAAACATGTGGTATAGCGTTACTATCATCTGGATCTTGATTGTTATTATCTTCCACTCCCATTACTCCTTGAATAATTTCTTCGTCCGTAGGCGATTCCATTAAAGCTTAATTTTCACTAGGATAATTCAGAATATGTTCGACATTCATGACATTTCTATAATGTAAATTAGAAATAACTTCCTCTAATCTTTGAATGCCTTCAACATTACCAGTTTCTTCTTCTAGAAGCATACCTTCCTACGATCGAATTTTGCAATGTCAAAAACATTTTGCAATAGTTGTGGCCTTCACATCAATATTCCAAATAGCATTAATAAAATAGATAGCATCCAGGATATTATTTTTTTTAAGGATTTATTGCTCCCATCTCATAGCCTTACAAGATGCTAGAATAAAAACGACGTCAATAATAAATCTTAAGTGATCGAATAATTTCAGCATAACATCGTTAAATTTTTGATGTTGTATTTGGAGGCAAAAAGAACAATTCAATATTTCTTATGCGTTAAATAACCTTGGGATGGGATGGGCAATTGTCTTAGACATCAAATGAGAATAACAACTAAGTTTAAAAGTATAAAAAGATAAGAAAATGTGAGTGCGTCATTAAAGTATATGTATCTATTTATAAATTCTATACAGTACTGTGTACTTGAAACAATTCACAACACTTTATATTTTAATGTACCTACATGCACTCTATTTTTTAATCACGCTAACCTAAGATTAATAAACTTATTTTTGACAAGATTAATAAACTTAGATACAATGAACCATCATTAATTAATTGTTTATTTATTTTCTAAAAATTAATAATAAATTGTATTAATTACCCAACACATTAAACCAGTCATCTTTCACCTATCTTAGTGGATGAGCTCAAGGAGATGCTCCACTCACCGAGCCCCCACAAGCTTATCTTGATTACATGGCAGATCCTTGTTAATTTCATATCAAATACCATCCATTGATAACTGGATTTGATGACGTCAGATAGATTTCAAGTTTAATGGGATTAGTGTAGCAAAAAGGCCCCTTGCTTTGACAACAGAATGGCTTTTCCTTTCTTTTCTCCGGTTGAATTCTTGTAGGCGCCTTTCTAATCGGGCACTTTCTAATCGGTTTATAAAACTATCTTGAAACAAGAGGAGAGGATCTCGTATTTCGGTCAGATTTGATTTTGTTCTTTCAAAAAGAACATAGTATTAAACTATTTTTGGCCCTTCAAGTGTTACTCAATGGTGATAGTGCGCACACAGACACTCTCTTCACTTGCTTGATTAAGAGAAAAAGAAAAAGGGCCTAACCATGGCTGGAACCAACTAATGTTGTAGAATTAATTAATAAGCACACAGTAATTTCTTCGCCTCTCCTTATCCTATCCTACTGTTACTTGCTACTGCCGAGTGATCATTGCGCAAAAGGAATAGAGAAAGTGAAGAAAATCTTAACATGGCATGCCCTTAAATTTCCATATATAAAAGAAACTATTATTTATACATAATTTAGTAATGAATCTGTTAAACCTTTTTTTATACAACAATTATTAATTATAAAATTACCACAGAACTTTATTTAATTGTGTGAATAAAAGCTTATATTAATAGTTAATTTAGAACTTTACTCAAGTGTTTGCAAAAACCTTAAAACTGTATATATAAATTGTGTGAATAAACGCTTATATTAATAGTTAATTTCGAAATTTATTCAAGTGTTTGCAAAAACCTTAAAACTGTATATATATTTTGATCCATTTGTCATAATTAGTCCAATTGCAGAGCAAAAATTTAAGATAGGAGAATTCAAATATTTAATTTTTTAAATTTTGGGGGGCCCAATACACTACTAACCTCTAAATAACTCCACCCTAATATATATATATATAAAAATATAAATTAAAAATAAAAAATATTTAATAATTTTGGAGGCCTAGTGTACCACTAAACCCCATGTGCTTCCGTCATTGCCAATTGCAACCCTGCTAACCTCATAGCACCTTTTATAATTAGGTGAATATAGTTCGATTCCGAATATATATGACTTTGGTATATTGTATATAACTGAAGTTTTTAAGTTCCAACTTCCACGAATTTAAAAATCTTAAGAAAGTCAAAAGACCGAAAACATATATATTCCTTAACATTGTCCTTTTTCTTACATAAGATCCACCTTCCCTTTCTTGGAATAAAGTATTATGCATTTCTAAACTAAAATCGTGTATGAGAAAATTAATAAAGTACTTGAATGGTGGTTCATAATTAAGACCCACTTAATATATATAGTAGTATCCAAGATTTGTCTTCTTCAGGTGACACGCAGGATTGAGGCAAGTGTGATGTGGAAACAAGCACATTCGTTCTGTCTGTCTCATAGCATTTTTGAACATGCTAATTATAGCTATTATCTTAATCAACGGATACGTTATAGCTAATACACAAATATTATGTACGATACAACTCTGAGTCTCTAGTATGAATCTGGCCAGGGTCCCAACTGGGGTTTGGTAACATCATCAAAAAGTGGTATTTAGGAGTGGTATCCACTATCCACCACACAAGTTGCAAAAGACCAAAAGAGTTTTGAGAGCATCTTAATTTGTGGGGCATGCTAATTTGCTAGCGTATTATCTAACCGAACATATTATTTTTCTGGACTAATACATGACCCATCATGTTCCTTCCAAAGTTTGAACTTATCGGTAAACAAATCTCCCTCTCTCCATTCTCGCACAAACAACCGGATGCAGACAGTAAAACCCGTTTGCTGTCTCATCGCTATATAATTAATAATATTTTAAAAACTGTACGAAATTTAAACCATTAAAATAAGATATTTAAAGAATTCAATTAATATTAAGTTTTATAAAATCAATTAAAGATTGAATTAAATTAAAATTTTTAAAATATAATTAAAGGTGGATGTTTTACCTATACAAAATAAAAATTAAATTACAAAGGATAATTGAATTTAATTTCTTTTAATTTATAAAGCTAATTAGTTTAAAAATTGTATTAAAGTAAATTGAACTAAAAATTGAAAATTAAACTAAAAAATTGGCTATTTTTCATAATTGAACCAATGAATTGAATTTTTTAGCTATTACTAATTAATACAACCTATGAAACCGATTCTGGAGTGCAATTTGCATTAGTATTTTGTACATAATAAATGCATCCTGATATTAACCATAGTAAGAAACTCTGAACTGGGAATTCGTGAAAATAAGGTTATGCGCTCTCGCAACTGAATATTATAATTCAGTTTGTAATAATAGAATATTATGTGGTCGGCTCGGCTATGTCAGTCCCACCAAGCCCAGCTTCAGATATGGATATCGAGGGCCCAACAATCACGGCCTGTTCGGCCCACCGGGAGTTAGACTCCCATGCAAACACAATAATCTACGTAAACCTAGCATCCACAGCGTATATAAGGTATAATTCTGCCATAATTCAGGTATGACAATACAACCTTGCTTTTCTTTGTTTACAACGACCGAAACCCTACAAAAATATTGATTTGAGCGTCAGAGGGGCCTCCCAGGAAACAACCCCCGCCGTGCCTTTGTTTATTTTGCAGGTGTTCGATAGCAAGGATCACGCAGGATCATGGATTAGAATAATGACGGTCAAGTTCAGCAGAATCCGGCTGAACCAGGGGCTAACACAAAACACAAGTTTAAACTCCAAAGAGTAATAAATACAACATTGGTAAGTCATTGGAAAGCAATAACTGACATTTATGACAAGAAACTTCTTGTGCTTATTAACTCAATTATTAAAATATCACCCACCTTAATTCCTTTAGCTTTAAACTTTGTCAATATTAGTAAACTTCCCAAATTGTCCCTACTTATTTTATTCCTTTACTTTTTACTAATTCCATACAAAACTCTATTTAACTCTTAATCCCTCCAATAACTTTCCATCAACCTAAGCACTAAAACCCGAAATTATTTCTAACCAAAAAGGAATTAAGCAAATTAAACCTCAAAATAAATTTAAACAAGTTATTTAATAGGGAAGAGGAATCGGGACCCAACATTTTTTCCCCCTTAAAAGAATTTCGTCCTCGAAATTCTTACCTGAATCAATGAAGAGATGACGATACTTCTCCTTCATAGCTTCCAATGGCTCTCACGTGGCCTCTTCCACTGAATGGTTACTCCATAAGACTTTTACTAACTGTACTGTCTTGTTCTTGAGAACCTTTTCTTTTGTATCCAAGATCTGCACTGGAAGCTCCTCATAACTCAAATCATCACTCAATTGAACTTCATCTGCTTGAATGACATGAGAAGGATCTAATCGGTATCTCCTCAACTTAGAAACATGAAAAACATCATGAATCTGTGATAACTCAGGAGACAATGCTAACTTATAAGCCAACGGACCAATCCTATCCAGAATCTCATAAGGCCCCACATACCTTGGACTCAGCTTACCCTTCTTTCCAAATCTCAGAATCCCTTTCCAAGGAGATGTATTAAGGAAAACTTTTTTGCTGACTTCATACTCCATTTCCTTTCTGTAAACATCTTCATAACTTTTCATCCTGTCTTGAGCTGCTTTTAGCCTGTGCTTTATCAAGTTGACCTTATCAACTGTTATCTGAATCAACTCTGGACCCAAAAGTTTCCTTTCTCCTTCTTCATCCCAATTCCCAACACACCGGAGTCCTACATCTCCTCCCATGCAGAGCTTCATAAGGAGCCATCTAAATGCTCGAATGATACAAATTATTGTAAGCAAATTCGATAAATGGCAAGTGTTCATCCCATGCTCCTTTAAAATCTATTACACAAGCCCTAAGCATCCCCTCAAGGGTCCGAATAGTCCTCTCAGATTGTCCACCCGTCTGAGGATAAAAAGTAGTGCTAAAACTCAACTTAGTGCCTAAAGCTTCTTGCAAACTTTCCCAAAATCTCGAAGTAAAACGAGGATCCGTATCAGACACTATTGAATCCGGGATCCCATGCAATCTAACAATCTCATCAATGTATTTCTTGGCTAGCACATGTAGAGGATTAGTCTGTTTGATTGCCAGAAAATAGGCTGACTTCGTCAATCTATCCACAATTACCCTTACGACATTATGCCTCCTACTGGTCCTGGGCAATCCCATCAGAAAGTCCATAGTCACTTTCTGCCACTTCCACTCAGGAATGGATAAAGGCCTTAATTGGCCTGAAGGTGCCTGATGCTCAGTCTTGACTTGCTGACACACCAGGCACTTACTTACATACTCGGCCACATCTTTCTTCATACCTCTCCACCAGAAATGCTCCTTAAGATCCCTGTACATCCTGGTGCTACC
>JAOSBP010000005.1:10342794-10360966 GCA_027563825.1 Erythroxylum mucronatum
AATAGGTTCTGGTTACCCTGAGAACCGAACCTGAAAATAGGTTAACCGATCCTATAGGTTCTTTAGGTTCAGGTTCAAGTTCAGGTTTGTGAAATTGTCGAACCTGACATTCAGGTTCAGGTTCAGGTTACTTATGAATGGGTCAAGTTACCCTACCATGAACACCCCTAATTAAACCCACTAAGGAGAGCAATTAACAAAAGGACTGCCACCTACTAGGAGAATTATTACAACATTAGTTATAGCAAAAAATTAGGAAATAAGTTTGGTTAACGAGATTTCTGAGATATTGTTTTAAAAACTCTTTGAGATACCATTTTAAAGTTGATTCCCTACTAATTTGACTAATGCTTTTTGCTACAATGGGCTCTTTTATGCAACTGAACATGAACTTGCAAAGGTCCCTAGCTTTCATTTCGTTGTTTTTTTTCTTTTTTTAAAATGTGATTTCATCTTGTTGTTTTGAATATTTTTTGGTTCCTCTCAGTTTATATCATGTAGACAATATAACATAGTACTAACTTAAAGATGGCATGATCACCTTTTACTTTGGAATTTTTATTTACTAGACCATTCTAGGGTTTATTTTCAACTTAAGTCTCCATAAAAATTGTAGAGGAAGTTTTGGAATTCTTGTCAAATAACCTTTGAATAATTGTAACTAAAGAAGATGTGGCAATTTGACTCATTATCACAAAGGAAGTACTTAAGGAAGTTTAAGAAAAGATGTTTGATTATATCCTTTTGTGAGTAATTATAAAGGAAGGTTTATGGGAGTTTTAAGTAACTAGACAAGTTAGTTCCAAGGAAAGTGTGATGGTTGATGAGGAATTGCTCTAAGCAAGAGTTATTTATTATTATCCTGTGTTGAATGGAGATAAGTGGAGATAATAAGCTCTAAAGGATAATTCATGGAAGAAGTTAGGATTTCAAGGTACTTAAAAGGAGGGTTTTGCAATTTGAAGCTAGTAATTTTAAGAATTTGTTTGACTAATGCTTGGTCTATTTTGGATACAAATAATTGGCTATTACTTGGATTAATAGTGAAACTTGAAATTCCCTTAAACTTATTGGTAGTATTAAGTAAAAATCTGATATAGTAAAGATCTACACCACAAAGTAGGAGAATATCATCTTTTACCCATGGCCATTTTGTCATTCAACAATTTGTGAAGCACCTCCATACAAATAGAAAATAGATATAGAGAGAGTGCATCTACCTACCTGAGCTCTCTTACTGCCTTGAGCCTCTTTGTAGGTTCCTTAATGATACTATATGAAAGAATTGTGATATTTCGCCCTATCAACTTGATGTTGACAAGGGAATCCAGAAGACTCCAAAGTGTACATGAATCCTCAATCTACTGAATCAAAGGATTTCTTAAAATCTATTTTCATTATGCAACTTCGAATCTCTCTTTTAATGGTGTAGATTTTAAAGAGATCTTAAGCAATTAAGATATTGTTGCCTATGCTCCTTCTATATACAAAGGTAGTATGATTGGGATTGATTATCTGAGGCATAATCTTCTTGATTTTATTGGTAAATACGTTGGAAATTTTCTTGTATATCACATTATAGTGTGATATAGTTTGGTAGCCATAGATTTTGCTTGCATTTGGGATCTTGGGAACCAAATATACATGATTGTTATTCGCTCCTTCAACATTCTCTTGTTCTAAAGTAATTCTAACACAAATTTAGTTACAATGCCACTCACTATATGACTTTTAGAAGAAAAAAGCATTCAAACCATCATGTCTTGAAGCTTTGCCAAGATTTTTACTGAATAAAGCATTTTGACATCTGATTTTGCGAAAGGCCTTAAAAAATATTAGATTGTTCTTAGATGAGAGAATGACGAATGACATCCCCAATAACTTGACAAATGAGCAATTATTAGTTAATTTACCTAATGTTCCTTGATAGTAATTAAGAGCTAGACCTTTAAGTGCATCTTGGGAGGTTTGATGGTCGCCTTTTTCATTTGTGAAGTTAAGTATTTTGATAGAATTTCTCCTTAAAAGAATGGTATTATAGAATACTGTTTTACACTTATCACATATCATTAAGCCAAAGAATTCTTAATTTTTGTTTAAGAAGAGAATTATCAACTTTCAGAGCTTTTATAAAGTTATGGAGTTCAATCTTTTCTTTGGACTTTAGTTCTTCATTCCCTATATTAGTATAGAGTTTATCGTAAGCTTTGATGATATTTTGCGTGGCCTTACTCAAATCCTGTTTAACAGGGATTCTTCTTATGTTGTTGTTAAGGGATTTAATCTCTTTCTTGATTTCTTTTAGCTTTCTTATATATTAGTAGCTTGCAACTTCATTAATGTGAACTTTTAGGTTTTTTAAAATGCCCCCTCAAATTTTGGTAAGTTTGCTAAATGGTTAAAGAATCTAAAACGTTATTTCTTGAGATTCAAAGGACGTAAAGTGAGATCTTGATAACAACTTGTTCTAATTATAAGGAAGCTTGAAACTAGCTATACGATTGGGAAACCAAGTTAGACAATCAAAGTTAGCAATTGCTTTATCAAGTTTTTCTCTAACACTTCTTTGACCACTCGAATTATTGCTTCATGTATAAGAGGGATCCTCCTATCATAGATCAATAAGACCAACCTGGTTTGCATAATTGAGAAAGTCAATTGTGTAACTCTTTATGCTACCTCTTATTCCTTCCATCTCATTAAAAAAAAAGCACTATTGAAGTCCCTAGAACCAACCAAGGGTTAGAGGGTTACATAACTTTGAGATCATCCCATAATTGAGTTCTTTGTAAAGTATAATTTGCTACATAAATAAAGGTTATGTCAACTAATTTATTAACCTTTGGAAATCCTTACTTGAATGTACGGCAATTGATCAAGAAGTTAAAATGTAAGACCTGAACTTTTAAAGGAGCTAATGCCACTATTACCTCCCATTAAATGAGCTTCGTGATTGCTTAGCATAATCTAAGTTTTATCGAATAATCAAGTTCTTTCATTCAAATGCTTGGATTTTATTTTGGTCTCTAAAAAAGTTAGTATATACAATTTCCCACTAGACAAAAATATCCTTAATGACCTTTTGTTTATTAAGGAAATTAAGTCCCTTAATATTCTATGCAAGGATCATTTAGAAAGAGTCAAGATAATAATAAGGGTCAAATTGAGATTTAAGATGTCAATAAAAACACCTATTAGCTTATAGTTTGCTAAATGTATTATAATTGATGAAAGTGTTTAATACCATATACTTGGATTTATTACTACAAGCTTATGTCGTGTGCTTAAGAAAATTGATCTAAAGTAGAATATAACTTTTTATTCCCTAAATGAGAAAGGTAAAAGATGTAATTTGGGAGATTCTTTGGTTATATTCTTTCTTCTGGAATGAAAAAACATTTATATATGTAGTCATTATAATCCATCATTGTTAAGAAATCAAAATATTTTCCTTTCATGATAAATTGATATCAAAATAAAAACATAACTTTGAGAAGCTACCTAATACTTTGAAACTTGTTTCACTAATTTTTATGGTCATTCACATAATTATGGATTGCTTATTTATGGGATTGATTTAATTTATAGTTTTAATTTTTCTATCATCAAGAATAGTATTTTGATATGTATATCAAGATGGTAAAAATGAGAAGGTTTCTTATATGTCAACTAAGTTGAAGTTTGCATGAGGCTAAGAATATTCTTGCATTGAATACCTATTAAACATATTAGAAAAGTTAGTTTAACGTTGGCTTTTGTAGGGAGTTTGGAGACTTTTTATAATTAAGATAAATGATGGTAATGATCTTAAGTTCAAGTTTAAGTTTTTTTAGTAGTTAAGACAAATGAGTAGTGCATATATTAATCACATCATGCCAACTGATTTAATGCTAAACACAAAGAAATTAAGGGATAAAGAGTCAAAGGAGTTTAATTATAATCTCATTATGAGTTATTTAAAGATGAATTGAAACCTTAAAAAATAATGATCATTGTAAATATTTAATATATTGTATTGAAAGATCAAATAAATTTTTTTTAAGTATATATAGACTAAGAAAATTACTCTAAAACAATTACCATAATTTGAATTGAAGATGAAGTAATTAGAAATTATCACTTACAACAAGTCCATATTTTCATCTTAATATTAGGAATGAAAAAAAAACTATACCAACAAATTTCAATTCAATTGTTTAATTTAATAATATTTGCACCTATAATAATAAGAGAGAGATATTAAAGATTACTCAATATATTAAGTTGGAGATTATAATGATGATGAGTCAACTGAACATAATAAGTTACAAGACCAAATTAAGAACTTAGGGAATTCATGTTCTATAATGCCATTCAAAATAAGAGACAATGGATGCATGAATCAATATAATATATTAAATTATCTAATAGTCAATTAGAATTAGTGACGAGAATATTACTAATATAATTAATAGTTTTCATGATAAGAGATAAAAGGTCAACATTTCTTTATTTCAATAATATAAAAGACTTTAGCAAAAAAATTGAGCTAATAAAATATATTGTCTAGTTTACTCACAAGACTTAAAAAATTTTAGTATAAAATTTTATACAATATCTTTAACATAATCTTCATTTATAATAGCTCTATATCTTCAATATAAAACATCATATATATTTTCTTTTTTCTATGATAAGTACATCTTTCAAACTACCATTATATAACAACCTTAATTCACTTTTTTTCTTAAATTTCCAAGAATACATGACAAAGCTCCTGTACCCCAAATTTTCAACATATGCAATTACGTCCTTCAACGTTAAAAGAATTTGTATCTAAGTTCTTAAGATACTCCACATATATACATAAGGAAGATAAGATTGATGTCTTCACAAAACTTCCACCATTTAATTAAAAAATAAAAAATTGCAACTTGTTACATGAAAAAGATCTTACAATGTTGTGAGTCCATACAAAATAGAACACAATAAGAACATAACAACTTATAATCAATTAAGAATAACACAACAAAACCACAACAATTCATAAAACTTGTCATAGAAAGAAAAAAAAGAAGAGATATGAAGGTTTGTTTATGAATCAATTTTCACAAGGGAACTTACTAATTACAACAAAAACTGACTAATACTAGCTAACTTGATTTTGATAGAAATAACCTAACAGAGAGAAAATGATTACCTTGTTAGTCAATACCATTGGGCCATATGATTTATGTCCATTGTATCCCTCCACAATCTCATAGGTTTGCTTCCTCCCTATATCAAAAATACTCATCTTCTCTCTTAATACTAGTTTCTCTATTGAGTTTACTGTCGTAGAATTTACTAACAAGAATAACAAAGAAATAAGATAAACAAGAAGGAAAAAAGAGCTAAAAAGATTTATATTAACTTTCATGTTAGGAAGACTAATATTCCCTTTTCTTATGAAACCCTTAGGTAAGCACCTATCACATGAGGGGTATCTTTCAACGGAAGCAGCTACCAATCTAATAGAAGGGCCTAATAAAGTTAACTTTATATGAAATTATATCTAATATAACTGTTTAATACAACTATAAAAATGTAACTGGACATTTAAAGTTTGGGATAAAAATAGTCATGTAAATTTGGTGGCTAGAAGTACTAGTGTGCTCTTTGCATTATCACTATAAAAATAGAGTCAGTGCTTATTGTTAATATAATATGTCTACAAGAGACTAATTAGTTCTAACAAGTGATATAAAGGTAACATGATAAGATCATGTTTCCAACATATTGTTGGAAAAAAGGAAAATTGTTGAATAATGGGATGTAATGATTCTATCATAAATTAATTTATTGACATTACTTTAATCATGTTCTAATTGCATCAAATTATCGAATGACTTTATTTTAACTTGAAGCTGATAAGTAGATACGAGTCTTATGGGAGAGCCCAACTCCAAAAACTAGCTAAAAGGGTAGGAGGGCCTATAAGCCTATAAACCCCACATCAGCGCCTCTTATTACCGATGTGTAATAATTAGACCGTAACATTCCACCAAGCTCCGCAGTCTAGGCACCGGCAGGCTGGCTGTGCGTTAGACCTTTTCTAGCCCCAGGTGAACATTGTCATACCGATGTCACCAACCACGACACAAGAACTCAGAGGAGTGGTGTTGGCTCTGATACTAGTTGTTGGTGCTAGGGAGCCCAGTTACTTGGGAGATCTTCACCATGAACCTAGTGAGGGAACATATTCATGGGTCTTGATACCACATTCCAACCTAAAACCTTAAAGCATTAAGTTTATGGATCCTTTCTATTTATATATCCCTCACTAATTTCATCTCTTTCTAATGTGAAATTCTTACTCACACTTGAAATCCCAATAATCTCCCCCTCAAGTGTGAACTTCCACATTGGGTTTGGGCTCTCCCTTGAGTGAAATCCTTTTTTTTAACAGCTCGAGTATATGGTGTCACAAAGAGCCCTTTTAGTCCACTGGTTTGGGCCTATTAAGAGTCTCCTTACTCTTCCACGTGGGCATGGCAACCACGGGATTCGATTACCGTCTCCATACTCATCCCTTGTTGAACTCTCAACTCTAATAATACTTGTTACAGGTATTATGGGAAAGCCCAACCCCAGAAGCTAGCTTAAATGGTGGGAGAGATTATAAGCCTATAAATCTCTTATTAGCTCCTCTTATTACAGATGTGGAACAATTAGACTGTAACATTCCACTACACTTCGCAGCCCAAGCACCCGCAGGCTAGCTGTACGATAGGCTTTTTCTAGCTTCGGGTGAACACTGCCATACTGACATCATCACCCATGGCACGAGAACTTAGAGGAGTGGTGTTGACTCTTATACCAATTGTTGGTGCTGAGGAGTCCACTCACTTGGGAGATCTTCATCATGAATTTAGTGAGGGAATATACTCGTAGGCCTTAACACCACACTCTAACCCAAAACCTTAAGACATTAGATTTATGAGTCATTTTCACTTATATGTCTCTCATTAATTTTATCCATTTCTAATGTGAGATTCCCACTCACACTTGAAATCCCAACAAATAAGTAAGATTATAGTAAAAGTATAGGTTCAAGTTATACAAAAAATCCTCAAAATGTCGTTGAAAAAGGAAAATTATTGAATTATTGGTGTACATATTATAATATGAAACTAAAGATGCTCTCTTCTTCCCACAAAATATTAGACAAATATGGATGCCTACACCCATACTTTTTAATAATAAATAATAATTAAATAAGCTTTCTATTTCAAATTCTATCTGCCAACTAATTCATCAAATTGGCATTACGATATTCTATAGATAGAATCAAGCCAAATGGTATAATTAAGCATGTAACACGTTCACAATGGAATTTAACAAGGATGAATGTTTCCCTTCATTCTCATTGTTCTACAATAAACTTTTACATGAAAAGTTCAAGTAATGAAGCTAGTAGTCCAACAATACATAAGAATTATTTTCTTCTCTCCTATTTGTCTCATATACAACTTAAGAATAATGTAGAAATGCTTTAGCTTGTCAATTCTAAGTTATTAGATAAAGCCAAGCATGTTTAAGAAGTGGTACTTGGAAGAATAAGGAAAATGACCCTAATAAGGCTCGTTTAATGGCGCAATAACCAAATTGTAAAGATCATTTTCATAAAATTGAAAAATTGAATCTTCATGTTAATTAAGCAACAAGGCCCTTAGGGTAACTATTTTGTACTTTTTTAATTAAAAAAATTAATGTAGCATAAATTAATAATTTTATCACTTATCACTTATCGATCTTATTTTACCTATCTAAATAAAAATTATTAATCTACACAAACTATTAGCAAATTTATTAATGAAGATATTAGTATGCCTAATATTACTTTTTTAAATTTAAAACATGTCTAAGATTAATTTTTTTAAGAAAGGCATATTGTTTTACTTCCTTCCAAGCAAACATTTTAAAGAAAACGCCTAAATACACAGAGGAAAAACAAAAGCAAAGGAAGAGAGAAAAGAACCGATGGGTCCATGATTTCCATTCAAAGACACCGCAGAGCTGCAGATTTAATGATTGTTTTGACGCGTACAAATTGTGTGCAGAGCTACAGATTTAATGATTGTTTTGAAGCATACAAATTGTGTGGTACATATAATTATAAAAAGAAAAAGTCCATACATACGCATATTTCATACATCTATGTCTCTGTATATACGTATGAAGACAGTCTCTAACTTTGCGAGCCTTCATGAATGTATGACCATCTCTGTAGCTTTCCTCCATTATTGCTTAATGATGAAGCACACCTAGCAATACCAGTTTTGTCTTTCAGCCCCTCCACTATATTCTTGTACTTAGACACCACTTTCATTTCAATATCAGACGATCATGACAACACTATATAACTTAGTTACTCAAAAATGGTCAGCTCTAGCCCTATCAAATATAAGGTTAACCATCCATCATCATGCTTAAGTAGGAAAGCGGCCTCGTTTTGCTAAAGTCAGTAAGAACAAAAGAAACATAGTTCATTTTTGTCTCAAACTTGGTTCATGAGTATGGCCAGAGAAAGATATTAAATTACAAAGCAGACACATCTAATCTAATCAATGACCAGAGAAGGAACTAGATAGACTATGCAAGTAACAAAAGATATGCACTTTCTAGCTTACGTATGTATTGAAAAATTGTAGTTTGTGCCCAATAATTTTTACAAGGTTTTGCCAACATGTTGTTCTTTTTAACTTTCCAACTATATTGTGGGCGGCTAATGCATTGATTGAGCTCATGTTTCTTCAATGTATACTTTCATCTCAAACTCAAAATCAAGAGAATGGAATAGTCAATATGGGTACAAGTTGACAACAATACTATCCTAACCGTGATGTTAAGAAACATAAAAGAGAAGAAAAACGAGATATCCCCCCTTTTCTTAGAATTTCAATAATTCGTAAAATTTCATCAAAAGTTCAATTAATACATTAAATTTTAATTTTATTAAATAAATCTTAAACTTATAAATTACACTTGTTATATTATTTAACTTTTTAATTAATAAGACATGAGTTGTATATCACTAAAATAAAGATATATCTACTTATTATTTACAAATTCAAGATATTTAATAAAACTGAAATTTAAGGTGTTTAGTGAATTTTCAGAAAAAAAAATTGAGTTTTTTCTCCCCTAATTTAATGTATTGAATAGGTATTTTATATTCACTACTTCAGCATGATATATGCACAAGAATTACATGAAGCAACGGATTTGTGTTGTTAGAGGAAAATGTGGTGCTAGTATGTCATGATAGTTGGGCGATGGATTTTTTTTAAATATCTCCAGGGAAACCATTATTCTTAAATTGTGTAGATTTGTACCAGATATAGACACAGTACTCTGATTCTAATAACTTAATCACGTGATTAGTGAGGTGTTAATAAATTTTTAGCCTACATTTAATTGGGTCTAAAAACTTAATCACGTGATTAAGTTACTCACCCAAGCATTATAAAAAAAGAGAGAGGAGAGATCAGGATACCTCGTGGAAGTAGAGACTTGCATGGTTAATGCAGATGAGGATGTATTATTTCCCTAACAATGTCTGTCTAATTTGTTCTGAAACACGTTGAGATCTCTGCATAATATATAAAAATTATTTGAAATTTCAACGACTTTTAATATAATCAAAATCATGATTGTCAAAGACATCAATTTATTAAGATTAGTCAACTTTTGATATTCAAGTGCCATATGTCTAATATTTGGGCGCTTGTTGACCTGTTTAATTTCTAACCATAATCAGCATACCCATTAAATATGAGAAGGAAAATAGCTAGAAATTAAATGACAATAATCAAACTTCTTGTCTTGTTAAACGAAAATTGATGAGGAATTAAATTGATACAAGTCAAAGAAATCAACAGGGTAGTGTTCAAACCTTGGAGAGCAAATTAGGCATTTTTTCTAGTTCTGGATCCAATTTGCAGAAAAGGTAATAGATCTTTTTTCAAAATATTTAATAATTTTTTTAAAAATTAAATTTGAATTTTGTTTCACTCAGACTATCATAAATTCATTTTAAGATTGTCTACGATAATAATTTAACAATACCTATTGTAAGGCTCAGAATTTAGGATCTTACAAGGAGCCCTCCCAAGGCTTTAATTTTTCCTCTAATAAGCTGATCATCAATAGTTGAAATTTTCATTGGTTATATAGTTGAATGCAAGCATAAAAGCTTCTCTTAGTTAAAAGAACATACAATCTAATAGGGCTACGGATTGGCTAGCCAAATATGCCGGTTCACTTGAACTTGGTATCCATCGTTTTCAAAACCCGCTTGTGGGTTGTTTATCCATTTTATTAGAGGATATATCGAGAGTTTCTTTTCTCCAACTAGTCATATAAGTCCTATACTATACCCCTCCCTTTCCGACAAAAAGAAGAAGAAGAAGAAGAAGTGCATGCCATGTAAATTTCTTCAACTTTGAACATAACATCACAAAGTGGTTATGGATTTTAATAGAAGGTCCCATGTTTCAGCTCCAGAGCACACGCGTAGTAGCCACGTCTTGACTTCCGAATCGCCAAAACTTTTAGGGTGTTGACGGCCTCCAACATCATTTATTTCAAGTCCAATCTGCTATATATATAACAAAGCTATTCCAACCTTATGTAACAAGAATTTGTCATATTAATCAATAAGAGTTTGCAAATGAAAAAAATAATTGTTATCTTGGTATTAATTGTTCTTTGTATGTTAGAATATTACAATTCCTAAACTCAGACTAAACTGGCCGATTTGCTAAAAGGAAATCTAAAATGAACGTTTGATGTATTGTATTGCCCAATTTAAAAGATTTAATACTAAACTTTATCAAGATAAACCCTAATTTTAGGTTAAGCTGCAAGACTGAAAAATAAATGACGGGGTGGGTGGAGCTGTACACGTGTAGATTTTGTGGTTGAAGTGGCTGTGATATTATCGTATTGAATGCCAAAAGGCAAAAGGCTTTGGTTGATTGATGGTAGTCGCAATGGTACGGATAGGAATAGAAACACATTTCTATGAGGCAGTTTTTGTTTCAGGCTCTAATCAGTTTTATAACATTATCTGATGAATAGTTTCATTTACTTTTTCTTATTTATCTATAACCTAAACTAATGCTAATTTGGAGTAAAAAAATGTTTTTTTATGTATTTTTTTAAGAAGTCGTACACTTATTCTTTTGATTTTATGTCTTAATTTATTTATTTAAAAATCTAACAAATTGATTTGTTTGATATTTAAAAGGATATTAAATTATATCACCTCACACAAAATATACCTTTTTAATTAATTAAAAGCAATCATTTTACAAAAATTAATGAAAATAATTGCAATGCTTTTGTTTTTTGTCAATAAAAAAAAGAAACTAATTCAAAGGGTGTGGTTGAGTGGTAGGGACTCATTCATCCTTAACCAAAGGTTATGGGTTCGATCCCTGACTTTAGGTATGGAGCAGTCTTAAATTCTTGGGCCAACTGTTTCACCCTGTAAGATGCCTACAAACTAGCGAAGGGATTAGTCATTGGATCCACCGGTGGATACCTTGGTCTAAGACAAAAAAAACTAAAAGAAGCCTCTCCTGCTCCCTCTCTCACGTGCTCTTTTGTCTATTGCCACGTGCACATCCAGAACTCCCTCTTTTTATCTCTATTCACAAAACCAGCTGGAGGGAGGATTCAGAGTGTGCGATTCAAGCTGTATTGGAAAACCTCCCTTTCTCTCCCAACTGTTCCTTTTCTGCTCCCCCTTTCCTTCCCTTTTCTTATTTCTGTTTTCTTATTTATTTTATTTTCTGTTACTTAGCCACTAGCCTATAAATACCTTCTTATTCCTCGCTTGTTCTGTGCACACAATCAAAGCCCCTTCACTTCTTTGCCTAACTACTCCGAGCCACTTCACGGACACTGGTTTTGATTAGTTGCAACTCCACACATGGAATTCTCCTCTCTGTTATTTCTATCTTTTGCTTTTTTGTTGTTTTTCTTCCTTCTCAAGTTCATTGCTTCCAACCGCCGGAAATTGCCTCTCCCTCCCGGAACCTTGGGTTGGCCTTACATCGGAGAGACATTTCAGCTCTACTCTCAAAACCCAAATGTCTTCTTTGCCTCAAAAGTGAAGAGGTCACTATACAACTCTTATTTCTTTAACATTCCTCTTCAAGCTTTGTCTTTTCTCTAAAAAGGAAAAATTTTGCCACTATTGATGTTATTATGTTCTTTTTTTGGTATAGGTATGGATCTATCTTCAAAACTCACATCTTGGGTTGTCCTTGCGTGATGATTTCAAGCCCTGAAGCTGCAAAATTCGTGCTTGTGACCAGAGCTCATCTATTCAAACCAACATTTCCTGCTAGCAAAGAGAGGATGTTGGGCAAACAAGCTATCTTCTTCCACCAGGGAGATTACCATGCCAAGTTGAGGAAGCTTGTTCTTCGTGCTTTCATGCCTGAAGCTATAAAAAACATTGTCTCCGATATCGAGTCCATTGCCAAGGATTCTCTTCAATCTTGGGAAGGAAAACAAGTGAACACCTTCCAAGAAATGAAGACAGTAAGCTCCTGCTTTATGTCATTTTCTCTTGGTACTAAGAGATTAAAACAGAACAAAACAGGGTTCCTCTGTTTGACTCTGCATTTGGAAATAAACATTAGTACTGACTCTAACTAATTGCTACTTGGTTTTTGGCAGTATGCATTCAATGTTGCTCTACTATCCATATTTGGAAAAGATGAGATTTTGTACAGAGAAGATCTAAAAAGGTGTTATTACAATCTTGAGAAGGGATACAATTCAATGCCCATTAACCTACCTGGGACACTCTTTAACAAAGCCATGAAAGCAAGAAAAGAGTTGGCTCAAATTCTAGCAAAAATCCTCTCCACCAGGAGGCAAATGAAGCTAGATCACAACGACTTGCTAGGATCATTCATGAGCGAGAAAGGAGAACTCACTGATGAGCAAATTGCGGACAACATTATTGGTGTAATCTTCGCTGCTCGTGATACAACAGCTAGTGTTTTGACATGGATTCTTAAGTACCTTGGGGAAAACCCCAGTGTCCTCCAAGCTGTCACTGTAAGAACTCCTGTTCCCACCTTTTGTACAGTAAAACAAAAGGACAATGATTAATTCTTTCATTGACATGGTTTTCTGTGCTTACCAGGAAGAGCAAGAGGCAATAATTAAATGTAAAGAGAAGTCGGGTGATGAGAAGCTGCTCACTTGGGCTGATACCCGGAAGATGCCAATAACTTCAAGGGTTATTCAAGAAACACTAAGAGTTGCTTCAATTTTGTCTTTCACTTTCAGAGAGGCTGTTGAGGATGTTGAATATGAAGGTCAATCTTTTTTTTTTTTTTTTGAGTGAAGTATTACTGTACTATATTCATATTCATGGAGCTAAACTAACACTTTGTAAACCATTTTGTTTTGCAGGCTATCTTATCCCAAAAGGGTGGAAAGTTTTACCTCTTTTCAGAAACATTCACCACAGCCCTGAAATATTCCCAGATCCTGAAAAGTTTGATCCTTCAAGATTTGAGGTACCTATTCATCAAATTCAGCGCCAAACTGATCCCTTCTGAGACTTTTTCTGAAACTGAATCAACTTGCTTGCTTTCAATGATTTTAACAGATTGCACCAAAACCCAATACATTTCTTCCATTTGGCAATGGGGTCCACTCATGTCCGGGGAATGAGTTGGCCAAGCTGGAGATTTTCGTCCTTCTGCATCACCTGACCACCAAGTACAGGTTGGTAATAAAGAAAAAAAAAGAAAAAACGTAAAAATATTTCTGGATTTTACTTGTAAAACAAAACATGAACATATCTAGCGTGTGTGGTGACAGAAGCACATTCGTTTGAATCGTGCAGGTGGTCTATGGTGGGTTCTCACAATGGGATTCAGTATGGCCCTTTTGCCCTTCCCCAGAATGGCTTACCCATCAGATTATCCTTGAAGTCATCATAGTACTACTACTAGTGGTACTTCATATCACTCTCTTAAGCTTCATCCCCCGCTTCATAACAACATCATTATCGTCATCATCAACAACAACTTTCCATATTTAGAAACCATCACTTCAGCAATTGGCTTATTGGTTTCTAACATTTCTGACAAGAAGACCAAGTCAGAGAGAAGCAAAATCCCATTTACCGTGAAATTAACATACAGCAGGAAATGCCAAGTGTACAGAAGAGTTTCACAGGAAAGAATATTAACAAAAAGAAGGCAAAAATGTATCATCTAATGATATATTCTGCGATTACTTATTGATCATTGTTGTATTATTGTTATTTTTTAAAATATTATTTTGGAATGCAAACAAAAATAGGATAAATGCGAGATGCTAGTGGGGGTTTTACCCACATCAAAATGTGCTTATGTATTGAAGTGTAAAATATACGAAGTGCCGCAAGGCCAACAAATGCAAATTTTGAAATTAGAATTTTGATATTTCATGGCTCCATCTTTTCTTTCTCTATGCAAGGTGATGGTTATTAAACGCAGAACGGATCTATATTGAGGGCAAGTGGGGCACTTCTCTTTACTGCCTCTAACAAATTTCTTATAAAAATTATTATTTTAAGTTTTGCCTCCGTAAAAAAAATAAAATTTTACTCTCATTAAAATTTTGTCTCCATTAAAAATAAAATTTATCCCTATTAAAATTTTGCCTCATTTAAAAAAATTTCTGAATCCTATTAAACTTAAATTATTATAAAATTCTCAAGCCTTGGAATATTTTTACATTTGAGTCGTATCAAATGATGAAGGTACAGAAATCTTGTAGCATATGCCAAAGCTATATCCCAATTTTTAACTTTAATTTTCACTCCAAATAAAAAAATGAAGGAAACGATGGTTGTGGATGTGTCAACTCAACCATGCATTGCCTTAAGACCTTGATTATTACATATGATCATAAAGCAATAGAGTAACATGATCAAGCGATTAATGTTATTTAACTTGATTGCATCTTGGTGTAGAGACGGAGCCATGTACAAGGGTAGGCTTCCTCTTTCAATTTTTTTTAAAAAATGTACTTATATAATTTTTATTAAATAAGGACATT
This sequence comes from Erythroxylum mucronatum, assembly GCA_027563825.1. Lineage (NCBI taxonomy): Eukaryota > Viridiplantae > Streptophyta > Magnoliopsida > Malpighiales > Erythroxylaceae > Erythroxylum > Erythroxylum mucronatum. Next base: position 10,357,897 of record JAOSBP010000005.1, read on the forward strand.
TTTTAAATATTAGCCTCCGGCCCCCTTTAAAGTTGGCTCCTGACTCCTGAACTCCGACCCCCAACTCCTCCTTAAACTTGAGTCTGACTCCGTCCTTGTCTTAGTGTCTGTGAAAACAAAGTTCAGATGATCATCGTTAAACTGGAACACTGACATCATAAATGTTCAGTATTTTATGTTAGCTTAATCAAATGTCTGACAGGGTAGGATAATAATATGCATACAGAGTTAATAATGTAACAACACAGTACTACTTTGATCTCACTCAGTAAGTACATCCACCAGTACCAAACCTAATCATCCATGCCAACCAACTCATCGTATTGTTTTGTTTGTCCTTTTTGTTTTTCCTATAAAATCCACTTTCATTCAGATTTCAAGTCAAAGACCCTAATATTTGGCGTTTAAGTGAAAAATACATCTTTTATAACTTAGCTTATTTTTATTATTTTAAATTTATTAGAACATACTTTATAACATCAAAAAAAACCCCTTTTATTAATTCTAATATAAACTATTATTTAAATCAACGAATTCTATTACATAATCAACAATAAGTAGTTATATGATAGTAACTGTGATAAAATAAATTGACAGAAACCTTGTAGAAATTTCTTTAGCAGTTTTTATATCATTTATCATAAGTAAACCCATTTGATACTCTTTAAGAATCTCTTATTTTAGCCCGCACGGGTGTAGTTAGGTTGGTCTTCCAGCAGGGTTAGTTGGTGCAAGGTCCTAGGTTTGAATCCTGAAACAGGTGGTAAGGACCGCTTTGCTGGTAGGTTGATCGAGTAGATATCGTGATTTACTCCCTCATCTTGTGGTCAGGCTCGTGAGTGGGGGCAGCTGGGGTGGCTGATTCCACCTTTTGGTGCAAGAATCTCTTATTTTAATTTTTCATAAAAAAAAGAACAAATTTTGAGCCTCCAATCTCTTTGTAGATTATGAGAACTTATGCTCAAGTTACATTACACCTTATCTTTTTCATCATTTTTTTTTCCTTATCTTACATTCTTATAAATATATTTGATTACTGAAATATTTTTTTAACAATTTTGGAGCCACCCAGTTAAAATTGCTAAAAAGAATTGGAATAAGAATCATTTTCCCTTAATTTTTTTAGATTTCCCAACATTTGTTAAACAAATTTCTTCCTTCTATTCCCATGTCCATTTTGCTGCCGAGTCAGAGCTGAAGTTTATTCTAAACCGTGCATTACATTTGAAAAAGTTAAGTGGATGATGTCTCCCTCAATTGCTGTCCCTTCAACATGTTTTCATGGAAACTAAGATAAGAATGAACATGTGTAAGTGTTCTAATAAGCTTACTTAATCAATATATGATTTTTAAGAGAAAAGTCTAATAAAAAAGGTTGCTATAAAATTGGATTCGGACAACTGTTGTTGCGTGCACTTGTAATTTCTGTTCACTGGCAATGACTTGAAAGAGTGAACACTTCTCTTAATAGTTTTTTTGAAGATCTGCTGGTTAGTGTACAACCCTCCTTATCTCAGCCTTAATTTCTTTATGCTAAGATCAAGAGAAGACAATCTCCCTAGCCATGTGCATACTTCACCTCTAAATTAGAAGTCAGCGTAAATTACGTTATCTTCTAATGAGTTCCAATATTACTGGAAGGAGAAAAAAGACGCTGGTTTTACTCATTAAAAAATAACTCTTATTATTTTAGACTATATAGGAAAAAATAACACATCTAATATAAGAAATTCTAACTTGTAAATTTTGTACTGTTTTTATAGGATTATTTTCATAAATAACTTTGAATAATAATATCAATTTTATTGAGTACGTATGATCAAAAGATTATTATTTAAAAATTTTACTACCACAAAAATGTTTTGAAGTAATATAAAATAAGAAAATATCTGTTATAAACTTATAATAATTGAAATTACAGTAAAAATAGGTCACTTTCATTCTATAGAAAACCTAAAATTGCATTAAAGTTACCATGAGTACTGTTTTAATCAGTTTAAATTGTAATCTGTTGACATGGTATACTCTTAATATCGTTACATGTATGATACTAAGAAATTTCTCTTGGTAAATGAATAAGAATAGGATCATACTCTAACCTCGGTCAGTCGTACTTAACGGCCAAAATAGACCGGTACCATGGCATGAACGACTTTGACCAGATCTTCACACTCAAAGCCCAGAATAAATAACTTTCTCTATTGACTTTGCATAAATTGAAAAGAGAAGGAAAAAGAAGAGAAGATCTCGTGCCAAAGGCTGACTTGAGACGTATCAGTTACGTTCATAAACTATATAAAATTAAGCACACCTGTCCATCACTTGTTATCTCATGTCAACTCAATTTAAAAATCATCTTACGAAATCAAATTAGGAGTCATCAGGAAATTGTCCTTTTCATTACATCCCCACATAATCATCTGTGCATCAAGGTCCTACAGGTTTGATCATTTCATTACAGACTTGGAAAATCACACTGAAAGGGAAAATTCCATATAAACTTGTTCAAACTAGGCTAGCTTTGATGACCAGTCGTTCAAACTCGAGCCTATTATCGTCATCATCTGTATCAGCTGCAAGTTTTCTTTCAAGAATGTCAAATGTAGGCCAGGACTTGTCCTGCTGCATATTTCAACTGGTCATAATGATTCATGATCAAATAGTTTTTTTGTTTCATAATCAGGGTTGTTGAAGTCATTGTTTAGGTCACCTTTGGACACGATTTGTTTTGGACAATGAATCAGACGTTTATATGGAATTTCAACAAGAAAAAAAGACAGATTATGACCTCTGCATCTCCTGTTAGTTTTTCCCATTTGGCATACTACTTACCATACTTGATGGAGGACCATGCTTGTTCATGATGAAGTAGGCTTGAGATTATTGATATATGACGGAGATATAGTAATGCTTAATATTCCGAAATTTAGGACTATATTTGATGATCGCATGATGAGCCATAAGTATGAGTTATTGAATAGCTTGAAGCATGACAATGCCATGACTAGGATAGATCAAGTTTTGCCTTGGTGTGGTGTTGCTTTAAGCTTGAAGATCTGGTTGAGTTATT
>JAOSBP010000005.1:10375064-10394947 GCA_027563825.1 Erythroxylum mucronatum
CATGATGTGTTGCTAGATACCGCTCATGACTTGCTCAGATTAAGTGTTAATCTAAGTGGCCAACATAACCGGGAACCCAATGGGTCACACGCATAAGAGTGATTCGGAGAATTCGTAAAATAGTTTTGGATAGTGATCCAATATATGAAGAGCAATAGGATTAATTGGATCCCGATGAGATTGGGATATGTCCCGATGAGATCGCGACATCGATATTGCTGAGACAGGTCTCCGGCGATTTTTCAGTCCCGGGATCCGGTAGGTCGGTAGGACCGACCCCAGTGTGACTGGACAGCATAAATATATATGTGTATATCTTAATTAATTAATTAAGATTAATTAATTAATATATATATATATATATAATCATTTTCGTTGGAAAATGAAAAAGGCTCAATCACTTCCCATTTAATGTTAATGAGTGTCATTGATAAATGGGAGAGCTGTGTGGCTTGATAAGCAAGCTACAAGCTTCGAAGTGTTCCAACGCTGAAAGTGGAAACACCAAGTAAGAAGAAAAACAGACGCAGTGAGAAAGAAAGAAAAAGTTTCTGGGAAAGGTTCCATCTCTCTCAAGGAACCTGCATCTTTTTCTTCTCCAGGCTTCCTCCTCTTCCATCGTTGCTCTTCGGAAACCAGGTAAGAGCTAGCACTCTTTAATGGTTCCAGCTATTTCCGTTTCAAAGTGTTTGAAATGGTTGATTCCTCCATCCTCTGCGTGGATACTGTCGGAGACAATCTATTTTGATTGTTATTGGTTTGATTCTTCACACACACGAGCTCCTGGGAATTTCTGGGGAAGTCTCTGAACGTTTCGACGTTCTTCCACTGCGCATGCATGTGATGCTTGTGAGAGACGAACCCCAACAACACGGAGATAAAACCACCTTGCTAAGCATAAAGCTTAGTGGGGAATAATTAAACATAATGCATAATGGCGACTGTTTCTAATAGTTGTCTAACATGCATATATACAGATTCAGATCATATCATAACAATCTTTAACTGTTCATATTAAAGAGCAATCCAAATATTATGTCTTAGAACAAAATATGATTCATCAACAAAAAACATTCTTACATTAGAATAAAACTTATAAATATCAAAACAGAATGTACAAGTATCATAATTGAATATCATAATAGGCTATATTCCTTTAAGATCAAAAATATGACTTGTATCAGATCAGAATATGTTTTGTATCAAATCAGAGCTTACCTTGTATTGGATCAGAACCTGTTTATATAAAAAATGAATACGCATCATAATATAAAACAAGTTAGCCTACTAATCCTTTTTATAGAAGTGAGTAACGGGACCAGAATATGAGATACCTATGATTGGTATCACAAAATAGGACAGACTTATGTCTCAGTAACAGGAGACACCGAAGTATCCATATCAGGAGACACCGAAGTGTCAATATCAAGAGACACCGAAGTGCCACAGGAGCAGTTGCAGACCCTTCTAGGCATGCCTATTTACCCATGACTAGGACTTGCCAGTTTTAAAATAAAACATTTCAAATTTCAGAATTGCATGTAAATGATGTAGCGCATAACATATGACTTTATTTCATTTTACTCTAATTGAACTTATTTAGTGACATTTGATCAAACTTATCTTGCCTTATAAATACAAGCATTTGTAATAATGCATCCAAAAAAGTATTGAGTCTTCACACATTATGTATATTCACATAATTAGAAAGCACTTCCAATACAATCTCAATTATCAAACTCCTCAGACAATTGATTGTCCAGAATTAGCACAATATAAGAATCACATGACAGGGAAATAATGCATAAGTATGAATTCATTTCCTTATGCCCAAATTGAACACATTCATTCTCACTTGAACAAACTTATCAGACCTTATAAACAAAAACATTTGTAATAATGCACCAATGAATGCATAAAGTAATTGCACTTTACATGGATTCACACAAGTTCCCAATTCATAAACATTCATAACTAACACATTACTCTTGTTCTTTAAATCACATTAGCATTCATAAATAAACTTCATTCTTTTGACAATTTATAAGTTCCAAAATTAGATGCTTTGTTATCAAATAACACCTTTCTTATGTATTTACTTCAATTAAAAATCCAAATCTAATTTAACCTTTAATTAAACTATTGCACATCAAACTAGGTTCATTTTACACCTTAATAAAGTCTAATTACACTATTATAAAGTATCTTAACCTTATATAGTCCAACAATTGCCCAAAACCAACCTTTTATCCTTCCTAAGTACTTCCCACAACCATGGGAATGAACCTTATAAATCCCATGATTGTGGGATGAGTGAACCGAAGGTTCACTCGCCCATAGCCTCCAATTTATTTCCAAAACTTGACCTCTTCACTTCCATTCGACACACCTTCACCAAAGTCCATCAATTTCACTTCAATTCTACCTTATTCAAGCTTCAATACATCAAAAAATTCATGTTCAAATCTAATTTAAAAATCATTTATTATGTAACTCACAAATCATTATCTTGCATACATCAAAATCCAAAGCAAAAGCAAAAGCTATCAAACAAGGATCATATTCCATACCTCAATTCATCATCAACTCAATACATATTCTATCCAATTCAAGCATCATATAATTCATATTACATCATGCTATCAAGTTTGGAATTCCCTTACTTATTTAGCTTCAAGTTCTTACTTCAAATAACCAACTAATCCAGCCCTTCCAAGTAATTAACACACATCTAAGATCAAAGTGCAAATTTCAGCACTAACAAGACAATAACAAAGAAAATAGTAGAACCAACTTCTTGATATAGTAACTTACAAAGAACTCAAGTGAAGATGATCCAAAATCAAGCAAAATTCTAGAATTTGAGAGGGAGTAAGAGGTTTTGGTGGTGAGAGTAGTGAGAAGGCAACAAAAACACCAAATAAGTTGGAGTGATTCAGCTCTTGCTTTGCAAGGTGTCCTAACTTTGAAGGGACACATGTCCTTCCATGGAGTGACCTACATGGAAAATATAGGAGTGAACCACTTGTCTTCTTATCATGCTGCCAAATGCCACAATTCAATTAGGCCACTTGTCACTCAACCAATATGCCAAATGTTAATGCATTAGGTATGCCAAATGTCACTAACTCATAAGCTTACTCATCCAATTTTCTATGTACTAACTTGTCTTGTCACTTGACCTTTTTCTAATCCAAATGTACATTTAATATCTCAATTCTCTAATGGTATCAATTAATTCCAAATCACTAAATATAATCCATTAGACCAAAATTCTAGACATATGCAATTTACATTCAAATCATAGCACAATTTTAACACCTATAACACATGTACTTTCATGAACATGTAACATTTCAACTAGGGCATAATTTGGGGCCTCACAGTTTAAGTATTCCTGATAATTCAACTCTTAAGGAAGATACAATGATCCAGATTGGGCTTATGTTAGGTTAGTCCTCAGAATGAAGAACCATTTGATTTGCTTATTTTGTACATAACATTTGAAATGTGGAGGAATCACCATATCAAAGAAGCATTTAGTTGGGGGTTAAAGGAAATGTGGAATCTTGTAAAAGGTAAGTCATGATTTTAAATGGTAAATGAAGACTTTTCTTGAAGAGTATCAGTACGAGAAAGATAGAAGGTAGAGATTGAATTACAAAATTTGTAGTGGAAGTTCGTTTATTGGTGTTCCGGATGATAGTGAGAATGTTGAAGGTGGTAGTATTCCCAAGAAGAAGTGAATGTTGCACCTAGACCTGATGTTAAGAAAAGAAGAAGATAGGTGTTCAATTTTTTTCACCACAAATAACTCCTAGAGCTTAGCCTTCAATTCGTAGTGCCTACAATCAAGAGAAGTGACTCATAATATAGATATGGCAATGGCTAAATGGTGGTATGATTTAGTTATAACATTTAATGCTTCTCAGTCTTATTATTATCAGCCTATGGTAGATGCTCTTACCTCTTACGGTCCAAGATACAAGGCTCTTTCAATTGATGACTATAGAGGTAAACTTTTAAGTAGCTCTGTTTATGAAATTAAAAGTTTTTTGGATGAAAGAAGAATGACTTGGGCTACTTGTGGGTGTTCAATCATGTGTGATTGTTGGACAAATAGAAGACATGAGCCTATTATTAATTGTTTAGTTTGTTCTATAAAGGGCTCAATGTTTTTGAAGTTTATTGATGCATCTGACCTTATTAGGAATACTGATACTTTCTTTGAAATATTTGATGAAGTTGTAAATAAAGTTGGGCCAGAAAATATTGTCCAGTTTATTATTGCCAATGATTCCGTTTATAAAGTGGCTGGAAGAAGATTACAAAGTAAGGATAATTCTTTTTATTGGACTCCTTGTGTTGCACATTGCATTGACTTAATGCTGAAAAATATAGGAGATGTTAGGTATTTTCCTATTATTGATGAGACTGTGTAGAAAGCAAAAAAGGTGACCAAGTTTATTTACAATTGTATATTGGTCTTAAATTTAATGAGAAATGATTTTACCAATGATAGGAATTTGTTTTGTCCTATTGTTACAATATTTGCAACAAATTTCTTATCACTTTAGTATTTTATTATGATGAAGAAAGAGTCGATACAAATGTTAACAAGTGATAAGTGAATTGCATCTCAGCATATTAAGTCTAACGCTGGATTGGAGGTTTCTAGAATTATACTTGAATATACTGAATTATGGTCCCAATATCAATTTGTTATCCAATTTTGTGAGCCTTTGGTACGGGTAATTCATCTGGCTAATAGTGATAAAAAGACAACAATGGATTATTCTTATGATGTCATGAAGAGGGCGAAGGAAGCAATCAAGGTCAATCTAAAAATTGGCCTTCTTTCTACACACTTTATTTTGTAGTCATCAATGAAAGATGAGAAAGACAACTTTACTCTCCGTTTATTGTAGCTAGGACATTTTTGAATCTTAATGTCTATTTTAAACTAGATTTTACAAAGAAATCTAAAGCTAATAGGGGAATTCTATTGACTATTATAATAGTTATTGCCCATAAGATGATACAAGATCTCCTATGCTCACAAATGGAGATTTATAAAAAGGCTTTTCGAAATTTTGATATTCCAATTGCTATTCATCAAAGAAATTTTTCACTTTTCTTACTTGTTTGAAATTTATCATTACTTTATTTTGTTTATATCACTACTTTTGTTGTCTTACAATTTCTTGGTGGGTTCAATTTGGAAAAAGTGTTCCAGAATTGTAAAGGTTTGTGATTCGAATTCTAAGTAAATGTGTGAGTGCAACCATCTTTGAAAGGAATTAGAGCACATTTGAATTCATCTATTCTATGAAAAGGAACAAATTAGAGCACAAAAGATTGAATGATTTGATTTTTGTTTAATACAATTTAAAGTTTCGGGAAAGGTATATTATTATCATTATTAAGTTAGATATAATTTCTTATAATTTTTTAATAATTTAATTTTCTTGTTTACTAGAACTTTTAATATAACAAATAGTTTAGTAAATCCAATTTGCATTGATAATATCAATCTTTTGGCGGATTGAGTTTTTAAGGAACCGAGTTTGATTAATGAGGGTGAGTTGGAAGATAATCTTGGATGGAAAAGTATTGACATGTCATTTGGTGCAATGAATTTGAATGATAGTGATGATAAGGCTCCTTTCAATGATGAGGATTATGAGAATTGGGATCAATGCAGTTATAGCAGGTTTTTGATTGAATGAATTTTCAGGTTTTTGTTTTTCCTCTTCTTTTAATTTCACTTATATAATTGTAAATATTTTTTTTTCATGTTTTACTTCTAGTTGGTTCTTTGACATGAATTCTTGTTGTTAACTGTAATTGTTAGAGAGTAATTAATATTTATTATTCTTTTTATTTGATGTTTTTGATATAATTATTATTTATTGTATGATGAAATAGTAATATTTTAAATACTTTGTATTTTTTTAATTTTATATTTGTATGGTGACTAAATAATCTTTTTTCATATTAATCGTGGTTATTATTTATATGTGAAATATGTGAAAAATAATGCTAATAAAAATAAATAAATTTTTTATTTTAAATTTTTATTATTATGATTTTTTAGAAATATGGTTGATGAAAAATTATAAAATATACAGTACAATATATTGAATGATTATTTTCAATTTAAAAAATTCTAAGACTATTTCATAAATTTAAAAAATTTCTTGAAACAATATCTAGTATTAATCGGTACCTATACACTACTGTACCATAACAAAATCCGATATCGGTACCGGTATGATATTCATAACATTGCTTTTATAATTCTAAAAAATTTTCAATTTTTGATATGAAATCAAGGCCTTGGCAGGTTTAATAGACCCTAGATATAAAATTTCTTTTACTGTTGTCTTCATACAGTTTGAATGGAATATAATGTCTTTTGATTTAAAAAGTGCTCATTCAAAACTTTCAAGAATAATGAATGAAATATTTACCCCTTATTCAAAATTTTATATAGTCTACAAAGATGATATATAACAACATTTCAAGCATATTAAAAACTTTTATCCATATTATTTAAGAAAAGAGCATTGGTGTCAAAAATAAAACTTAGGCTTTTTCAAAGTAAAATAAGATTCGTAGGATACTATGATGGTCACAGAAAAAAGAACGAATGGATCTTGTAAGATTTTCAATAAATTCTTGGATTTCTTTTGGAAGTAGATGAATATTCATCTCCTTCTCACCTTTCGTGAATAGTCGAGACATTGAGAAATTTCTAGAAATGCAGTTAAGGAATCGGTCTGATTCTATTAATCCAATAGAAAGAATTTTAGAATTTAGTAACAAAATTTCAAACCAAATTTGATAAGAAAACAATTACAAAGATTTTTTAGGAAGCTTGAATTATGTAATGAATGTTTGCCCAAATTTAAATAGACTTTGCAAACCACTCCATGAAAGATTAAAGAAAAAAAAAACCCCCCAAAATAGCACAATAAGATAATAAAACAAATGAAAGTTATGGTGTAGGAAATTCCTATATTACGTCTAGCTGACCCTATTACATTTAAAATTTTAGAAACATATGCTTTAGTTCAAGGAAATGAAGGAATATTAAGACAAATTAACAATAGTAAAGAAAAAATAATTCAGTATATATCAAGACATTGGAACACCACTCAAAGTAACTATTCTACTATTAAAAAAAATTATCTATGGTTTTATGTACTATAAATTTTCAAGGAGAACTATTAAATTAAAAAAATCTCTATATTGATTGCAAATATGCTTAAAAGGTTCTATTGAGAAAATTTTGAAAATATTGTTTAAAAACAAAATTTTGTCAGATGGTAAGCTATTTTTTATATTTTTTGTTTTGATATTGAATATATTAATGGTGAAGCAAAAGAATTTCTTCAATGAAGAACATAATTTCAAGAGCAAACTCAAACCTCAGTAAACCCCAGAAAGCTCATCTATAATAAAATCTACTACCTAGCAACTCGAAAAATCCAGGCTAGAAATACTAGAAGAGGAAAACGCAGTCCCTTTTTTGCCTAAAGCTTAACATGAGGTCTCTACATCCTCTTCTACAGTGGTAGATATTTAGGATTGAATATAACATTTTTCAACGACCCTAGAGTTAGCAATATCACTGAAGAAAACCCATAAAATTAAATTTTATCAAAAATAGTTACAAAAAATGCAACTAAGAAAATTATTTTTAAAAAACCAAAGATATTTTCAAAAGAAATTGATTACATACATAAAAATTAATAAAACCATCCAGTTTATTGAGTAGGGATAAGAGCCCTAGAAACTAAAAATATTTAAAGCCAGCTTCTCCACCAACCTACCCTATTCACAAACCTATAATCATTATGACTAACAACAAGCTTAGTTCAGTGCTTTCTTGTTGACCAACACTTCAAACCCACCATTCATGGTTGCTTAAGAGCAAGTTGTGAAAAATCCTGCAATGAAAGACCGCTACATGCGAACACCAAATCGAAAAAAGCTAGCATCGAGACTATTGAAAGATTCCCATCATCAAATGATCAAAAAGGGCCTTTAAATGCGTATATGAAAAAAACATTTGCAGTCAAGCTTCCTCTTTCGAGGATCTTCTATCATCCTCTTGCTCTTACCTTAAAGCCCATTTTTCTTATTTGCATAATGAAAAAAGGCTTTTATCCAAACTAAGGTCATTCTAAAACCAAACCTCTCCTATTGAACTTAGTTCTGAAGCTCCCTTCGTCCTCCAAAATCTAAATCCTCTTGTATTAATGCTTCATCATACCTAATCACAAAGGGAGTTATCTTTCTTAAAGTTTTTATTATTTAATTTATTTTCTTTGTACAACAATATTACCTTGTAATGGACTGGTTTGATCATCTGTCAAATCCTTATATTTGCTTTAATATTATATTAACAATATTATTTTTTATTCTTGAATATTATAACTTATAATGGACCGCTCTTCAAAGTAAAATGCTTTTATTTTCTTACTTTATTATCTTTATTTGTTATATTATTATTTTGATTTTAATGCTTTATTTATGTTATTATTAATGTGAAATATCTAGCGTTCCTCAAACTAGAAGACTCTCGTGTGGTAAAAGAATTACATGAAGAGAAGAATTAAAACAATTTTTATCTCATCCATAATATATAGTAATAATAAATCAAATTTTAGAAAGAATAGACATTTGTAGATAATCACCACTAAGTATCATTTAATAGATATTTTACAAATATTAAATAGGCTTTTAAGGATCTACTTATAATAAAGCTTATTTGAACATATTATTTATCAATCATCAAAGATATTTTCAAGTTTTCCATTTTAATCGGTTTCCCCCATTAATATGGAGCCAATTTAATATTCTCTACCCCAATCACCAACCTATCTTTTTATTTTATTAATTTTGACTTTACAATATTAGATTTGTCAAAGCAGTTTTAAAAGACATTTTTAACCATTAAGATTTTGAAGGCAAAAGCTAGATTCATAGCTTTGTATTGTATTTTCTATATTAACAATAAAGAAATTAATCTTGCGGTCATTTATATTTGAATCTTTATTTACGAGTCTTTGTTTGCAATACTAAGCATCTGATATTTTGTGCCGAGAGTAGCTGGTAAGTCCTGACATACATCCAGAAAACCTTTTTTCTCTTCCAACCTTTTGAAAGAAAAACAACGAGCAGATGTTAAACTGAGAAAAACCACAAGGGAAATTTGTTGTTACAGAAATTATTAAACAAGACTGTCTCACTTGATGACACTTCTGTGCAAAACCAAACAAAAATAAAAGAAATGGCGAAACCCATTTGTCTAAAATTCTAAAAGATGCTGCGAACAAGCACTAAAACAAACCTCCCCCTTACTGAAAATTATGCCCAATATACACCAACTTGATTTTGGTAAACAAAAACCTACATGTGCCCGCCAATGAATACAAAGCTCACCCTCATTTAAACACCACCGAAGCGGCTGGCTCACTCCAATTAGAGGATTCTCAGGCTCCCCCTTGCCGAACAGTACAGCAGTTGTAACCTAAGCCAGCCAACCAGCCATCCCAGGAAAAGATCATGTGAATCACAAATGACTTTTGTCCTTCTATAACGGCTTCATTGTTTTCTATCCCCATTTAGCCAAGCAAATCTTTGAACAAATTGGGGTTTGGACTTGATGGGTTCACGCCCATCAACCTCACAAGTGCATCCTTTTCTAAGGAGTCTTTAGCGTTTGGACCTTTATTAGATTGTGTGGAATGCAGAGTTACATTAGCTGATGCAGACGTAGATTTACTATCCAGTCCATCAGAAGATGGAGACTGCACAAGACCGCCACTCTGTTCAGTTGTATACATATCTGAATATAATGAAATGACATCGGGAGCTTTGCTGGTACCAATTGCATTCCCACTGGACGTACCTTGGCTTGGGTCAAGCAACCCCTCCAACTGCTTAAATGGATCCACTGCTTGTGCACTGCTAGTTACAGATGGTTCTCCAAGATCGAGCAGATCTGGAGGTGGTTGAACTGGATGTGACTTCTCCACCACGGTATCTGTGATAGCTGAAGCTGCTGCCTTGGATGTAGTTACAGTACTTGCTTTTGCAACCTTGTTACCGGTTGAAGAGGATGCTCTCTTCTCAGTTTTTGAAGATCCCCCAAACAATGATGCTGCAAGCTTCTGTTTCTCTGGAGAGATTTCAACTTGTGCTCTGTTCGATTCGTAAGAGATTTCCCATGTTCTCGGGTTTCCAGTAGTCATTCCCTCAGCTTGTGTGACCCCATTCGCTGGTTTCTGTGAGGCAGTACTTGTTGATGGTGCAGGAGAGGAGTAACTTGGCTTACCCCACTTCTTTTGCACCCCATCAAGTCGTAGCTTGATTTCTGATGGCCCTGCATCAGATGAAGATGATACTGATGGAATTTGTTGCGCCTCCCTGTAATAACTTGGCTCAGGAACAGGAACAAGTTCAGATGAGGATGTTAGTGGTACAGGAGAAATCCCCACTGGTACTGAAGTCTTGGGAAGCTCATACGCCTCAAATCTAAGACTATGCGTAGAAACTTCATGCTGTTCTTGGGATCTAAAGTTGCTTATGTCAAAAATCCCAGAACGCTCGTTCTCAGGAATATATGGCTGTGCCCCCTTTTCCAGTGACTGTTTGACATAGCCATCAAGGAAAGAAAGGTTTTTGTCGACCTGCAATTTGAAGCTCAAAACATTAGAAATCGGCACACAACAATGTCGAAGAAATAGTAGGCTTATCAAGCTAAAAGTGTGTTATGACAGACGTGAAAATTGGTCATCATAGCCTGATGAAGCAATGGGAACATAAAGATGTAAAAACTCATTGGGAATTTGACTGGTAACCTAATGTATTCACCAAAAATGCAAATGGTAAGAAGGTCGGTAATGTTGTCAGCCACATATGACCATGAAATAGAAAAAGGAAACAATTGATCTTGGTTCCATTGGAACCCCATGAGGCTGAAAAGGAGATACTAATATCTAAGTTTTTCAAAGATGAATATTCTATGAGGCAGGGACATGCAGATTTCCTAGACATTCTAAAAGTAGAAAGTACACAAGGAACAAAATAAAATCACTGGGACAACCTCAATGTCTTCACAACTTGCGTCTAAGGGCATGATGCATTCAACAGAATGACCATCCAACTCAGTTAATGCTTGAAGCTCATATGCACGTTGCTGCAAGTCAGTTGAATGAGAAGCTGACAATTCTTCAATCAGAGATTGACACTGCAAGAAAATAAATAACAGTTTCAAACAGTGTTTGCTTCATTTTTCATATGGACAATTTATCATATGTGAAAGCAATTATCACAGTACACGTGCAACGGCAATGTTAATGCACTATCACAGAAGCACAATATAATGCTAAGGTGTCAAGAGTTCTTTAATCATATGGCATTCAGACATTATAAGGATAACTTCATTGAGTACATCACCAATCATTTGTAGAAGGAAATGGTTTACCAAATAAGAAATGATAATAATTTGCTGTCAAGATGTAATTATTCAGAAAATTACCTCGGGTAAAATATCCAATTTTCTGCCAGCAGCTATTTCAAATGAATATACTTTCATGATAGCTGTCACTGCATATGCCTTTCAAAAAGGTGAAAATCATTATCAAACAAATACAATAAATTATGTGACTACAGTAATTAGTGCTCTAATCATTATGAAATTAAGCACTCAGCTTCGAGGGCAATGGATGTCTGAAACTTGATAGCTACCTTAACGGTTTCATCATTTGAATATGCCTCGGCCACATCACATAGCTTCCCAGTAATATATGAAGCAGAGAACTTTCCATCAGCAGTTCCATATTCTCCCAGGACCCAACAAACAACCTGGAAATACAATGTGTATATAAGAAACAAGACGAGGATTGCTTCCGTAAAATTCATCTAAACATGCAGTTGTGTGCCAATATAATATGCTTGGTCACAAAAATGGGAGCAAGCATCTTCATGTATGCGCACACAAAAAGAAAACAAGAATAACGACATACTTGAAGAAACAAAGATGGAAGCTTTGGCTCCCCAATAATGCGCAAATATGATTCCACCTGCACAACAAAGAAAGTTCTACAAACTTCTTTACATGTTAAAAGAAAAAGGACTTGATAGACAATAGAACTAGACAAAACTACTGAGGCATGTGCATGTATCAAAATAAATTCCACCTCATAGATCACCATTTGCATTGACAAGGTCCACGTAATGTTCTCTTTCAAAGTTAGATCCTATTCTAGTAACTCCTTTCTGTACATCATTGTCAAAATTTTGCAAATTGCTTTAGCAATTCCTACTAGTTGAACGAAATTCTAGCTCCCACTCACTAGCTTTCTGCCATCAAAAGTAGTTTGCTAATCCATTCAGGATGAAAGGCATCACATTTAATACAATTATTTTCAGTAGAAAAGTTTTGACAATAACTGTCTGTTAACATATGCTACAAGCCTTCAATAGCTCTTGTCAGTTTCCTTCTCTCCTTTCCTCTTCAGTGTTTTATCACATAAATTCAAATATTAAACAATGGAAGTTACAACCTTCAAAATTCTAGCAGTATGAATTTGAAATGTGAATTATGCTATGCTTTGAGGTATAATTTTTCATTGAGCTTCTATATTATAAATATATGAATTCTTAATCCAGTGCAGAAATCAGAGAAACATACAGCTGATGATCTCAGTTGACTATCAGCACTTTCATCATCCTCTCCAAATCCCTCCGCAATTAAGCGCATCAAGTTGTGGGCCACCTTAATATTCACCAAATCTCCAGCATGCTCAAAGACTTTATTCATGGTCTGCGTAGTCGAGAGCGACAAGAAGTTAATGTTGACATAATAAATATCTACAGAGAAAAGAATATTATCTCTACCTGAATAAACCACTGGTTACTAGGTGCAAATTGCTCAGCAAGTTCTACACATCGGGATGCTATTTCTGTTTTATAATGACTATCATTAATGCTAATCATATAATCAATCATGCGATCAACAATGACTTCCACATTGGAGGACTTGGTCATTTTGTACAGCAGTTCAAATGTCTTTCTCTTTAGAGTATCATCTGGGTCCTGTGTCAAACACCACCATTAAGCATTGCCTTTATAAGAAATATGCCAGGGGATTTAACTTAAAAACAAGCAAAATCATAACATGACATAGCGGTCAAAACAGGTACATATTATATACCCATATGTAGAATCTCTAAATCATAAAATCATAACATCAAGACTTACCAATGCAAAACATATAGATAGGATGATACTATCACAAATAAATTTAAGCTTGATAGGTACTTTTATTAGGATCTGACTGAAATTTAATTCATAATCAAAAGTTGAAATAGCTAAATTATGTACTTAAACAGTACTTGTGATGCATATATACGCAAATCTTATACAGAGATGGTCTCGATCATAAATAATCTGACGTTTAAATTTAACTAGCATTTACCTTTTGCACCCGATACTCTTGATCTACATAATAATATTAAATGAGATGTGAAGTTTTGCTAGTATGTAGAGTAGGGAGGAATGGAACTTAATAACCTTTCTGATTCTGAAGCTACAAAATAAACATCAAGTATGAAATGAGATTACAAAGATGAAAAGAATTGTCCATCTCTCTGGTTTGATTTATAAACCCTATCTTAATCATAGTTTCCTTGTACACTCCATCTCAAACCAAATGTTCCCTCCCAAACTTTCCAATTCCACTCCCCTGGGAAACGGACCCAAAGTCTTTTCAGGTCTATGCACAAGCATGCATGTCACCTCCCACCAAGAGCCAAAAAGCAAGCTTGAATTACATAAATACGGTAAATCAGAAACAAAATTATTTCTTCAAAATCAACTTTAGAAAACCACCGGAAGCAAATAATAGGAAATTCAAGTGGAAATTCCCATAAAGGTAAGTAGAAGGGATTTATATGATTAAAAACGGATTTGAGTTACTCTAACACTGTTCAAATTCACGCAAACAAAAAAATCAGAAGTAAAAGAGCACTTGGTTAATCAAAATACAGAAGAAAAACAATCAAAAACAAGAAAAGAATTGTTTCTCCGAAGAGTTTCTGTTAAGAATTCAGGGTGACAAAAGTATAATAGTTTCAGAAATGAGACATCCTTAAGATTCGCTCCTCTTTGTCACAAACAGCATAATCACCAGCACAACTGACTTGCAACTACCATGACCATCAACAATAACAAATACACTACCAGTAACCTTCATCATCACCATCATTAGCATCATTATTACCATCGAAGAAAAAATTGATTACAACAAAATCACAGTAACTCATCATTACTTTAGTTTTTTTCATATTAGCTCTATTTTCTTTTTTTTTTTTCAGATTGGGTTTGTAAGGAATGAACAATAGTCATTTAGAAGGAAATCTACAACCTGGATACAGTCCAGAAAGTCAGACCATAAGCTGGATAAGCAAGACAACAGCTCCACAGAAGCAATAAATGGTTAGGCTTACAATCATTTCAGAAGTAAAACCATCACCTCTAAGCAATCAATCACTGCCAATTGGTGTTGTTCCACTATCTCTGGTTTTGAAATCAGACGGCCAAGAGCATCAATGCCCATATACTTTAGATTGTGATTATCACTCTGCAGGCAAGGAAGACAGATATTGTTACCTATCACTACTAGTCAGGCCAAAAGAACAAGATGGCTCAACAATCGAAGGCAATGATAATGCTGTAACAGCAATCTATGAAATGCAGGAGCAGACCTTCAAAAACCTTGCTATTACATCAGCAGCAGCCTCTAGTAGCTTAGGACTTGGATATATTGAAGATACACAACATATACACTCATAGAGTAAGGCATTTCCTATGTTACTAGCTGAATCACACTTCTTGAATATATCGCCCACAACAGTATACATGTGCTCACTTGCTTGCTTGTCACCATTTCCTAGCAGCGCTAGAATCTTCAATAATTTAATCTGCAACATTAAGATACGATTCACAAGAAACGTTTATCAAGTAACCTTGGTAATTGTCCAAAACAAAAAAGGCGCAACACCTAAATTTGTTAGTTTATCCCTTATTATTCCAACAAAATAAAGGCTTACCCAACTAGATGGACCACCAGCACCTTGATGTATCATTGTAATTATGAAACTTAAAGATAAACTTGTGTAGGATGCCTAGACAAGCAAAAAGATTGCATCTTGTAAATACCTGTATGAATGGAGCTGGCATGTTGTGATAATCATAAGCCTTGGGCAGTCTTCGTTCAGCAACTTGTTTAAGAATGTTCACAAAGCTGACCACTAAATCCTTATAAGAACTAACATCTGTTGTCACAAGATCAAAAAGCGGACATAGCGTTGCACCCATCACCCCGGGATCATTATCACAAAGCCTCTGCAAACAAACAAAACCGCATCAGAATTCTTAAAAAATAAAATCGACAAACATAATTCGAGTACTGATTAATCGCTAATCGCGTATGTTTAACAAAACTCCAACCTAATTTAATGTAATCAACTAACTTATACAGTTCATCCACAAGAGACATCGACAAAACCTTGCGAAAATTTGAGAGAAGATGCGAAACAGAAGATGGCGACTTGCGATAAAACCGATGAAGAGCCATAACCGCCTTCTTCCGAACAGCTTCCTTAGGATGCGCCAACAACTCCACAACCTGAGGTAAAACGGCGGGGATGGTCTCCTCGTTAATAAGCTTACAAACCGCATTCAAGGCGGTGCAAACCACCAAATAATTGTCCGATTTCAAATCCTTTTGAATGGTATTGACAATGAGAATGATTAAATCGTGGTCCTCGTTCAAGAACAGAGTGACGGCCAAGTAACCGGTGCGCTTGAGGACGAGAGAGTCGTCGTGAGTCATCTTGACGGCATGAATGTAGCCGAAGGAGGCGTCGTGACCGAGCATCTCGACGTAGAGAAGGCGGATAATGTATTCCTTCATCTTGCGCTTGGGGATGTCGGGCTCGGCGATGCGACGCTTGAGAGTGTCGATCTCGTTGAGCACGATTCGGTCCTCCTCGGCCTTGGATCGGGACTCGCCAATGGATTTAACAAGATCTAGAAACTCCTTTGATTGCCCGAACCCTCCCTGCGACCCCATCGCTAGCTCTCTACCTATTGTCTTCAATTGCTCCATTGATGAGATGAGATGAGATGGGATGGGATTAGCGAGTTTGTGTGTCGTTTGGGCAAGCAACAACTAAAAAGAGTTGGAGATCTCAACTGAAGAAGAAGCCTTGCTGTGTTTTTTCATGTAAATAATTAAGTTGTTTCAAAAAAAAAAAATTAATTAAGTTAAACTTGTCAGATACAAACAAAAGTTACAGACACATACCCGAACGTGATCGCAGACAATATTTTTTCCTTTTCTATTTTTTATCTTTGTTTTTCAGGTAAAATATCACTTAAAGACATTTTTTCATATCATTTTCATTTTAAAATAGTTCTATAAATTATATTAATAGAAAACTTTTAACCACAAGAAACTTTGGCAAAATTGTAAATTGTAAATTTAATTTTTTTTAAATACAAATTCTTAATGTTTTGAAATATTCAAAATAAATTTTAAAATTTTTAAAACGCTCAAAACATTTTTTTATCAATTATTAATGGAAACAAAACAAAGGCTGAATTGAGTATTAATAAATTTTAAGAAAATTTTTACAACTTAATAAATATCCATGAAAGTTGAATGATAAAATGCAATGATAATTTCAATAAATTCATCAATTAATCAAGTGAAAATAAAGAGTATAAAGAAGGGATTACAAATTGATTTTATAGTATTTCACAATTAAACTTTGCTTACATGACTCTCCAAATAATTTATAGAATTTTGTTAATATCTTCTTTCAATAAGTGAAGAGAAACCTTGTTACAATCATCTTTGATTGATTAAAAAAAATCCTCTTTTATAATCTTCTTTGAAGGATGAAGAGAAACTTCAATGCTTCTTGAAGGGTGAATAGAAACTTCAATATTTCTTGGTATACCTAAAATATAAAAATGTCAACCTTAATTTATGAAATCCCACGTCGGTTAAAGAGAAGAACAAAGTATGTCTTATAAAGGTATGGATATCTCTCCCCTTTAGGCGTGTCTTCCCACAGGTGAGAAGAGCAAAATCGTGAGGGACGTAGAGCCCAAAGTAGGCAATATCTGTAGGCAGGTGGTCTAGGCTGTTACAAATGATATTCAAGTCAGTATCCGAACCGTTGTGCCAGCTAGGTTGGGCCCTAAGGAAGTGAAGAGTGTCAGATCCTACATCGATTAGAGAGGAGAACGAAGTATGTCTTATAAGGGTATGAATACCTCTTCCCTTTAGACGTGTTTTTCCAAAGGTGAGAAGAGCAAAACCGTGAGGGTCTTGGCCCTAGGGGCAACCCAAAGTGAACAATATCTATGGACGGATAGTTTGAGCTGTTACATAATTAATGTTTACAATTTAACTTTGCTCGCTCACTTTAATGTTCAAGGGATTTCTTTCTAATGCGAATTCTAATTCCAATTTCAATAAACCCAACTTCACTAACTCGGATTAAGATATTTTGGAAGGAGCTAGAAATCTAGCCAGATATTTCGTTGTTGGACGATAACAAAAAACACTTTTGTTTCCAAACTTTCCCTGAATCCCGATCTTCCACTGCCTTCCTCTGATGGATTACCCCTTTCCTTTCCCATCAATCGGGGTATTGAATGCCTCTAACGGTCCAGATATTCTTCGTAACTAACTAATGAATACTTGTAAATGGTAAAAAACTCTTAGAAATGTGTTATTGTAGTCTTTGAATGTCATAGATGTATAACAATCAAAATTCCAACAATTTATGCACATGATAGCTCTAAAATATCATCGGACACAAAATTTAGTTGTTGTAATGATTACTAGTAGTGACATTACAATGTATCAACCAATGTTGTGTACAAATTTAGTGTACATTAATTTTTCGAAGTTCTATTCAACCATAGTTATACATTAGTCAACCAACCTCTTAAAAATAATATATATTAGTCGACCAATATGTCTGCAAATATGTTTTCCAAGACTTTTCAAATTCTTTTAAAAATTAAACTACATTTATTTGACTAAAAGTTAATAAGAAAACATTTCAAAATTTTTCAAATAGTATTTTAAGATCAAAAGGGTTTTCTTTAAAAAAGCCAGAATTTATGCATTAAGTTCAAAATATAATAAGCTTATGCTTGAAGAATTCTTGAAATAACTAAATAGGAGATTTAAAAAAATTACAAGTAAATTTATAGACTTGTTGTGCTTTGATTTTCCTTGATCTTGAACTTCTTCCTAACTTAATGCATTTAGTCTCCATAAATTGTTTCTTGATTTTATATTATGTTGCTTTTAAAAAAAAATCAAAGAATAAATCATGTATGCTTTATTATCATAAAAAATTTATTGTAACCTTCTTAGTTCAACAATCTTACCTTTTTTTAATAATAACAAAACATATGATATTAGAAAACCAATTTCTTAATATGAAAACAAAGTTAATATTTTACTGCTAAATCTATGCATAAAAAGCATTCAAATGTCATATATTAGATCATTTGTTATTCATACACCAATATAGTTAAACAAAATAAAGCGCAAGTATGGTGTAATAAGATTTACCACTAATAACAAGTGCCATATCAGTGTAGATTCAAAATCAATTACTAAATACAACTATAAAATACCAATAATATTACACTGACTCCCCTTAAGTATAATACCAATAACTCCTCATAAATACAACTCCAACTAAACATATCTAATATCACTAATACTCTCTCTTTATTTTAGAAGTATTAAAAAGGAAATTGAATAGTCAAGGGAGGAAATTGAGAATCAATCAATGTGAATAAGTCCTCAATACAAACTCATATAGGCAACAGGTTGTCACACCCCAAGTTTTTATTTAGCTTTCTCAATTAATATTTAGTCCCAATAATTTATATTTTCATATAGTGTTCTTTTTCCTATTATTTTCACTACGGAACTTGAATTTTTAAATATTTTCCATTTTGTTGCTTAAAAGAGGATTTTCTTTTTTTCTAAAATTAGTTTAATGAGGAGATATTTTGTGAATAATTGGTAAAAATTTAAGGATAAATTTGGTGACTCATAATTTTTAGAGAAAAGATTATGAATAATTGATGTTAGTGAATAAATTGCAGAAAAATGCATTGCAAGTGGCATAAATTGCATTTATTAAAAATTATTTTGAGGTAATTATTATTTCTATAAGTGATAACATTTGTGAATATATTAGAACAATTAAAAAGAAAGTGGATGGAAAAATAAGGATATAAAGTGAAATAAGTGGAAGAAGGCTCATTAAAGTCATAGTTCAAATTTCATATTATAAGGGAGCTTGTCTTGCCTCTCTCTCTCTCTCTTCTGAGTGCAAGTGTTGGTCTTGCCATTCATGTGCAAGGTGAGTTTTTAGGTTTTGTTTCGACACTGGTTTCTCTTAGGCTATCGTTTTAGCTTCATAGATCCAGGGTTGTAAAGGCTCTATATTCGGGAGAAAGATGATAGCGAGTTCGTTGTTTCTCCAGAGGATGTTCAGAATGCAACGGGTTTTGCTGCGGTACTTAGGGACGCATAAGGTAAGTTTGTGACTGCTATTTCAGGTTTTTTCCCTGCCCTGTTTGACCTAGTTCTAGCCGAAATTATGTCTATAAGGAAAGCTCTATCTTGGTTAAAAGATCAACAGCTTGACAAGATAATTATGAAGTCGAATTGCTTAGCAACTGTCCAATCAATTTTAGCTCCTTCGCCAAATCGGTCTGAGATTGGAATTTTGACCCTTGATTGTTTATCATTCAAG
>JAOSBP010000005.1:10406958-10423220 GCA_027563825.1 Erythroxylum mucronatum
TAGTGCCTAAAGTAAGTGAAACATGGACCAATAGAATAATAACATATGGACCAATAGAAGGATAACATATGTACTAATAGAAGGATAACATATGTACCAATAGAATGTTGACATATGGACCTATGGAATGGTGACACATGAATTAGTATGACTTCCTTTGAATTTTCTAGAAAAAAATACTTGAAAAGGAAATAGAAGTGAGAGTGAAGGTTGGCCATAATGTTAGAAGAGGGAGAAAAACGAAAATGAGAAGAGAAGGAGAGAAAAAGGGGAAGGGAAGAGGAGAAGGAAAGAAGTTATCAAGGTAAGTTGAAATTATGGTTTCAATTTCTTCTTTCTCTTTCGATCTATCTTTCATATTTTTAGAGCACGAATTTGAAGAAAATCAAAGAATGAAAGTTTTAGATATAGGTCTTAACTTGACCTCTGTGAAAGTTTCTTGAAAAAATAGTGACTATAGCTCGAGTTATGCTTGTTTCCCTTATACTTCCTATGATAGACCCCTATGTAGGAACCTTGTATTATTTCCTAATTTTTGAGGACCTTAGAGTCCGAATTAGTGAAGTATAAAACATGAAAAATGATTATTGATATCTTATTAATGTTTCTGTGAAGCGGTTTGGTTAGGATATGTCTTAATAATGATTTATTGTGGTTTAAGTATTGGTTGCTAGTTTGTTTCTTACCAGAAATAGGACATAATTTGGATGGAGATTATTTTTAAAGGGAGATGTTGTTTGTGTAACTTTTGGATATATTAAGACTAATGGAAGTCTAGTTTCAGGGGTCACAAGAATCATTGCATTTGGATTTCTTTTAGAAAGAGTTTTGATTAAAAGAAGACAACTTGTTCATAAAGGAACATTAGGAAGAAAAGGATGTAAACATTGCACATAAGGTTAGGTTAGCTTAATGGTTGAGGAGACATTGAGCTGAATTAGTAAGTGAATTATTGACCTATTGACATATTTTAGAATAACATTTATGATGATTGATTAGGGATGAATTTGGTTGTGGTGGTGTATGAATATGAGATACATGTATGAGTAGTAAATACACTGTATATTTGTATGTATAAAGGCTCGAGAGTTGTGGATTAAGGAGCTTGTACTGAGGATTTTTGAAGTCAAGGGAGTATACACCTTCTTTTAAGGTGAGTTGGGAAACCATGTTTCTCAAATGGGACTAGGAAATCCCAAAACACGCATGATGACTTGTATGTGAATTTTGAACCAAGGTAATGCATAGTAGAATTGAATCTCAAAGATGTTAGTATACTTGTGTATTTAAGAAACAACATTGTTTTGAATAACACTTTGTACCATGAGTGCCAAATATGACTTTTATTGCATGAAATAATATCTTGGAATTTACATATGCATAATCAACTCATGTATGCTGCATGTTTGTGTTCTCTTTTGGCTTAGAGCCATGGTAAGGTTCCATTTTATCGGTTGAACTGATAAATAAAGGCATGGTACCTTACTTGAATTTTTTGTACTTAATATTTGTATATGATTTTTGTGATTGGTGAGGTAACAATTGGCTAATCGTGAGCTAGACACAATAGATTAAGCGAACCCTGTACCCTTAACACTAGTACATAAAAGTCGAGTCCCTATATCGACACCTTCTACGGAACTTATGGGTGATTCCACACCTAGGATTTGGTCATCGACGAGGTTATCACCTAGGATCATGACGCTTTTGTCAACTGTAGTTTAGATTCACCACGAATGAAAGTCCAGCCAACACCAGAAATCGGTGGGTGTGCACACTATTTTGGCTAAATAGTGGTGACACACATGATTGTTTTGGCCTATGCTGAGATTTGATTTTCCTAACGAGATTTGATTTATACATGTGATGCTTTTCTGTTTTTGTATACTGGAAATGGAACCTATGTTCACTGGATGAGTGATTAATAGGCTAGGCCTACGTGGTTCCTAACCAGTATATGTTGACTCATAGGTTAGGCCTATATGTTTCTATATCATGTATATTCACTTCATAGGTGGTTATGTGCATGCTAGATGCGTGAAAATTCGTCCTTAGGTTATCTAGACCGTTTTGGTGTGTATCGGGTTCTGATTGCAATATATGTTTTTCCTTCTCACTGAGTACATAGAATACTCACCCCCTTTGCTTTCTGACCATACAGGTTAATTTGGTGAGCTCGAAGCTCTGAATGTATCGTGCAGTCTTTTGACATTTTTGGGGCATTATCGCATGTGGGTAGTCTCTATTTTGTACTTTTGCTGTATAGTGGCTCATGAACTGATTTTATTAAGGTTGTTATGTTAATATGCTTTATGATTTTGTAAATTAACTTTGACTGTCTTGTGGTTTGTAAATGACCTTATGTATAAACCTTTTATACTATTGTTGAGATTACTCTTGAGTGGACTTAAAAGTCCAGAAGTTATGGTAAAGTTTTAAATGTGAATATAGAAGTGCGTTTAAAACTGATTTATAGGTATTTTAATTAAGTTTTGGGATTTTAAAAAGACAACTGTTATGCTGATATTTAGTTAGCCTTGCATAATCAGGTTAAGGGTACCGTGAGTATCCTTAGCCAGGGTATGCGACGGTTGTCATGAGCCCAATGTGGGTCGTGACAGTTAATGCATAAAGAGATTCCAAGATTATGAATTAAGTTATAAAAAATTTTGGTTAGGGTATTTACCGTTTATTATATTATCTAATATTGAGGGCTACATAAGCATCTCTTTGATATTTCATCTTACATATATGTATAAAGAGGCATCTATCCTCCATTTGAAGAAGGAAAGTTAGGTTAAAATGAGGAATTATTAAGCCGGTCATTGAGATAAAGAAGTCTAAAAGTAGTTTTATTGAGTTTTGACAAGTTCATATAATCCAAATGTCAACAAATTATCTTTGGCTTATATCTCCTTTATACTTGCAAATCATCATAATCTTCAACATAAAGAACTCATCATCACCATAGGTAGTTGTAGACATATCCCTGTGCTTAAAACAACTTTAATTTATATGTAATTTTGTTTTATTAAAAAAGACAATTTATGGATCATGCTAACAATTTTGTGGACCTCTTTTAAGCCAAAATATCAGCCTCTTTTTCTCTTTATAACACCTTCTTTATTTCTTAAATAATATTACATGTAGAGGCATTTTCAAATGTATTATGCTTAAGACTAGAAAATATTAGTTTAAATCCATTTGTAGTTGAAATCAACTCAAGAGATTTGCTGAGTTTTCCTTATCATTAATTATAAGTTCTTATAAGTCTATATTTTACATGTTATTTAAGGTTGAGCTGCTTAGTATTTGGAATTTTTATAACCTATTTACTATAAGTTTTATACTGTTTTCCTATGTTTACTTCATTATCTTGTACATGTTGATCTTGAGGAGAAACTATATATTTAAGTGCATTCATCTCTGTGACTTTACAATCGAGTAGATATTAGAGCCATTTAAAAGATAGGAAGATAGATAAAATCTTTTAAGAAGATATAGGAAGTTAATTATGACTCGAAGATGTCGAAAGTGGAGAAGTTGGTGGAATAAGACATAACCAACAATGAATTTGCATAGAGATAAGCGCTTGTCTTTTATAAAAGTCTAAGAACCTGAGAAACAAAATAAGAATGGTGACAAAGTTGATATTGGATCAACACTACAAAGAAGAAACAAAACAAAACTAGTGCTGATTATAATTTGGTGTCAAATGTTAACTATGTATTAACCATAATGTATATAAATTTAAAGAGATGATTGTGGTTTGACATTGGTTCTTGTGCACACTTTACAAAAAATTGTTATTTCTCAAGTTCAAGTAGCCTAGGACTCTAATTTTGTAAACCTAATTATAAGTACTTGTCTTAGGTTTTGCCTAGGAAACTTTTGGAAAGTGTTTAATAGCCTTCTTGTTTAGTTTTTTTGTATATTTTTAGTCTTTCTTAGCTTTAGATGAAGATTTAGTGCAAGATTGGAGTAGGTAATGACAACTTCTGTTAATCCTTTCTTTTACTATTTCCCTTATGTTGAGATTAATTTTTTATGCTTTGATTTCACTATGTTTAATGGTTAGAACCATAGTTAGGGTTATAAACATAACTTTAAGGAATCTTTAATTATTAATAATGTAGTTGAATTTATTCTCTTTGTTTTTAATTATTAAGTTTATGTTTGACCATCATAGATTCAATCGTAAGGATCCTATAAAGGATGAAGAGGTGAAGTAGAATTCATGCACTTAAAGAATAAACACTTCAACGATAAAGAATGACAGTATCATAGACTTTGGTGATAATCAAATATATTAACTATGCTTCATAAATTTGATTAGGATGAATTGCGCATTGAAAGGTGGCAGTTGCCTATTTAGATATACGTATGTGCTTTTACAAAAGGTATAGATACTTTAGGTTAATTGTTATTTTAACCTAGATAATTAAACTTGTGTGATAATTGCAATTCCCTATAGATGAACCCTAAAGGCCTAAAATTTAAGTTATTGATTTTCCTCACTGACCTATCTGCATTGTTTTTTTAGTATAGCTTATCCGCATTGTTTTTTTTAGTTTAGTGGTATAATTTTCTTCTCTACAATATTATTTTCTTTAGTTTTATTGTTTAACTAGAATTTATAGCTACAGTGACATAGTTCTCTATGGGATCAATACTCTGAAATTATTATATTTTTATAAACTTTCTATAATTGACTTTATGCTGTTGTAGATTAATTTGATCAAGTTTTTTACGTTGTTGCTAGAGAACTTAGTTTTAATATTCTTTTATTTTACTTTTTCTTTTCATTTGTTTTAGATAGTTGATGTGAGATAAAAAATTTAAAAGTGACAACCTGGATATACTACTTCAATTTGATTATAAAATCAAAGATACCCATAGATAAAATTGAGCGAGTAAGAAAGTAAAGATTGTTGCTAATCAATATGGCTAAGGGAAAGCTTACATTTAAGGTAGACAAAGAGAAAGTTTAGTTCCACGTTTATAGGATATTGAAAAGGCCTCTTGCCCTAGATGAGGACTATTGTAGGATGGATGTATTTGACCCCAATGTGCATGAAGTCCTAAAAGCAATTGGTGATGATTCATTGAAAACATGTAAATTTTTAGGACTTAAATGAAAAGAGGTTGAGTATACAAGTATGGATTATTTTTAAGTTAGAAGTATAGTTCAAGCCCTGAACTTCTACCAAAAAGGCACTTGACATAGAGTTGGAAACATTTCCTCCATACTGGCACTCTATATATCTAATAGATGATAAAGTACATCCTACTAGTGTCTTTTCTCTTTTGTGTTCTATATAAGAAGGAAATTACACATATGAAAGATGATCCTAAATAAGTAAAAAGCTTGAAGGTAAGTCCAACTAAATGAATTCTAAAAAAACACTTATTGGGAGGAAATGCGATGATTCTAACCTTTTTTTCTTTTCTTTTCTTTTACTTTCTTCATTTTTGATTTCCTTTACTAACTTGTGTTTTCGTTTATATATAACTTTTTTGGGGATTTCTTGAAGTCTAATATAAAAAACAATTACTTGGAATTATAGGAGCATTCTCAACCTTAAATACCCCTTATTTTCTTTTCATTGAGGATAATGTCTTGTTTTACTACAGAGGTTTAAGATTTTTAAGATTTTTGTTAGTTTTTATAACTAATATAGTTTTATTGTTAAATTTTGATTTGAAGTGTTTAGTTTATAATTTTTTATATTCTTGTATATTAATAAATATATACATAACATATTTAATAACCAAAAGTTATGGAGGAGAAGGCTTACTAGAAAGAAGATGCAAAATTGAGTCAAGTATAAATTAAGGATTACAAAGGCTAACTGTCATCGATTTGCAAGTTGGGAAAGGCACCAGTGTTGAATCAAAATAGGGGAGAATTTGAAAACTGAATGGAGCCAACAGTTTATGAGGAGTATGTCTAATGTTGGTCTTATAAGCGAGAAGCACTCTAAAGAATTAGAGCCGAAGTTGTGCTAGTATTAAAGTATGTCCAATGCTAGTCTTATCCTAGGACCCTAATTGTTGGGCCCTGAATTTTTATTTATTTTTTATGATTTATTTATTTCTTGATTTATTTTATTTTATTTATTTCTTATAATTGAGTTTACTAATTTTGTAGGCATAAGTAGAAATTATAAATTAGAATGGAAATGTTAGAATTAAATTAAAGTATGGTTAAGGTATTAGATTTAAATAGCCTAAGGAGTAAGTATTCTTTTGATTAAATGAAGGAGGGGTATTTTTAGAAGTCAACATAAAAAGGTAGTCTTGAATTAAGAAGAGAGAAGAGAAAAATGTCGTGGAAGAGAGAGAGAAAGAAGAAAAACGTGAGAGAAGAGAAAAGAAGAAGAAAAAATCGTGGAAGCTAGGGAAGAAGAAGAGAAAATCGTGAGAGAGGAAGAAAGAAGAAGAAAAAGAAGAGGAAATCATCTTGTTAAGGTAAACTCCATTGCTTTTCTTCTTGTTTGGTTAGGAAAAGGGATTAGAGAGAGAAATGGGTTGTGTTGGAAGAAAGAAGAGAACCCATCCTGATTTTTAGGGTTTCTAAACTAGGTTTTGTTTTTGTTTTTAACCTAGATAAGCTATGGGTAGGTTAAGCCTAAGCTTAATTTTGTACTTATTTCATTTCTGTGATTATTGAAGTTTTATGAATTTTATTAAAATATTGGGTTAAATGAATCTTGGTTTGTTTGAAGGAAACCAATAAAACGCAATCCAAGAGCAAGAGGAAAGGCAAGCTTGAATTGAATTTTGGCAAGCAAATTTAGGTGGGCAATATATTTATAATTGTTGTGTAATATGGGAAAATTGTCTTGCTTGTGTATTGTGTGTTAAATTGCTTGTTTTGAATTATTGTGATTGTTGAAAATGCATTGTAACTATGATCATGTTATGCGTTGAAAAATGTCATGGCATTTTGTTTAAATGAAAAGAGGAAAAAGCATGATGAGCATGAAAATTATGGATGTGTGTGAAATAAGTTAAGCATTGAAATTTGATTGTGTTTAGGCAAGAGAGAAACCATTTCGTTAGTCACGTGCACATTGACCTAAAGCCTTCTCTTGTCAGCCTGCTTGTGGCATATGAACGCCTCAGAAACGGACTCATTTTGTTTATGGTGTAAACTTAAGTTTCTCCATTTCGTTCCACGGAACTCTCAAGCCATTATGTTGTGCATTGCATATTGTTTTGATTTGTTGAGCATGATATGAACTTAAGTGTTATGCTTGGACGGTGGAATATGCATGAGATTACTTTATGTGATAACATGTTTAACTATGAGTTCTGAGATAGAATGGTGGATGATTGAATTGCTAGATTAAATGAGATGTAGATATATATATATATGCTTGATTTGTGTGGCTCGTTACCGATGGCTATAAATATACTAATCACTGAGCTTCGCAACTCACCCCATCATTTTCACTCCTCAGGTGTAGAACAAGAAAATCATTGATCCTTGCAAAGGCAGTTGGCAACTCCAAGATAGTTAGCTTTTGTACTAAGTTAGTTTGATTCTTGGGTAGCTTTAGCAGCATATTGAGCATGAGCATCCATATGTATTTTATGTTAAGCTAATGGTGTAATGTTGATATGTGACTAAAGCTATGTATAAACTCCATTTTGTTTTAGTAATGCGATTATAAATGGAAGAAGTTTCCTTTGTATGTGTTGATGTTCATTTGGTTGAGTTGTTGATTGTGTGGCTGGAAATAGAAGTGTATGATAGAGTTTGAATGTTGCGCTCTAGGTTCGGAACTGAAGGTTTAAAAGCGGCAAAGCCAAACCTTGGCCGCGACGAACCTTTCCCAAAGGGTATTTATATATGATTTGGAAACTTCGTCGCGGTAGAGTCAGATTCTTTCGCCACGACGTATTTGTCCCGAGAGGTTTTGAATTTGAGCTGGGGACTTTATTGTGGAGAATTTGTCCTTAAGCGTGGGATCGTTCGACCTTGAAACTTCACTGCGGAGAACTTCTCCCGAAAGGTCCTTGGGATTTTTCCCATATCTTGCGGCAAACATATACTTTGCTGCCGCGAACCCGCCACTGCTGATGACAAAATTTTCTTTTCAATGTAAGTTTTTGGCTTTTCTTTCAAACGATCCTTACTTGACCGCCTAAAATTGTTGCCTCGGGATAGGTAACGGGACTCGGTCCCAACACTAATACTATATAAGCCTAACTCATCCTTTTCTTCCCTAAAACCCTAAATTCTTCCTCTTTATTGCCTATTAACAATTTGACGGATGCATTAAACAAAAAGGAAGTCTTTGTAGTCTTGTATGTAATTACTCGAGTGGAATCGGACCTGTTGGAGCAAATTAAACTAGCAGCTCCGCTGGACAACACTTATGGTTGTATTGTGAAACAAGTGAAGGAGGGTGTTATGTGACAATTTTGGGCTGATGATGAAGGGTTGCTCATGAAGAAGAATAATCAATTGTATGTGCCAAGTTTTGGTTCCTCACAGAAGCAATTAATGAAGGAGATGAACAATTCACAGTGGCTGGTCACCTTAGAGTCAAATGAATGTTAGCGCTCCTTCCCCAATCTTACTATAGGCCAAAGATGGAGAATAAAATTCATGTATATGTCAAAACTTACCTTGTTTATCAATTGGATAAACCTGAAAGGAAGAAGGAGGCAGTTTTGTTGCAATCGTTGCCTATCTCAGAAAAACCATGGATGTCATTTTTAATAGACTTTGTTGGCAGGTTCCTAAAGGTGGACAACATGGCTTCAATCTTGGTGGTGGTTGATAGGTTTTCTAAGTATGCGGTCTTTGAGCCAACTCCAGATTTATGTCCCTCAAATGTTGCTATGAAGCTTTTCCACAAAAATGTGGTGAAGCACTTTAAGGTTGAGGTGGACATAGTAAGTGAACGAGACGCTCGATTTATTGCTTAATTTTGGACATCTCTCTTCAACGTGATGGGGGTGTGAATTGAAGTTCTCAACTGTGAATCACCCATAAGATGGCCAAACGGAAAGAATCAATAGCTTATTGGAGGAATACGTTCATCAATATGTAAGTGCAAGTCAACAAAATTGGCTAAGTTTACTTGATAATGCACAGTTTTGTCATAATTTGCACAGATCCTCGACAACAAAGAAAGTCCTTTTGAAGTTGCTCTGGGATAGCAACCACTCACTCTGTTGGACCCCGTTTCCAAAGTCCAACATTTGGAATCATAAAAGCATGGAGGACTCATTTCTTACAACTTACTGAGCAAAATTAGGGAACTTCTATTTGGAATTTTAGACTGGCCTCTTCAGAACATTTGTTCCCCATTGAATTACGATTCTAACGACACTAAAAACACTCAATTTGGTTAAGAAATGAAGAAGTATTGGCCAAAACACTTTCGGATTAAAATTAAACCAAGACTGAATACTACACCCAAATTCACTCCAGAAATTGAACATCGTAAGGCCTAAATTGAAATTCAATTCCTTCAGATACGTTGTAGCTCCATGTCTCTAATTTAATTTGAAAAAAAATCAACTCAATCGGAGCTCTACAGATCAAGATATCGACAAAATACTAAGCATGTTCAAAAAATATCCAACTCATACTCTTTTAATCGATCCTCTCACTTTGATTCAATCCATATTTTTCCAATTAATATCAAAACCTATAAATTTGTTTGGAGAGGTAGAGGAATGTCTTAAGAATCCAACGCTTCAAAAATCAGGTCAATCGGAGGTCAGACGAAAAAGTTATGGCCAAAAAAATGGAGAAAGGTCGGATCGGAGAGGAAAATATTGAAAATCGGCCGCGCGGTGCGCGACAGGCACACACGCGAGCGAGCACTACACATCCATCCGACTTCCTAACTTCTAATATTCATAACTTTTGACCCAGAACTCCAAATTTTGAAAATTTGATATCAATGGACAGATAAAAGAAATCTCTACAAGAAAATTTGATATCAATGGAAAGATAAAAGAAATCTCTACAACTTTCATGAAGGACTTAAAAATAATTTCGGTCTCTAAAGGGGTCAAAAATTCACACAAAAGTGACTGGTCGACAACTCCTGCTTCTTCTTCTAATTTTAAGACACCAAAAGCCCATTCCTTCCAATTATGCCCTTCACTAACTTGGACTTTCCTATAATGCCCTTCTTTGTCTTTTATGTCTCTACATCTTAAGCCACATAACTCTTCAAGCTTCTTTAATTCTAACACCATTCTAATTTCAAATTTCAAATTTCCATTAAATTCCCCATTCATCCTTGCTAATTCAAAGACTCAACTAAAAATAAAAATCAAAAATTAAATCAAAAAAAATTCGGGCCCCAACATGGCTAGATTAGGATGTAGAAATTTATTGCTTTACGTACTAGGCATTCTTGGATTCTTGTTAAAGTCTCCAAGAAATAGCTAGTCTTTGGCTGCATTTATTCTCCAACTGGTTTATGACCAGTTGCTCTCTAATATTATTAGAGATGATTTCTATGAGGGTAAGTATGCCTCTTTCCTTTTCTGTAAATCTTCTGTTCTTCATCTCCCACCAGATCTCCTGATACATAAAGGCTACCATGTAAAATCCTTGTCATTACTAAATTGAGGCTTTAAAAGTACAGAGGACTACCACAAAGAGATGGATATTACCATGATTTGGTAAAATGTGATAGAGGATAGAAAAGCTATAATCACATAGCTTTTAAGTAGTTTGAATAGAGATATAATTAATGTAATAAAGTTGCTATATTATATGGAGTTGGAGGACATGGTACATATAGCTATAATGTTAGGGCCAGGTCTCGATACTTATTACAAGTCTATATTAAGAGAGGATCGGATGAAGATCATGTGAGAAGAAAGCTGAAAGCTTCAACTTGTAATGAGAATAACAGCGTCAGCACTGGCAAACTTCGCTTGCGGTGAAACTAGGAAATATTACCAAGGACCTTTCGGGAAAAGTTTGCCGCAGTGAAGTTACTAAGTCAAGCAAGAACACCTCTCGAGAAAGGTTCGCCGCGGTCAAAATCATTCCTTTACTGTGCCGAAACCTTCGAATCAGCAACCTAGACCCGAACTATCAACACTAATTTCAACATACAATTCCAACAACCATTAACAACTCAACGAAGAAGATAGATATGAACATGTACAAAGAAAACTTATTCAGCTCTTAATCTCATTACTAAAACAAAACACACTTTAAGCATAAATGTAACTAAAGTTATGCTCATGTTTGATATGCTTATAAAGCTACTCAGCAATATAGTTGGACTAACTTAGTTACAAAAGATAGCTATCTTGGAGTTTGCCAAAGCCTTGCAAGGATCAATAACCTTCTTGTTCTGAACGTGAAGAGTGAAAAAAATAATGGGTTAAGATGTGAAGCTCAGTGGCTAATATAATTATAGCCATTGGTAACGAACACAACAATCAAGCATATATCTATAGCTATATCTCATTTTAATCTAGCAATTAAATCATCAACAATTATAGATCTAAGACTCAAAGTTAATGATGTTATCACATAAAGCATATCATGTATATTTAACCATCAAAATATAACACTCAATTTCGTATCATGCTCAACAAATCAAAAAGAAATGCACAAACACAATGGCTTGAGAGTCCTATAGATTGAAATGGAGAAACTGAAGTTTACACAATAAACTAAATGAGTCTATTTCTTAAGAGCTTATGTGCCACAAGCAGGCAGCCGGGAGAAGCCTTTACTTCAACGTGCACGTGAAGAACAAATTGGTATCTCTCTTACCCAAACATAAGCAAACTTTTATGCTCAATTCGTTTCACCACATATTCATACTTTCATGCTTCGTATGCTATTTCCTCTTTTGATTATACAAAATGTCGAAACTTCTTTCAAGGCATAACATGATAATAAATCTTAGAGCATTCTCCAACAATCACAACACTTTAAGTCAAGCAATTTAACACACATACACAAGTAAGAAAAATTAGCTCATCCTCCATAATAACTATAAACGTATTACCCACCTAAATTACTTGTAAATCCAAACTGAAGTTTGCCCTTCCTCTTGCTCTTACATGGGATTTTCTTGGTTTCGTTCAAACAAACCAAATTTTCATTCAAACCAATATTCCAATAGAAAATCCATAAAGATTCAATAAAAATAAAATAAAAAGAAAAATTGAGATTAGACTTAATCTACCCATAATTTATCTAGCTAGAAAAACTAAGACCTAGTTTAAAATTCCATGAAAATCAAAATGGGTTTTTTGGTCCTCTTCTTTCTCCTTTTATTTCTAGCGCAAAACTCATTTCTCTAATTCCTTTTCTACCAAAGCAAGAAGACAAGATGATGGATATTGCCTAAACAAGCTGATTCCTCTTCCTTCTTCTTCTTTCTCCTTCTCTACGTTTTTCCTTCTTTCTTTCCTAGCTTCTCCAGCACATTTCATGCATTCTTCTCTTCTCCTTTCTTCTTTCCACTTCTTTTTTCTTTTTTCTTTCTTATTTAATCAATACCACTTTGTTTTGTCTTTCCAAGTTTACCCTTCCACATTTAATTTAATGTCTACTTACTCCTTTAGTCTATTATGCCTATTACACTCTAACTTAACTCTAACATTCCTATTTAATAATTCTAATTTCTATTCATGCTTGCTAAATTAATGGACTAAATTCTAAAATAAATAAATAAATTTGGGGTCCAACAATTCTCCTCCCCTTAAAGAATTTCGTCCTCGAAATTCTTACCTGAGTCTACAATAAGGTTTGGATACTTCTCCTTCATGGCTTCCAAAGGGTCCCATGTTGCCTTCTCTCTTGCATGGTTCTTTCATAAGACTTTAACCAGCTTCATAGTTTTGTGTCTCAAGACCTTTTCCTTTGACTCTAGAATCTTTACTGGTTGTTCTTCATAAGTCAAATCCTCGCTTAATTGAACCTCTGAAGGTTGGACTATGTGTGATGGATCTGATCGATATTTTCTCAACATTGATACATAGAAGACATTGTGAATCTTAGATAACTCTTGTTGCAAGGCTAACTTGTAGGTTAGAGGCCTAATCTTCTCAATAATCTCATAAGGGCCAATCTATCTTAGACTGAGCTTGCCCTTTTTACCAAATCTTAAGACTCCTTTCCATGGAGAGGCTCTAATAAATACTTTGTCTCCAACTTCAAATTCCATCTCCTTTTTATGCGTGTCCGTGTAGCCTTCATCCTATCTTGAGCTACCTTGAGTCTCTACTTTACCAATTTAATCTTGTCAATTGTAGCTTGTACCAACTCAGCTCTTAAAAGTCTCCTTTCACCTTCCTCATCCCAGCAATAGGAGTTCTGCACCTCCTACCATATAAGGCTTAATAAGGTGCCATTTGAATTCCTGAGTGGTAGGAATTATTGTAAGCAAACTTAATTAAAGGTAAATGATCATCCTATGAGCCTTTGAAATTTGCAACACAAGCTCTCAACATTGCCATCAATATGAGACAAGATGTATTTTGTTAAAAGTTTGTAAATATCATAAAACAGAGTGCATTTGAACTTAAAATATGTACTGTTTTGTTTAAGGGTTTGTAATGTAATAACTTTAATTCAAGATGGTGTTGTAATTAAAGCATGTATTATGATAAATTCAGTATGCTGGTTAAATTCTATTTAAATTCGAATTATGTATGGAAACATAATGATTGGTTGTTTGAATTTCTTGCAATGCTTTGTATAGTTTTGATATGTTTAAGTCCTGTCTTAGGTAACTTGGAAGGTATGTGGGTGTTACACATCTAATAACTCTTCGTTGCGAAATTCAGTATTCCTTCACATGTTCCTTGTATTCATACACCTACAAAAAGACACAAGGAAAAGTATCAAAAACTCTTCAATCAAAGTAACCCAAACTAAACAAAATGCTAAACAATCAATCCCCGGCAACGGCACCACAAACTTGTTGATTGCAAAACACACTATTAGTCTTATGGTCAAAACTATAAGTATACGAATCGTACTTGTAGTTAAAAGTAGATATCGATCCCACGAGGACTGTGCTTAGGCACCACTTAATTCAGGTTGTTCTTTATTTAAGAAAATTTTTCATTCAAATTTAAAAAGATAAGTAAAATAAAGACAAACTAAAAGTAACGGGAACAATATAACCCAAACCAAAATTGTAAACTAAGACTAGGAGAAAATCAAGATTAAAAATTAGGACTTGTCATTATCCCTATTTACTTCCCTCTAATTAATTAATTCAATTTATGCTTGACCCAAGATTTCCTAAAATTCTAGCTACCCTCTCTCAAGATGTAACTAAATACCACTAGTTAAATAAATTAGAATTAACTTTGGGATCTCTCGATTTGCAAAGCCTTTCCTAAGCATTTAACTAGGTATGAAGCTATCCTATAGGCAGTGTATTGATGTATAGAAATATCTTCCTAATAAATCAATAACTTGTTACTTATAGGTCTATTAATCATCAACTCTCGTTGTACAATTAATATAGATTACCAAGCTCACTCTCTCGATTTATTGCAAGGTTTAAGCACAGTAAATAACACAAACATGTATATCATTAAATAACCAAAGGTTCACAAATAGTTCAAACAACAAACCCTAAAGATTGTTTTAGCCAATCATAATATCCATAAAATCCCTAACAATCATAAACATGCTAGAAGAGAAAGAAATTGAAATAAGAATGAACGGGGTAGCTTCTCCTCTTCTTTGCCCAAATATGGAAAATCTGGATGACAGGGTGTTCTTTGCCCAGACGGGAATATAACATTGAATCTCCACCTATCTCTAGACTCTCAATTTGTCTTTTGGCTCCAGGAAGCAAGTTCCACCACTCTCTAATGGCCCTCGGGATTATCCTCCTTATAAAGTCA
The DNA here is from genome assembly GCA_027563825.1 of Erythroxylum mucronatum. NCBI lineage: Eukaryota > Viridiplantae > Streptophyta > Magnoliopsida > Malpighiales > Erythroxylaceae > Erythroxylum > Erythroxylum mucronatum. Next base: position 10,421,836 of record JAOSBP010000005.1, read on the forward strand.
CGAAAACCTAAAACAATACAAAAAACTCACATGTCTCTTTAACTTCTAGTTCCCACGATTGTGGGAATTATACTTGTGATTCCCACGATTGTGGGTTATCTTGATAGAAACTTTCTCCATAGATTTCCCACAATCATGGAAAACATACCCTTTTCCACGGTTGTGGGTTCTTGCTTTTCAGCAGCTCCACTTCTCTTCTCTTCTCTTAGTCCCTAGCTTAATCACAAAGGTGTCCACTCTCCATTCCTACACCAAAATGATCAATTCCCACCCTAAACCAATATCAAACACAAAAGAACAATCATGAAGATCAAACTAAACAAAAACACATATAATAAGTCCTAAAACACAATATTACTAACCTATCATGCAAGAAACAAATGCCCAGTACTTAGAAATACATATTAATGCACAACTATCATATACTCAAGGAAATATAAAACACATACTAATGCACAACTATCATATACTTGAGGAAATAGACAGGAAACTACGAGATTTCCTATGGAATGTCTCGGATCAAGGAAGAAGCAAAGCAAAGATAAGTTGGAGAAGAATTTGCAAACCAAAGGATTAGAGGGGTTTAGGAATACATTCATCAAGGGTGATCAATAGAGTATGTATAGATAAAAAAACTATGGTGGTTGTTCAGCAAAAAGGAGGATTTATAGGTGAAATGGATACACAATGTGTTCGTTAAAAATGACAGTATATGAACATTGAAGCATAAGCGGCACATGTCTGGGATACTCAAGGAAATCCTAAGCATAAAATAGTAGGCGCAAAGCTTAGTGTTCCATAAAATTGGAGATGGTAATAGATAAATATTTGATATGACTACTAGCATTGTAAGGGAACCCCATACAAACAGGAAGAAATATAACATTTAAAACTAGTGGTGAATCATAGAAAAAGAGTGAGCAGCCTAATTAAAAACAATCAATGGATATGGTCATACCACAGCAACAAGGGTGCTGAAATCATACTCGATCAAGTACCAAGATGCCAACAGAAGGATCAAGATGAAATCAAGTGGACAACTAATAAATCTGGAGAGCTCAACACTAAAGTTTGCAAACTCCTTCTACAGAAAAAAAAAAACAACCAATAGTGAGATGGAAAAAAATGGTGTGGGATATAGATATTAGACCAGCACGTTCATTTATATTACGGCTGGGAATAAATGGTGCCCTAAATATGAAGGACAAACATAAGATCGCCATTAATTCACTAAACTATGAACTGTGTAATGTAGAAGGAAAATCTGGAGAGACTTTCTAGCAATTCTGAATATCTATAGAATAGTAAACTCTTGGGAGGAGACAATCAATAGTCAACTGGTTAGTAAGCATCAAGATGGAAAATTAGGTTCATTATAAAGCACT
>JAOSBP010000005.1:10423320-10442232 GCA_027563825.1 Erythroxylum mucronatum
ATGGTTGGAAAAGTTCTTGGTTTTGAAGTTTAACCAAGGTAGTCCGGTTCTAAGTCCCAAGCAGTATTTGCTCACCACTAAAGTGAGTCAACTTGGAGTGTCATGTTTAAGGTCTAAGTAAGGCAATTGTCCCGGGAATGGGCCCCCAACGGGCTCGCCGCCAGGGGCAGTCGGGTCCTCGGGGTCGGGGTCCAACATATATAATCCTTATACTTGTCTCTGAGCACACCAACATGATCATCCCATTTCTGAAAGAAGAGTAACCTTTATCCAAGGCAATAATCATTAATATCTCAATCCCTACTGACAAAAATAAATCTCTTTAATTTCTTGAACAAAAAATTGAGATAGAACATGAGCTTTATCTATTTGCATACTTTATCCCAACATTCCCTATGTTACATAAACAAACTTTCAATCATGCAAGCAATTAACGATTAAAATCTCAGATACATAAGCTTCGAAAAGTTGATCATCAAAAACATGTAGTAGAAACATAAAATATGAAAATGATATTAAACATATTCAATCAAAAAGAATTCCATAGAAAATTCACCAATATATAGACAATTAGACGTAACTAGTAACCAAACGAGTACATAATGTTTTTAAGGGAAGACTGAAAAGTTTTCAATAACACCATGAAAAGCATAAATGTAATCACTCCTAGAATTAACAATGGAACAGAATCAATCCAGAAAGAAATTTGGATTCTTGTGATTGGATTTGTATAGGCATGAAAACTTGTTCATCAAATAAGGCATAGAGATCTAGGCATAAAAAGCTGCCAGTCCAATAACTGCAGAAGCAGCTTCAGTTGTAAATTTAAACAAGAACTCAGATAAAGTGAATCAAACTCAACGTAAAATATAAAATGTAATAGTAGTGTCACGCATGTTCATCAAACAAGGCATAGAGATAAAAATAGATGAAAGTTGTGAATTAGGTAAACACTTAACATAGCAACTATACAACATAACAGCAATTGTACAACTTAAGATTTTCTGGTAACAAATCTTTTTTTCCATTAGTTTGATCCTCCTCTTAGGTTGAGTTGTATTGGTAGTTGTATTTTGGGATGCTTGAGTAGTAGTTGCATCAGTATTCGGAGGTTATAACACTTGACATTGACTCCCACCAATCTATGAAGCATAAACAACCAATCCAGTAAATATTACTATCTTCCTTATAATTACATATAAGTAGTATAAATATGTATTTAAATAACTTATTGTAAAGTAGGTATTCCCACTACTTATTCCCCAAATATTACTCCACATCCTCTACTTGCCTATAAAAACAAAAGGAATTATAATGTTATAAAATTAGAAATAAAGCTTAGATATTATAATTAACATTCACTAACCATTGTCTTCTCTCTTCTTAACATAGAAGATGTAGTTCTTGAGCCTGTAGATACGGATTGTGATAGTCTTTAAACTGGATGTTTACGAATATTGCATGAAGGGGCTTCGGTTTTTGGTGGCCTTCCTCTTTTTTGCTAAATTATACACATTGAAGATAAACATAAAGTTAATTTTTCATGAATAATAAGACATTTGTTATACAACTAAAATAACTAAATTAACAATTTCAGGTTGCCTTGAAGGTTGACTCTTATTTTTAAATCTCAAAGTACTTCAATCCTATATACTTTGCATTGTCTACGCTCTTTATGTTCTTACATATGATTCATCTATAAGAAGATTAACTTTATCATTTAGGTAGAAAAATAGCTTCCATAATTCTTCATACATCCTCCTCTATCACAAACCTAAAGATAAAGATCCATTCTTCATTAATCAAAACAAGTTGAACGAAAATTTAGTAGCATACAATGTTGTTTATACTATATTTCTCATCATTTTCCACCTTCAACAATAACCTTTTATGCTATGTATAATTATCTTTGTTTGTTATTTTAAACGTGTAACTCAACCTTAATTAAAAGAAAAGTTCTTCTGATCTCAAGCATATTCATCTTTTTTATTAAAATAAATGTTTATTACTTCTTCTTTCCATTATATAATTCCAATAATTTGTGGTCCAATAAAATATTTAAGGTGCATCAAGACAACAAGTAACCATCTCTCACAATCATATATGGTTTAATACAAATAATTAATACATAATCTCTGTAGGTGGAGCCATTATATTGTTGCTTTGACATTTGATTTGTGAAGATAAATATGAGGAGTCTCTATTCATAGGACAGTGTAAGAATTGTTGCAAAGCCAGAAGAGGCATCAGACATAAGGTCATGATTTCATGTAAGCTAACAAAAGTGCTTAAGGTAACTTTTTTTATTATAAACTCCACATACTAATTGGAGTATCTGGCTTCACTCACATTCCATTTTCTATCTTACCCTTTTCCTACCTACACACTAACACACCTTACACATCACTTTCCTTTTTTTCCCCTCAACATATTTCAAACACCAAAACCCCCTTCTCACGACTAGCTACTCTATCTCTTTACCATGTTCTATAGGTGAGTTAAGTTGGAGATACCATACCAAATTTTGTAACAAAGGAGACATGAGATTTGTATGAATAGACATGGAAAGTAGAGATTAGATTCTTAGTTTACTTTTTCTTACATTGCTTGATTAGACATTTTAGTATTGCTTGAGATAACTGGAAGGAGAAATAAAACAAACAGAGATTTAGTTTATCATTTTCCTACAACAACGTGAAAAAAACTATCCTACACGTTGCTGATTGTGAAGGGTTAAGGGCATTGAGAAGGGGAAATTTCAATGATGGAAGATGGTGTAGGTATTGGGAGAAAATTGACTAAGAACATGAAAATATTGCGTCAAGGATTTCTTACATATGGGAGGAAAATGTCGAAAAACTTACGGATTTCGTGCATCTAAGAGGAGGGATCAAAACAAACAGATTTCGTGCGTCTCAGAGGGAGGGGCGAAATAATGTCAACAAACTTAAAGATTTCATGCTTCTAAGACGAGGGACGATTGACAGATATGATTTTATATCTTCTTGAAACGATGTCGTTTTAATAATCTAACTCACTTATGCTAATTACGCTGATGTTTCTGATTAATGAGCGTCTCTGGACATATGACACTACCACGTCAGCAAAGATAACAAAGGCACTAACATCATATTAGAATTGAAAAAAAAATAAAAGTTTGAGCATTTTATTGCCACTTTTTAAAATTCAAGCTATAATTTAAAAATTGACGAAAGTTTGGGATTTTTTTGGTAATTAATCCTAAACTTAATTAGTTAAACTTAAAGTATAAAGTGTATAAGTGTTTAGGATTTCTGTCTCAGGTCGTAAGCACGTCAGCAACGTAATGGAAATACTAATGTCGTACAATAATTGAAAAGAATTGAAAGTTTAAGTATTTAATTGCCACTCTCTTAAGTTTGAGATATAATTACAAAATTGAGTAAAGTTTATGGAATTGTTTTGTAATTAACCCATTTTTTTCAACCAGGTGAAGAGAAACCATCTTACAATAATCTTCAATTGGCAAAGAGGAGCAACTATACAATCTTCCTTTAAGGGTGAAGAGGAACCTCGATACTTCTCGGTATATCTAATAATGCCAACCCTAATTGATGTTTACAACTCATATAAACCTCATGTTCATTTTAATGCTCAATTGCTCTCAATTACTTCATAACCAATGAATGAATATGAGTAAATGCAAAAAATTCTTCAAAATGTCTAATTGTAACCCCCAAGTATCATAAAAATGTCTAACAACCAAAATCCTAAACATTTAACCCATACTAGCTCCAAAATATTATTGGACACAAAAATAGTTATTATAACAGATAATACTATTGACATTGGTTAACCAATTTGGCACGTTAGTCGATCAATGGATACAAACTCATTGTACACAACTTTATTTAAGTTCTTGACATATTGATTGATCTTATTTTGGATATTGATCGACCAATGTCTCTAAAACAACATATTGGTTGATCACATTTATACATTGGTCAACCGATGTGTTTGAAAATATGTTTTTAACTTTTAAAGTTCTTTCAAGATTAAACCACATTTCCTTGATTAATTGATACAAGAACATTTCAAAATTTTCATAAATAATATTTTAAAAATTAATTGGATTTTTTAAAAAAATAAAAACTTTGATTCCTATTGGTAAAAGAAAACATTTACGCGTTAAGTTCAAAACGTAAAATGCTTATGCATGAAGAGCTCCTAAAGCATTAAAATAATCTAATAAGATATACAAGAAAGATAACAAGTATTTTTGTACACTTGTGCTGCTTTAATATTTCTTGATCTTAGTCTTCTACTCGACTTGAATGCAATTGGTCTCCACATGTTGTTTCTTGACTTCATTTCATGTTACTTTCTTTTAAAACATCAAGGAATAAATTATTAGTAGCAACTATGTTCTATTATCATTAAAACATTTATTAGTTCAACAATTTTGAATAGATGAAAATTTAGACGGAGATAATTTTTTGTTTATTGTATATCACGTCAATACTAAAGTAACACAAATCTATTATCTATTTTTTTATTAAACATTTGAATCTTATTATGTAATGTATATGTCAGTGACAAAGTGAAATGTATTTGTTTGATTAAACTTAAATTAATTTTAATATAACTTTTAATAAACCTTAATTTGATTTAAATAATATGATTTTATCCTAATTAAACTCTTTTATGTTTAAATGTGATAAAGTGTCACTTATTTACGTAATTAAATTAAATTAATTTAAATGTAATTTTGTTTAATTTTTATTAAACTCTAATTTAACCAAAATAATATAATTAAACTCTTTTTAATCTTTTTTTAATAGAAACTTTTTTTAATCTAAACAATCATAATTACCGTAAATTCTTACATTGATAAACCTTTTCCACGCGATGTGGAAAAAAAAATCCTAATTTCCCGTGTTCCTAATCCGAAAATCGACATGCACGTCTTTGGCTTGGTGACTCGTTGGAAGTAGCACACATGGAAGCTTCTCCGACATTATGGTGACTGACGAACAGTTCCTAGTTCGCATCCCCGGCAACCTGCTCGACGGAAGTGTTCCTCTCCTTTACAATGTCTAGTCCCTTGAGATATTATGGACTCGACAAACAATGAACTTACTTAGGTGTGGCTGGACTTGGAGGATTAGTCAAATTTGCCAAGGTAATGGGAATTGGAGCCAATTCCAATTATTTGCTTTGTGATCGCTATCATTGTTGTTATTGTGAGTTGGGATTACCATAAGAATTGCTAAAGAACCACTCGGTTACTGTATCACCACCGCATGTTTTTGGTTCTGAAATAATATGGGGTATAGAATTTGTCTGGTTTCCTTTATCAACTGAAGAAATTGAAATACTAATTTAACCTTCACCGAAAAGTAAGGTTTTGAAACTTGGATCGGATGTCGAATCGAAGGCTTTACTGATCACCGGTTCAACCACCGGTCGAATCGGTGTGACGTCATAATTACGCAATAATTATATTTAATTATATATAATATTTAAAAAAATAGAAAAATATACGAAATAATATAAATTTCTATACTTTTGTTAGATTTCTGGAAAAAAAAAGGTGAGTTTTACTTTTAAAAGAATCAAAAAACGCATCAGCGTTTTAGAAAGAAAAAAAAGCAAAAAAAAAAATTCATTGAACCAATGACTAACCAGTTTAATCAGTTCCGATTTAACCGACCGATTCGACCGGTTCTTACCAATTCGCACTAGTTCAATTAGGGACTAATTTTTAGGGATCACCTGAACTGAATAGCCTACCAATCACTGATCGAACCAATTGAATCGACCGGTCCGGTCCAGATTTCAAAATCATGCCGAAAAGCATAGTCCATCTTTGTCGTAATAACTTCCGGTGCAAACCTTGGTCTATTGAATTCAAGGGCTCAGTAGACGAGGCGAGGTTAGTGAACATTTATGGAAAGAACAGATCGTTGTTCTATTTATTCTGTTCTTACTCTGATTCATCTAATCTCAATGCTACTAGGATAATTGGTATGAAACCACCACCACCATCGTTCATGTCTTGAACAGCACCACCAAATCCACTAGTAATATTGGGAAGTGAAAAACTATATCCAACGTGGAACAGTCAGAGCTGGCGGATGGATTAAGGATTAGGGATGAGAAAGATGTTAGAATCAAACTTGTATTTTTGTAAAAACATTCAAATTAAATTTACTAAAAGACTTCATATATTAAAGCTGCATGTCAAAACTTTAAAGATTTAACTTTGAACAATAAAATTTCATCATTTTAATCATAAAAAATCACGTATCAACATAATGGGCGGGTTCTGAGAAGAGCTGGTTGAGATGATCAAAACATAACAGAAAACAAGATTCAATTCAAGTATCCATTAATGAATTTGAATCCACTTGCATGGTACAATCAATAAACTTTACTAACAAAAATTCCTCTATCAGGATTTCCATCCCTAAATCAAATTATACAATAACTATCAACCATACATACTGTCAAAGTCATCATGCCTCCAATCCATCATTCAGATGGAGGGTCATTTTTATGTTCATGGATGCTAATTCAGCAGCCAAATATCTGAAGACGTAAGGCATTGCAACTGTCTCCATTCCCTTGCTTGTTTGGCAGGCATGACATGTTACCCTTTTCGAAGCATTTGAGGTTGGAGGTAAGCCACCTATATCCCGCACTGCTCGCTTTTGTGGTTGGATAAACGAACTTGTGAGTACACTCCCACATAATGAACACACATCAGCAATGTGATAGTCTGAACATGTGTGCAGCCTATCATGCAACAAGTATGCAGCTCCATGAGCCAGCATAGAATCTCGTTCCATTTCTCCGAAACGGATACCTCCACCACGTTTTCTTCCTTTGATTGGCTGTCTAGTTATCTGATCCACAGCTCCAGTTGCTCTCACCTGCGTATTCCTCAAAATCAAACATACACATATCGAGTGAATGTCATACAGGGAAAGGCCATTATTAAACTTTCTTCTCAAGCACCTCTAACATAGCCAAGAGCAGTCACGGGGAGGAATTGGATAATGATATAAATATATAAAAAAAAAAGGGAATGAAGTAAAGTTCGCAAGCTGAGAGTAGGAAACCAACATAAATACAAAATGGGGTTGGATATTAATCATAATGGAGAATTGAGGAGCAGGAAAAAGGTACTGTACAAATAATTGAAAGCATCACAAAGAAACATAGATCACAGTAAAACAAAGATTGTAAATTGGTGCTTGAATACCAAATGTACGACACAAAAGAAGTAAATTGTCACATCAACTGCAGGCAGCAACTCTAACCTGGAATTTGTCTGCAACCATGTGGCGAAGCCGCTGATAATAAACAGGCCCCATAAATATTTCACATGTAAGTTCGGTCCCATAAACCCCGCTATATAATACCTCAACTCCATGATAGTTGAACCCATGAGACTTCAGCATGTTGCCAAGTTCATCAACTAGTGACTCGGATTCTGAGTTGGTTTCTTCTCCTTTACTTTTCTTGACTGAACCAGCAAATGGTGTTGCATCAACAAACTTCCCATTTAAACTCCCTCCCTGAGACAAAAATTATGCAACACATTATTCTTTTCTGCACCCTCTTCAAATTATTGCTAAAGAAAAACAAGTTACCAGATAAACGAAGTGAACAATCACATTACATCCTATCGGAGCCTTTATGCTTTCAGATGTACCAAAATTTCATTTTTCTTTAAGAAGACAAGAGCATCAAGGACCACAAACCAAATTGCATTTATTGGATAAAAATGATGAAAAAAGCAAGAGGCAACAGTAGACAACTTTGCATTAAGAAATGGTTCAAGCAGGAAACTAATTTCAAATTTGGCTTCTCTTCCTCGATTCGTTATTAAGTAAGGCACTAAAGGATTCTTCCTTATTTCAAATTTTGCTTCTCTTCCACGATATGTTATTAAGGCACTAAAGGATTCTTCCTTACAACAGTACAAGTCCTTTTCTGCTCTATGAATTTCTAAAACAATTTTATCAACACACAAAGATTAGCCCCCTTTTTTATATAAGAACTAGTACATTCTCCCTGTGGACAAATTCACAAGGTATCCTGCTTTTTAACCTTTCACATGTACAAATGTGTCCCCGACATTTGAGCAAAAGCATCTTTAGAATTAAGTTTATGACAGGAAAGTAGTGTCAAATATAAGCTTGAGCAGAGTTGGGAGTACGGTTTCCAATCATTCGTGTTTCCCAGGCCAGAATATAAACCTAAAGATAAAAGTCCCCACACCTGGGGTGATGGAAAGACCATACTTCGTGCACAGAGTATTGCTACAATATCCCTTTTAGTAGTAACCTTGCTTGGCATAAAGCTTTGAAAAGATTATATACTATGGTCTTCCTTCTTTCTATGCTCAAACTGCTGCAAGCTTCAAATCTTTAATTGGGATTTGAGTTCATTTCAACAAATATCTACATTTTTTAGTAGTACAAGGGCATGACACTAATAGTAAAAGGACATGAAAACTGTTCTCTTTCTGCATTAGGTGCAACACTGCACATTTACATTCTTATAAGTGGAACAAGAAAAAGTTCCTAACGTATGTTTTCTAAACACGCTTTTATTATCATTTCAAAGATTTATTAATCTACATACCTTAGCAGCAACACTTTCCAAAAGCATTGCAATAGTCATTCTCGAAGGGAATGCATGAGGATTGATTATCAGATCAGGACGCATTCCAGTAGTTCCAGAAAACGGCATGTCAATATCTGGCCATAATTGGGAGCAGACACCCTTCTGTCCATGTCTACTGCTGAATTTGTCCCCAATGATTGGATTTCTAGTATGACGAAACCGTATGTTCACCTGCTTAGGCAAAGAAGCAACAACTCAAAAGGGAAAAAAGAGTACTGAAATAATATACAAAAACCTATTAACTGAATGGAATAAACGATTTCATGTTCTTCAATGTATTCCCATAAGAAAAATCAAATATAGAAAAGAGAATAAACTTACCTTTTGAAGATGCTTCTTGTTTTTTGTATCAACAGCAACGTAATCAACAATAACAGGGTCTGAACCTTTTCGGTTATTCGTTCTGGTTGTGTTTGTTACCTCATTGTAAACGCTACAATAGGGTTCATTTGGATGTATTTTCTGAAGCCCAAATTGAAAGAATGGATCATAATCTCACAAGATAACAAGTATGCATGTGCATGTGTAGAAAACAAGAATGAAAAACATAAATAAGAATAACAAGACGACAGAAGAAAAGGAAAATTTAGATAAAAGGAGGCTAACCTGACCAACATATGGAAGCCCATCAGAATCAATCAAAGAATGCAAGGATTTATCAATGTTGCTTCTTTTGAACATTTTTTGTGCTGCACCTGACCTACTACTCTCATCAGCTAAATCAATGGTCTCAGTCTGCCACATATATTAGGAAATACGGTTAAAGATAGGATAATCATATTCATTACAAAATGCAGTTAAAGATTGAATAACCATACATTTTAGGAGATACAATTAAAAGATTGGATAAACACATAAATTAGGAAATAGGTAAGATGGTTATCATTAGAATAGCATTGATTATGAGTACTGCATTTAGGACTCATTGCATGATGAAAGAATGAAAATTAGGCACTTAAAATGTTTTGTCATTTGAGCAGATATTTTCAAAGAAATAAACAACATTTTCAAAGAACCAAGAGCATAAACTTTGTTTATTTAAAGTTTAGTCCTATTTCCTAGAGTAGAAAGAATTCTTAATTATCCTCCCAAGGTAAACCCCTTCCAGTAAGGAATTTGATCTAGGACTCCCACAAGTATTCTAATACACAAACAGATCCTTCGTTTAATATCCCACCATGAAGCCTAAATTATGAGAATTATGACGAGTACTATAAATTTGTTTTTAACGGTGATATGGCATTCTAAACTCTTAGATTACGATGACAAAACTCAAAAGTTAGGTGCTTCGTAGTTAAGAATTTATGGTAAGCTTATTTCATATCACAAGTCAGTAAGATACATCACTTTAGGCCTATAATTGTTCATGAACTATACTTATTAACCAAACATAAGCCTACAATTGTTCACGAACTATACTTATTACCCAAACATACATATTGCTTTGGATGCCATGCAATATATATATATATATATATATTGATGATAGTGATAATAGTATAGAAGCTAATATTGGCAAACTAACTCGGGTCAAGTACCATGTAGTATAAAGCTGATGTTAAGCACGAAAAATATAAGAATCAGAGAGGATAGAAGGTTGACCTCAAGCAATGGAGCTGTACATGCAGCAAGAACAGATATAAACTTCAAGCACTAATGTGTTTAGTTTTTTTTTTTTTTTGGGGTTAATAAATGCAAACCTGATATATCTGTCCATGACACATTCCACGTTCTACAGATGACTTGTTTAAAATCATGGCATCCTCCATATCATATCTGGTAACATAAATTGTTAGAAGAATTGGTAAAATAACTGAATCATATAAGTTATTCAACATTTACCCCGTATATGCAAGGACAGCCACTATTGCATTTGTGCCGTTTGGATACTCATCAATATTGTACTTTGTATATGCACTCGTGCGTACAATAGGGGATTGAGGAGTCTGCAAATGCCCAGAATACATATAGAACGATGAGCAAAAAGGCAAACCACAGCAAACAGAAATGCAACAACAAATTACATCATTTTCTAATGTCAAGAACATGGTTTCTGAACAAGTTGAACCGCAAGCATACCTATTACAAATGTGAATGCAAATGCTTCTATTATTCAGCTAAATTTCCATACCCAACAGGATTAGACCAAGTTATGGACACTGGCAATACATGTAATAGATGGAGTGGCACCATATCAACTGTATCTCTTCTGGAATTATTTATTCTGGAGGCCATGAGGAGTTTTGGCCATATGCCAAAGAACCATATTCCTGCTTATGGGATCTTTCTATCACTAAAATGAAGTTTTGGAACTAAGACTTGATCAAAAAGAAAATGGAAACCCAGAAAAAGTTGTGTTTAGTAGGTTGTAAATTCAACAAACAAAAATACTCTTAACGGCTGACTAGGAATTTTGAACTATGTTGTCCTGCTATCAATCCACGAGTATTTCAAGACCATGCATAAAATTCCAATCTTCTTCCACTTTTTCAAACAAGAAAATGAAAATGAGAGTTATATAAACAATAGACTATTGCATCACCTAAAAGCCATTTACAGAAATGTACTTATAGAAACTCATCAAGGAAGCCAACACTAAGAACATTAAAGAAAACAATTATAAGACATACCTGAAGATGGTATAGCTTCTGATCAGCACGGAAGGGAAGAGATTGCAAAGAAAAACCCATTGTTTGCTTTGCCATCTAAAATAAACAAATTACAGACTTAGAATATTGAATTTAATGAACATTACAAGCAAATGTTATCGACCATACACCACTTTTATGACCCCAAATTATATCAAAACCTGACACTGGTACATATTTCGTGGGCTTTGATTATGATCTGACCAAGGTGTTAGATTAGCAACCACACTAAGCATTGCAGTTGGATGAATTTCTTCATGAGTTGCAGGAAAAGTATCACTTCTTCCACCATTTCCACCATCAGAACATCTTATTTCCATAAATACCTATGCTTCGATAAAAAAAAAACAGAAGAAAAGGTAGCAAGTTAACCACTGCAGCTGAGCCATGAATAATAAGTATACCAAGCAGACAGTGTACTATTATCTGTTAACCTGTTCAAATGGGCCAATAAGTTCAATATCTCGACCTCCCTCTGAGGAAATAGAAAGATTCCGAACTGGACGAATGAATCTGGATGGTGATGTGGAGAGGTATAAACCAGGATATGCACCACCTATGCTCAGAGGAACATATCCAACCTCCAAATCACCAGGGATCTGCATTATTCCATCCAAATATCTTTAAGGAAAATAATCCACTATTTTAAAAAGTACTGAGGTTTATAACCAATAAAAATAAACCATATGAAAGGGAAAAAGTCCAGCTAGGACAAACCAATGAAGGAGCCAACACTTTCAATCTTCGTAAATGAGCAACAACTTTCTCAATTTCACTGGAGCGTATAAAACCCACAACACGGCCATCTAAAAGAACAGACAGAACTTGGGGAGGACCAGGTTGCACAAGCTTTGGCAATGAAGAAGTCATTCCAAGACCAGTCAGAACATTGAGAATAGATTTTCTTATATCAAAAAAATCTTTTACCAGCCCTTGTGAGTCAAAGTATGATGTAACTCCTGGTACAATAAGTGAGAAAAGGAATAAAATTAGAAGTAATACCCTAGATGAAAATACCTTGAAAAATTGAAGTGGAATATTGAAGGCAAATATTCTTAATCAGCCAAAATGCGGAACTAATGTAATAAAAGTTCACCAAGTAGAACTAACAAACATAGAGTTAGTATGAACTTCTAAAGCACAATTGCATCAATACAACAGACCTTGTCTGCATGGAAAGACAATGTCCAAATATGAAAACGTTTCAATTTTTCATTAGAGAAAAAAACTTAAAGCATCCCGCAAATAGGAATGAAGATGAATTCCTTCCTAACTTTTTTCCTCAAATCATCTTTATTCCTCTTGAAGCCTGTATTTTACATAGTCTATATCTTTTCTTTCTCTATTCTATATCTTTTTTTTTTTCTCTCTATAATCTTTTGCATGGATAACAGAGAGCAAACATTAAGATAGATGGCAAAAATAATCTATGTATCTTAACCTTAAGTACTGTATCAAAAGAGATACTGTACTCACTAGTATCATGCTGAGACACCATGCCTTCTACATAACTATTAATTATATATGTGACACCATTGTTATAATTTAGTGATCTTGTACTTTCAGCATTGACACAGCACAAATCTTCTGCACTCTAATTTGAAAATCCCAAAAATGTTTCAAAAGAACTCAATTTTTTCAACGGACATGTAAGGCTCTGAATTTTGTATTTTCAAGATTTGAAGCCTCCTCATTCCATTCACAAACATCTTAACTGCTTAACTGACATATTAATTTAAATTTGCTTTTAATATCCCAGGAAGAAGTACCAAGACAAAACCAAAAATAAGTAGACATGAAGTTGTTTATTAAAGAGGATTGAAATAATTGATTAACATCCAATTAAGAATTAATATTAGAAAACAAATCCAATGAAACAAAATTTTTACAAATATTGCACTTACGACAATAACAAGTCATATGATTCAGTAGGCCACATGGCTCCCCATCAGGTGTATGAACAGGGCAGAGAAAACCCCAAGATCTGTTGATGAATAGCATAACACATCATATATTATTAGAAATACCACATAACTGACCAAAAATAATTATAAGTTGCTGCATACTCAGGTAGCAGCTTCCGGACACTTGTTGTGCGAAGACCTGCAAATGAAGCCCCTCGATGCACAGCTCGGAAAAATGATAAAAACCGTAGAAAATTAAGCCTCTCAGCTTGAACTGTGAAACCAGCCCTCTAATAAAGCAAAACATAACAAGAATAAATATTTTCTAATTTTATCAAAAATAAAAATATTAAACACATAATGCCAAAAAAGTCATGGTTCTTAAGAAATATGAATCCGGTAAAGTAGGAGCCAGCAATGATTACCACAATCTACAATGAAATATATCAGAACAGTATAGCACATAGAAGCAGGTACTAGGACTTGGTACGACCCACCCAGATTGAATATTACATTATTTCAGAACCAAAACTATGTTCCTCAAAGGTTCAAGCTGATATCACCCTTTTTGCATTCCAAAATAAAGAAAACACCAGGTCAGCACAAAACTTATTTCAACCCAAGAAATAATAATAATAATAATAATAACAACAAAGCGTTGATGTAATGAGGATCCCCTCTAAAACTTTTTCTATAACCCTTGAATAAAAATCATCAGGGATCAGTAACAACTTCGTATCAATACCAACTTATTGTTTAAGAAATGTCAAACAAATTTGGGTTCCATCAGGACCCCCCCTGTGGTATCTACTTTTCAAAAAACTCCCTGTGATTTTAATTTCAATAAAGAGGGCCTGTAGTTAAATAATTGGTCAAATAGGCACATTCCTCAATATTCTATCTGTAATTGCAATACAACTTTTGTTGTTTCCTTTGCTAGTTACTGTTTACATTAAATTACATTACTCTGTTCAAAATCTTTCAAAATAATACAATAAAATATGATTGAAAGGGCATTTTGACTAAATATCAAACCAGAATATCCTCTTTGATGAAATGGAAACCAGAAGGGAATTACAAAAGTGATACCGCATAAGGATCTTGTGTAATTAACTCAACAATTTTGGGTACCATGACTACCCACGAGTAACTGGAAGCAAAAATCAAAGATTACTGAAAATTCAACTTTTCAAGAATACCATTTTGGAAACCAAGGGCAAAACAAAGGCATCTCTAGTTTAAGTAATGCATATTGCCATCAAAACTAACAAAACAGAACCATAGGACAAAAGCCAAGATTACCGAAGAGAGATTTCAATTTGCAAACCATATACAATGACAGAAAATATACAAATAGCCTAAACATACACTTAAATTCAACTGTCAAGAAAATTATAAATCCTTTAGCAAAAGATAAGAGTCATGCTTGATGAAAATCTAACTTGCACAATTGGCTGTGCCAGAAGTGAAGTACCATTCCAAGTCGATATATACTTTTCCATAAGATTATTCCTATAATTTAGAAAAAAATAGATAATGATGATGCTGTCAATTATGTATGCCACTGAGAAATCCCAATTAAGGAGTCCATCACAAATAGGTTAATACCTGCTGCATATCTAGACCTGATTGTGTAGCTAGTCTTCCAGTTTTCAGCATGTTTTCCACTGCTAAGCCAATTTGTGTTGCAGGGTTTTTATCAATGAGCTTCTTAACATCTTGTACTGCATTTCCCCGCGCAACAAAAAGATTAAGTGTTAGAAAATACTATGATCTGCTTTAATAATATTTCTAAAATAGATTACACTAATCAATAAGACAGTAATTAAACTGTTGTTGTTCCAGGAATCCAATTCCAATAATTGGATACAGGCAGTCAAATACCTGCTAAAAAATTAAAATTTTTCTTTTTTCCAAGCTCTTCTTGGACAAGTTTTTTAGCCTTGCGCATCCAATCTTCTACTTTTTCCTACAAACAAAAAAGAACCAAAAAATCATATTACGATTCTGTAAGTTCTAAACAAACTGAACTCTGACTATAAGAGAATCTGATTTCCAAGATAGCTGGTGAATCAAGGGACAGACTGCAGCACAGCATACAACTAAATCCACATTTTGACACATGTACAAGCACAACTTTCAGTTTTAGACAAGTTATAGAAGTCACTTCTTTTTTCTTGGTCAGTTAAAGAAACACATCAAACAAGGGACATGCAACACCCATCACCCTCCATTGGAATAAAAGGCTGAAATTTTCCTATGCTATCAACATAAAAAGCATATGCCAGCAAATAGAGGCAAAACTAGAAACTTGAACCCCCAACCCCATCCAGCAGAACATCTATTCATATTAACTGAAAGCAAAAGGACTTCCTCATTTATCCAACAAACATTGTCTAACTTTTGGTTGCCAACTTTGGCTTAAAACTGGCATTAACAGAGTTAAGTTTTAGTCCTGCCTTGAGATAGATGGTTATAAGGTGCCCAGGGAGTAAGACTTCTTGATTCTGCAAGGAATCTGGATTGTCCGGCGCTGAAGTCTGATCCGTAAAAGAGAAAAGCTTCTGCAACATGAAGCTAAAAACAAAAAAATCATTTGCAAATCAAACTAAGACATAATGGAGAATCTTAAACTAGAAAAAGAAAAAGAGTAAGTGATACTATTTCATAGGAAAAAGGTATGAAAATGATTATAAATGAAATAATCAAATGAAGTTAAGACAAGGAACATACATGAGAAGATTGAATTTGTCATCATAATTATTAAGATGAATAAAGATGTAGTCCTTTAGAACAGTATGAGCCACCTAAAAGAAACAGAGTTAGGGAAAAGACGAAAAAGTTAGCCAAAACACCTAAACTAACAAACTCAGGTACAGACACTTTGGAGAAGGTTCACAAAAGAACTCCCATCATTTCAGAAACAGAGAAGGAGAACTGCAGGAAATGTAATTCAGCTCACATTAGAGGGAGTTTCATTCTCCAGTCCATCTACAACTGGTTGGAAATGCTCTCCTACAACGAAAACCAACTAAGAATAAGTTGATGTAGCAATACAGATAATTAGGTAGTTGAAAAAGTAAGTACCTATATGTTGCAAACAGTCATGCTGAGTGAAAAGAGACAAGTCCCGAACTTCATCAAGAATAATCTTTGCTCTTTCAGCAACAAGCTCGGAGCCAACAGCTCCCTTTACCTTGTTGTATTTCTCGTTATAGCAACATGTTAATTTCTCATAGATTTCGCGATCTGTAGTATCGACAAGAGCCTGTTAGAAGTATAAAAGAAGTACAGTAAGTACATAAGGAAAGGTAGAAGTATTATAGTTTCTGCTCAACACCAGAAAAAAGGATGAGCAAATTAAGTATAAGACAAATCTATCAAGAATTTGGGCTGGAAAACCTGCCAGTATCACACTATTAAGTTCAAAAAATAGCATTTTATATCCTCATTTTATTTGCATTTCATTTAAGAGAATGGTGAGGGGTCATGTTGAAAACCTAAAGTTTTCAGTACCAATTTAGCTTGTTTTCCTCTTACCCAAATCAATAGACCATGAAGATCTATAAGTCCCAGATATTTGAGCATGGTCACACGCTTAACTAAAAAATCCACCATTTGGCAAAAAGGTGTAAGTTCCCTTTTGCCAGGTATTCTTCTCCAAAAGGACTGGGATAGCAAAGAAGCATGTTTAAATGTACCCCAATCCACCCATTTGAAATAACTGAAATCCTCCCACCAATTTTCATGATGTGTAGTAAGCAAGCGAGGACAGACGAAAGCCACAGTGAAGCCATCCATTTGCAAGTATTAATAAACATGCGGATTTAGTGGCAACAAAATATGAAATACAGGAAATAATAAAACTACAGAAAAGACATAATTACAGCTTCCACATTTTCTTTTAAAGCCAATGCATAGACAATACATCTGCAATTCTTTATTTGTGTGAAACAAAACAGTGTAGAAACTAAAAATACGCCTTACAAAAAGAATGGCAGTCTTATAGAAGTGAGACTCCAATGACAGAACTAGGAATGCACACTACCTTAAGAACCATGCCAGCAGGAAGCAAGTATTCCCTTCCCTCTATCCTGCAAAAGGAAAGGGTGAAACATAAATTAAGTTTACATTTTCGTTACGAGCCCAGAATTCATTGACGCCACAGAAGCGAGATGCTTACCAAAATCCAAGTCTAGCACTTCCATTGCGAAGGTAATGCAGTTTAACTGTTACAGAGGATTGATCTATCAAAGAAGATTGATACTCTCTCACACACCTGAGATAAAAATTTCATAATCACAACAGAAGGATTCAAGAGTTGAAAAGGGTACGAAAAGCTTGATACAATAGGCACACCTTTTATCTTGAAAGCAGTTCATTGTGTCAATATGAACAGAATGTAAGTCTAACAGCAAGCATTCTGGTAGAACCAGGACAACTCAGCAATGAATTTACATATATAGTAAATAAATAAATATATATATATATATATATACACGTATATGTTGTTAGTTGCGGGAAGGGGGCTGATAACCTTATAATTGGTTGTCAGCTAACCGAATCTGTTATTCCTAACAGATTCTTAGTATAAATAAGCAATAGACGAGGAGAGGAGGGCATTGAGTATATTGTTGAGTGTGTGAGCCCTAGGCGGGAGGTTGCTGGTCCTCGAAACCAGCTTATCTTGTATTCGTTTTACAGAAATCAATAGCCAAGTTATACATTTCCTTACCTGTTTTTCTGGAACCTATCAACTGGTATCAGAGCAGTTGTTCCTGGACCATGGCAGCTAAAAAAGCAGATAATCGGTTAGAAGGTATTGAGAAGGATTTGGAGCTCCTTCGGGAAGAGAGGCGAAGAGATGGGGAGGAGATACAGAGGTCGATAAGTCAAGCTCACCAAGAGTTTGAGAGACAGCTCAGTCGTTCCAATCAAGAGTGGCAGCGTCATCTGGACGACCACAGCTCCGAGCTCCAGAAGAAGATGGAGGAGATGAATCGCGAAATGGGTGAACGTTTGAGGTCAGAAATAAGAAGTATGATGATGTCGGTGTTGCAAACGTGGAAAAAGACTGAAGGCGGCACTGTAGCGAACCGACCCGAAGATCACCCACCCGAAGAGCCTCGACCCGAGCCCAGTAGACGGAGGGACTTAGGGAAGGCTCCATTAGTGCCGGAAGAACAGCTGGAGAGTAACGACTGGCGCAACGAAGCCAGCTACCGTGATGAGCTGCCACCTGGGGTCGCACGTCCAGGAGATTTCCGGCGTGATTGTCGACCCAGAAGGATCGAGATGCCCACTTTTGACGAAAATGACCCCGATGGGTGGATCTATAGGGCAGAGCGATTCTTCTCAGTGGGAAGGTTCACCGAAGTGGAGAAGATGGAGTTAGTGGGGATGAGCATGGAGGGAGACGCCTTGACGTGGTTCAGATGGGTGGAGAGCCGTCGACCTATCGTTGATTGGCAAGAGTGCCAAAAGTTGGTGACTCAGAAATTCCGGCCAGCTCATGAGGGAATTCAGTGCCAACGATTATTAGCAGTGAGACAAGTCGGCACGGTGGGGGACTACACCGGAAAATTTTTGGAGCTCGCCGCCCCTCTACCAGAATTATCCGATGATGTGTTGGAGAGTACATTCATGAATGGGCTAGTAGAGGAGATTCGGTTGGAGGTACAGAT
>JAOSBP010000005.1:10476922-10495241 GCA_027563825.1 Erythroxylum mucronatum
GAAATTTGAGATGTTAGAAGATTAAAAAGGTATGACTCATGTCTATTAAGGGTTTCATAATGTTAAGAGTTCAAAAAAAAATGACAGCTAATTAGGGTTAAATGGAATAAACCCTACAAGGCGAGATGATCAAGTCTCACGGTTTTAAGTAAGAGAGTTGGGTTTCGAGAACGGGATCCAACAATCTATGGCTATGATCCTTTCCCACCACTACTTTAAGTTTTGTTATACAGACTTAGTTTTTACGTTTTGATGTGTTGTTAAGGAGTGAAATGGATTTAGTTTTTGTGCTATATATATATATATATATATATATATATATATGTATGTATGTATGTATGTATTCATTTATAACTAATGTTATATTTATTTCTTAATTTTTTTATGTTTGTTAGTGTTTATGTATGATAGTGACTATGTCTCCTTATCAAGATCATATATAATTTGGCCTAAGAAGGTTACATAGAGAGAAAAGGAAAACTCCAAGAATTGAATTAAAGAAACTTTGGCTAATTCGAGAACTCTAAAAGAGTTGGTTGGCACAAACATGGCCTAAAAACCTTTATATATTACTTTCCTAAATTTTGCTGAGCATAATACTTTTGAGCTTAAGTTTAGTTTGATACATCTTTTGCATAATTTTAATGGCCTTGCACGTAAGGATGCTCAGAAGCATCTTAAAGAGCTCGAAGTGGTTTTTCTTAATATGAAACCTTTAAGGTTAAAACAAGAGAAGATCATATTGAGAACTTTTCCATTTTTACTAAAAAAATGTAATAAAAGATTAGCTTTTTTATTTGTTTTCAGGGAGAATAGTTATTGGATCTTGAACTTTTCTAAATTTCTTAAATAGTTATTTATGTTGGTTTGTTAGTTTTTTTAATTTTAGAATTGGGCCATTAGTTAGAACCATGAGGGAAGGATTAGAAATTGAAAGTAGAAGGAAGTGTTAGAGATTAAGCTAGTTTGAGTAGCTAGTAGAGCGATAAAAGACAAAAAAGGGCAAAATGGGGAAGTCCATGTAAGTGAAGGGCAAAATGGGAAGAATAGGCTATTTTGTGTCTTAAATTTGAAGAAGAGAGGAGCAATTTCGTGAAAGACTTAGAGAGGGGAGAGAAAAAACGTAAAATAGAGAGAAGAAGAAGAGAAAAGAAGAAAAAGAAGGGAAAGCTTCTTGCCAAGGTAAGTCTATCTTCTTCTTCTTGCCTTGTTAGAGAAAGAACTAGAAAAAGAAAGTATTTCGTGTAGAGAATGGATGTTGGTTTGGAAGATGATGAATTAAAGAACCCATTTGATTTTTAGGGTTTCTAAGTTAGGTTTTGGGTTTTCTAACCTAAGTGGGTCATGGGTAGGTTGGATTTGAGTTTCACTCATATTTGTTGTGATTATATGATTTTCTGAAGTTTATAAGTGGTATTGGAATGTTGTTTTGATTGGAACCTTGGTTGTGTTAGGAAACCAAGGGGACACTACCCAAGAGCAAAGGGAAAGGCAAGCTTGACTTAGATTTCCACATGTTTAATAGGTGGGTAATATATTTATAGTTATTCTGTAATTGGGCAATATTCTTGCCTATGTGTGTGTTTGTGATTATGACTTTTGTGTTAAACGAAAAGAAGACAAAGCATAAAGTATGAGCATATGAGAAAATGATTATGTGCTTTTGTTTGGGCGAGAGTGGAACCATTCTGTTCGTCAAGTGCACGTTGACCAGAGCCTTCTCCCGGCTGCCCGCTTGTGGCATATGAGCTCCGAAATTGGACTCATTCTGTTCATGGGGTAAACTTCGGTTTCCTCATTCTGTTTCATGAAACCTTGAGCCGTTTGTTATGTATTGCATAATTGAACTGTCAAGTATGAAGCATATTGAGTGTTATGTGTTATGAGTTGTTTGTGAATTGAGATAAATGTGATGTATGTGTTGGATATATGTATATACATACGTATGCTTGAATTGTGCTAATTATCGATGGCTATATATATATTAGCCGCTGAGCTGTGTAGCTCACCCCCATTATTCCCTCCTTAAGTGCGGATCAAGAGGATAAGTAACCCTTGCAAGGCATTTGGATACTCCAAGCTAGCTAGGTGTCTTTTGGATTAAGTTAGTAACATTGGGCTAGCTTTATAAGCACATCAAACATAGAGCATTCATCTGTATTTGTATTATTTGGATTAAGCTACTGATGAGCGTGTTGATTGTTATTAAAGTTAAGCTCAAATTGTGTTTGGTTTTGTTAATGAAATATGATTACTTGTGTTTATGTTTTTTTTCAAGTTTTATATTGCATTTCATACTTCAGGTCTTTTTAAGGGTAAAATTAGTGTTCAAACTTTAAGGGAAAAATCTGGAATGATTTTGGTAGAAATTGTCTATTTGGAAGTTGTAGAAGATCTTTCCAGCTTTCCAACGATATAAAGTTTGTAAGTTTTGGACATCGTAGTGGAAAGTTATGATCATTTGAAGTTTGTGTTGTTGCACAGGGTGAACTTTCAAAATAGCTGCATTGGATGGAAATTTTAACCATTATAGAGGCAAAATTTGTTTGTAAGGTCTTCATAGGACTTGTAGGTCTAGAAGTCTTCTTTAAAACGGTCCAAGAATGGCCTTAATCCGATATTTTTAGTGAAAGTTATGTCCTTTTGATTGCTTCAGTCTTAGTTTTTCTTTCGTCTTAGTATGACGTCATCTTCATCTTAGT
The DNA here is from genome assembly GCA_027563825.1 of Erythroxylum mucronatum. Lineage (NCBI taxonomy): Eukaryota > Viridiplantae > Streptophyta > Magnoliopsida > Malpighiales > Erythroxylaceae > Erythroxylum > Erythroxylum mucronatum. Next base: position 10,479,625 of record JAOSBP010000005.1, read on the forward strand.
ATGACGTTAGCTTCATCTTAGTTTTTTGTCTTAGTATGATGTCATCTTTGTCTTAGTATGACGTCAGCTTCGTCTTAGTTTTTCGTCTTAGTATGACATCATCTTCGTCTTAGTATGACGTCAGCTTCGTCTTAGTTTTTCGTCTTAGTATGACGTCAGCTTCGTCTTAGTTTTTGGTCTTAGTATGATGTTATCTTCGTCTTAGTATGACGTCAGCTTCGTCTTAGTTTTTCGTCTTAGTATGACGTCATCTCCGTCTTAGTTTGACCGTCTTAGTTTAGCCGTCTTAGTTTTTGTCGTCATTTTCTGTTCTTTTTTTTACCCTTTTAGAGGCCGAAGCTCACTTTGAGTTCTTCATGAAAATTGTAGATCTCAAAGTCCTCTTTTAAACCGTCTAAATATGAAATCAATCCAACATCTGTAAAAAAAGGTATGGCAATCGCGCCAAGATATGTACAATGTGAGTAAAAACATAAACACGTTGGATTCTTTTGGCCATAACTTCTTCATTCGACCTCCAAATGAAGTGATTCTTAAAGCGTTGAACTCCTAACGCGTTTTGCTACCTCTCCACAAACATTGGTAACATTTGGCTTTGAATTTGAAAAGATTGATTCAAAGAAAGTGAGGGTTAGTCGAAATAACCCTACAAGGAAACCCGCTCACGCTTTTTGACTCCGGATCGGATAGTTAGGCTCCGGAAACGGGGCTCAACACCTTTTTCCTTAAGGCTCCTACAATCAAAAATAGCATTTTGCAGTATCAATTGTCCTTAGAAAAATTTATAATGTAATCAATGTCAATTTGTAACAGTTTTTACTATCAAATTATATAAAATATAAGCACACACTCAAGGACTAATTTAAGCACAAAATCAAGAATTAAGAGTCAAAAAGTATATTAAAAGCTATGAAAGTGTCGCCAATTTATATAATAAACTTGGGCTCAATCATCTAGTAAATTTCAAAGGTGTGTAAGCATTCCTGGGTTATGCTGGGTTCTATAGTCGTTTTACTAAGGATTTCTCGCAGAATCCAAGAACGTTGACAAACTTATTAGTCAAAGAAGTGCCTTTCCATTTTGATGATAATTGTTTATCTACATTCAATCAATTAAAAAAGACACTCACCTCAACCCCAATCTTAATGTCACCCAATTAGACTCTCCCATTTGAGGTCATGTTCAATGCGAGCGACCAAGCTGTAAGTTGTGTGTTGGGTTAAAGAAAGGACAAAAAGTGAAGTAAATCACATGTTAGTATAGTCTTTACGTACAATATACAAAATGCACAAGAAGGGGGGAGGGGTTGAATTGTGTATCCTTTCGTGAATACAATCCCCTTTGATATTTCTTTGAAAATGAACTTTTTCAAAGTTCTTAAATGAATATCAAAATATTTATATGAAAATAACTTCTATATACTTGTATAAAAAGAAGTAGAAATTAAAGTAGAAGGTTAGAAGAAGGACACGATGATTTTATCGTGGTTCACCCCAAACCTTGGGCCATGTCCAGTCCTCAAAATTCTTCTGAGATTTTACTATTGTTCTCAAAATGTACAAGTATTCTTTCTCTACAGAGCTTCTTCAGGTCTCTTACACCAAGTATTATTTTCACTCTCTTAGCCTCTTCAGGCTCTCAGCTTTTCCTTTCTCTCACTATAAAGATATTGCGAGCTTTGTTACAGTAAAGATAGCTCTCGTGTTTCGCACAACGAATACAGAATTTTTCTAAAGTTCAAAAACCTATTCAACAACGTGTTTAGTCTTTGACTCTGACTTGTATGTATAGCCTTCGTCTCTAACTGCTTCTTGTTTCTTGTAGAAATCGTTATTCAGTTGAGTTCTATAACTAACTCCACTGACTAATCGTCCGACGTACTATCGTGTCTTTGTCTTCGTATCGTTTGTGTTTTCTTCGCGCTTCTTCTGTGTTTTGCTTCACGTTTAACACACTTATCAAAATAGTTCACTTATTTATAATATTATTATTATTTGATTGTCACCAAAATTATTAGACGTGAAGTCATTTTGACTTAATAATCTCCCTCTTTTTGATGATAACAAATAATCATAATTTTAGAAAGATAATCGAGTATTATTTATATACCGAATAAGAAGATGTACAATTGAAAAACTTGTAAGCTATACTTTCTTCTTTTCTTCTGTGGTTTCCCCATGTACTTTCTTCTTTTCTTCTACTCTTCTCTTCTCCTATCTTTCCTTTCTTCTTCTCTTCTCCCCCTATTTGTTATTAATAAAATATCTTCATGGTAGATGCTTCATAATTTTAGAAAACATTCGTTGCATATCAGTGCAGATTAACTTGAGGTCTTCTTCCTTGGTCTTCTGTGTTGGATATGGCTCCGACTTCTCATCTCGCAGAACACCATATAACCTTTTCTCTCCATGATTTAATAGATGTATTGATCGATTATTTACCATTATTGTTTCGAATTGTACCTTGACTAACCTTCTCAAGGGTTCTCTTATAATGATTGAGCTTCTACTCCTGATAGGTATAATTTCTTCAATCATTTTCAGTTTCAAATCCTCTTTTCTCATAGGTTGAGAATGATTAACCTGTGCTGAGCTGTGTTCAGCTGACTTTTGCTTTTGTTAAACATCAATTGGAGTACTCTTTTTCTGACTGGTTTTTTGCTTTTTACTTTCTTCTACTAGCCTAGAAGGGTTTTTTTTGTTGTGGTTGAGGTTTCTTTCTCTCAAACATCAACTTCCTCTTAATTTCTATTTCTTTAGTCAATTTTGCTAGCTCCTCTTGCATAATTGAGACTAAAGATCTAGTTTCCTGTGGTGTTTTCTTTCCAGAATCTCCACCATGAGTCAGACCTTTCCCTTTCTTCTGCTCTTGTTGTCGCAGGGTTAATAGTCTTGGTTGTTAGGATTTTTCTGAATGAAGTGTCTCCCCCTTTCTCTTCAAAGACATTTGTCTTTCAGATTGTAGCACCTAGCTTTCTTCTCTATGAGAAATCGTCTTAACTTTCATTAATTTATCTGACGGTTTCTTCTTTTCTTCTGTAGACATTCTTCTAGTGGATTGAGATTTTGTTTTCCTTGTGGGAGTTACCTTTTCACTCAAACTACGTTTGACAACACGCTCCTCCTCAATCCTTGCTTTCACCATATACTCTATATCCTCCTTTTCTTGATTCTTTAAGCCCATTTTATTGACAATTGTCGCGTTAATGACGCTTTTAATATTCATCTTCGTTCTCTTTCCTCTCTTAAGAAAAATTTCAGAATCTCTAAAGATTCTTGTCAGTAGCATACCATACAGTAGGGCATTAAAGTCTCTCTTCGACTTCATCATGTAATTGAGGATTAGGTGTGGAAGATCTATGGGTTGGTAGTTGAGTAGATGGAACAGGCATTGCTCATCTATCGTCGTAACCACATTCTTTGATCATGTTCTTGGTATAACATAATGGAAGAGTAGCGCATGTAGAACCATAGCATTCGGTACAAGAGTTGAGGCCTTCTTCTCTTTTGGGTCACTACATCCATAGAGTTGTCAATTGATATGTACCTTCTCTACACTGGCTTAAGTCATCCATCTTGTTTTATGAGCGACCTTTGCTCCAACACATGGACATTCAGTAGCTTTCTCGATTGACTCCGGTATCACAATGACCAACATTATATTCACCACTGATACTAAAGTATCGTCTATGGCTTTTGCATTATTCCAGAAATCATATACTTCATTAAGGTAAATTGTTTCATGGACCTGAAAGAAGTTCTTCCATCCAACTGCATCAATCTCTGATTTGATGTCCATCTAGTTCTTATTCAAGGAATCGAAATCAACGTGTCTTCTATAAATCATTGATTGCTCCATTTTTATCTGTAGTCAACAAAAAAAACTAAATGCACAAATGTATTTCTCAAGGTGATGATGTTAGTTTCTGAAGTTGAGAGTGTGAGCAAAGAGAACTTGACATCCAAAACAGAGTAATGAAATGTTTCATTGAGAGTTTTGAAAAAGTCGATTTTAGGGTATTTCAAGAGTATTCTAGAGTAGGTGATATTCTCAAGGCTTTGAGAAAATTTCCCTCTAAAACTTTCTCATGAAAGAAATTACCGTTTGTAACTTACTGTTACTGTTACCATGAAAACTTACGACTTTTTATCTTCTTAACTAAGATGATCATATGGTCATGACGTGTCAGATGATTGGTCACTCAACACTACCATATTCAGATTTTGTTTGATTTCTTTGAATATTTCTTTACTCAAGATGTTGGGCCCCGTTTTCAAAGCCCAACAATTGATCCGGACTCAAAAAGCGTAAGCGGGTTTTCTTGTGGAGTCATTTCAATGAACCCTCACTTCTTTTTTATCAATCTTTTAAAATTCAACACCAAAGGCTATTAATTTTGTGGGAAAGTAGAAAAACATGTTAGGAATCCATCGCTTCAAGAATCACTTCATTTGGAGGTCGGGTGAAGAAGTTATGGCCAAAAGAATCTAACATGTTTATGTCCTTACTCATATGGTACATGTCTTGGAGAAATTGCCATAACTTTTGCTACAAATGTTGGATTGATTTCATGTTTAGATGGTTTAAAATAGGACTTCGAGATCTACAACTTTTATGAAGAACTCAAAGCGAGATTCGGCCTCTAAAAGGATAAAAAATGGAACAGAATATATAAGATGAACAGTGCATAAGAAGATGCACAAAACTAAGACGATGCAAACTAAGACAATCCAAAACTAAGACGATGCAAACTAAGACGATCCAAAACTAAGACAATCCAAAACTAAGATGATGCAAACTAAGATGATGCAAACTAAGACGATCCAAAACTAAGACGATGCAAACTAAGAAGACGCAAACTAAGACAATGCAACTAAGACGATCCAAAACTAAGGTGATACAAACTAAGACGATCTAAACTAAGACGATGCAAATTAAGATGATACAAACTAAGACGATCCAAAACTAAGATGATGCAAACTAAGACGATCCAAAACTAAGACAATGCAAACTAAGACGATGCAAACTAAGATGATCCAAAACTAAGACAATACAAACTAAGACGATGCAAACTAAGACGATCCAAAACTAAGATGATGTAAACTAAGACGATCCAAAACTAAGACGATGCAAACTAAGACGATGCAAACTAAGACGATGTAAACTAGGAAGATGCAACTAAGACAATCCAAAACTAAGACGATACAAACTAAGACGATCCAAAACTAAGACGATCCAAAACTAAGATGATACAAACTAAAACAATGCCAAACTAAGACAATCCAAAACTAAGACGATACAAATTCAGACGATCTAAAACTAAGACGATGCCAAACTAAGATGATGCACCAAAAGATTAGCTACCACTTTCTGGAAGACAGCTTTGTCTAATCCAACCTAGATTATTCTAGATTTTCCCCATACTAAAACAGTGGAAGACAACTTTGTCTAATCCAACCTAGATCATTCTAAAACTAAGAGGATACGAACTAAGACGATGCAAACTAAGACGATGCAACTAAGACGATCCAAAACTAAGACGATACAAACTGAGACGATCCAAAACTAAGAGCATACAATACACACACAATACATTTTGCTCATTACACAATAGCTATAAATAAATTACCCACCTTATAATCTTGAAAATCCAAATTCAGGTGCCCTTCCTCTCGCTCTTGGGTAGGTTCTTGATTTCCTAACACAACCAAAATTTCCATTTAATTCCAATTCAAGTGGAAATCCCCCAAATTTCCATAATCATAACAAAATGGAATTAACACCAATTAAGCTCAAACTTAACCTACTCATAGTTCATGTAGGTTAGAAAACCCAAAACCTAACTTAGAAACCCTAAAAATCAAATGGATTTTTTAAATCATCTTCTTCCAATCCATCACCCATTCTCTACACAAAACACTTTTTGTCTCTCTAGTTCTTTCTCTAACAAGGCAATAAGAAGAAGATAGATTTACCTTGGCAAGATGATTTCCCTTCTTTTTCTTCTTTTCTCTTCTTCCTTTCAAGCTTCCCACTTTTTTTTCTTCTTCTTCTCTCTATTTCACGTTTCTCTTTCAATGGCTTTCACGATTCTCTCTTCCTCCTTCTTCTAATTTTAAGACGCCAATTAGCCTATTTTTCCAATTATGCCCCTCACTTACTTAGACTTTCCCATTTTACCCTTGTTTTGTCTTTTATGACTCTAACCTCTTCAATCCACTAACTTCACATTAACTTTAACTAAGTCCCAAACTTTCCAACTAATTTTCAATCTTTATTCATGCCTACTAAATTAATGACCCAAATTCTAAAAATAAACAATAATGATTAAACCAATAAAAAAACATAAATAAATAAATACATAAAAGAATAACTAAAATTTTTCTTTTTGCTTCCAGGGATTTCTGGTCCAAGGAGGGACAAATGCAAGTTCTAGGGATGTTGACTTCAGCCACTACGAAATCATAAGAATTTTTCTTAGTAGGATAAGTGCCTAGCAATTTCTTCTTTTAGTGACCTTCTTCTCCAAGGAGATCTTCGTATTTAAAGACCTTAGCTACCAACTCATAGAAATCATGAAATTATATATGATGAAATTTCTTCCTTAAGTTAATGTTCAAGCCCCTTTGAGCTAGCTTCATATATTTAGTGTTAAGAAGTGTTATTTGGCATCAACTTCTCATTTTCTTAAAACAAGTGATAAACATATCAATATTCTCACCACTCTTCTGAGTTACTCTTGATGATTATACTATATTAACTTTGGTTTCAGTCCTAAAAATTGACTATAAAACAATCTTTCGATTTCAACCTAGGAAAAATAAAATTCCTGGATAACAAAACATACCACAAAAAGATGGTCCCTTTTAAAGAATTCAAGAACAACCTGAGCTTAAATTAGTTGAAGTTTTTGTAATTTGATAGTTCTTCATATTGTACAGTGATTATAGAAATGTGCTTAATAGTTGATTGACCATCTTTATAAGAAAATAAGTCGAATTCAGGATTCCATAGCCATAAGGATAAGGATTCCCATGATCTATCTGATCTGGATAAAGCTTGTGCAATTCTGGGCGGCCAAATTGTCTTAAACCAGGCCTATACAAGTCCTGAACCACTTCCTTAATAACTTCTATATCAACTTATAATCTCATTTGCAGTAAGGGGATAATGGAATTGTAGTTTACAACTGCAATGTTAACTCCCAGACAATATTATGATCCATTAGCTACATCCTCAACACTAATTCCTTGTCTCCTAGAATTTAGGCTTGATTGTATGTTGGCGTTACCCAAATTAATATGAAGAGGCATCATAGGAACATCTTCTCTCTTTTGTGGAGGAACATATCTCTCATTTACAAAGGGAGTTGTTAGGAGGCGGCTACATTCTCTGACTTCCATTGCATTAGGAGTAAGATTCCCCTGAGTCCTTTAGAGATTTCCTTTGCTAGCATAGGTGAATTCTGCCCAGCGTCGAGTGTAGAGGTCGCATTTGACGTCAACTTTAGAATTTCGTTTATGCAAATGAATTTTTTCTATTGCAACAATTTTAGGTTCTCCCCTATAGGAAAGTTAATTGAAGGCGAGGCTGTTTCTTAAGATTTTTTACCATTTGTGATATAAAGCCTTCATTTCTTACAATTGTAAGGACTTCTTCCTCCAATGTCGACGACAATGATTTCTTTTCCATTCTGTGCTTTTATAAATAGAGTTCCATTGGATATGCCACATTGTTCGGTATTAATTTGGAATACAGGCATACCAGGGAGGAATTCTCCCATAACGTATACCTAACTTCTATTGATGATATCAGCGGGCTTCAGAAATATTGAAATGAAATCTAAAATAAAGAAAGTAATTAATTTTTGCAACAAGGAATCATAAACTACAAAAGGGAATTTGATATAACAAAAGGAAATTCACAAAGTAAAGAAAGTTGGAAAATGACAAAGTATGTTTGAAATAGGCTAATTGATCTCTTTGAAGAATGGTTTTTCTGTATTATGTTGGCCTAGAGATTGTATTGTGTGTCCATCGTCCTTTGTTCTCAAAATGTTGGTAGATTTATAGTTCTCTCAACCTCAAGCTGTGATTTTGCAATAATTACCCACTTCTCTATATTTTACCTAACTACCTACCACTGTCTTCTTAACTCCCATGTTTTGGAATTCTACCTCTCCTAATTGTTTACTTTCCATCACACTTAGCTATATTTTTGTTAATTATCTTCCATCATTTTCTCAAATTTTATTTTTTCACTCTAGTGTCTAACTTCTAATCCATTCCCCCTATATTTCAACTAACTACCTTTCTGCACTATTTTTCTTTAAAATACATATCAATTATGTTTGTCTAGAATTCTTGAATTTTGAACTTCTCCATTGATCATCAGACACATAAATTCTCTAGCCAAATGAATTTCAAATTTCTATATTTAGGCCCCTTTCATTTGTGGATCAAGTGGGCTAAATTTTCTTTAAACTATCAACATTAATATAATAAATGTAAGACATAACATCCCTTTTGTACATATGCGAAGTTAAGATTTTATAACTCTAAGGTTTTAATATAATTTAATATTAATTTGTGATTAAAGATGGAACTAGTTATATATATACATAAATAAATAGTTGTGAATATAATAGAGTTATATTAATTTAATTATAAGGATATTTATTTTAAAATATAATTTTTTTCTTTAAATTCTAATATAATTAATAACTAAGAAGATCGTTTGGCTTCATTTTTGTTTTTCTATTGTAGTTTTTAGTTTTAGTTTTCATTTTTTGTTATTAGTTTGTATTTTTAACTAAAAATAAAAAAAACATGTTTGGCTATTAATGAAAATGTAGTTATATTTCTATTACTGATAATAATTATATATTAGATAAAACTTATAAATATATTATTTTTATCATGAAAAATTAAATATTTTTATTAAAATAAATAATTTAATAATTATTTTTATTGATAAATTAAATTTTATTTTTAATTATTAAAGAAAATTTTATTTAAAATTTTATATATTTTGAATATATCTAAAATTTAAAACTATATTTATTAATAATTATTAAATTATAATTATTTTATTTTTAAAATTTAAATTAATTATAAATTTTAATTTAATCAATAAAATTTAGTTATTCATAATTCTAGATTATTAAATATACAATTTGAAATTAAATTCTTATTGATAATTAATATTAAATAATTAAATAAAATATATTTAGTTGATATTAAATTAAATTATAAAAAATAAAAACAGAAAATAAAATCTAGTTTTTGTAGTTTTAAAAACTAAAATAAAAACTCAAAATTCAATTTTACTGAATTTAAAAAAAAACAGTGCCTAGAGTTTTTATCAAAGGTTGGGACTTAGTAAGATTCCGGAGAATACATCTTCATAAAATCATCATGGCATTAGACTGGTATGTGTGGTTCCAAGTTCAGCTTCTAGTTTTGATGTTTTATACAGTGCTAAGTGCTATCGTACAGCCAATTCAACTGAAAAAAATACCAAAAATAAAAACAAATATGTGACCAACTCTCTACGTGGACTTCCTTTCAATCCCAATCCCAGGCTCCGTTAAAGGTCTTCTCTGTACCTAGATTCATGCTTTCACTTGCGGACTTCCATCCACCATGAAGACTTCTTCACTGGCGACTACACGACCCATTAGGCTTAGCTTTCAAGCAATGTCATTTTCAAGCATCAGAACGTGCAACACCTGTCCTCGTTTCAGAAGGGTGCCTTTGATTAACCTGCCTGGTGTTAGTTTATCCTCGATTACAACCACTAAACGGTTTTGTTCAAGAGCTGATGTTCCTTTGGCAACCGAAGCTGCAGAATCTTCTTCTCAATCGTCTCAATCTCATGTTATTGCCCACAGGATGAAGAAGTTGGAAGCTGTTGAAGAGGAAGTGGAAAAGGTATCAACTTTTTTGCTTCTGCACAATGTTTCTTTGCCTATTTTTTTGTGGTGATGTATTGTTTTCGTATTGTTGTTATTTATTAGATAATGATATCGAACTATTCTATAAACTTGGAGCTTTTGCCGTTAATAACTTCTGCAAATCTTAAAAATTTAATCCTAAATTACGATTACGGTGGTGTGCAGGTGATTTACAGATGTCGCTTCTTGGCCATTCTAGGAGTTTTGGGTTCTTTGATTGGATCCTTTTTGTGTTTCATCAAGGTGAAGTTTCTTAAACTCTAGCCGTTTTAATATGATGTAGAATTCTTGTGGTCATTATGAAAGCTTGAATTCACCTTCGTTAAAGGTGTTTTTCTTTTCTATTATAAATAATACTTGACAACACGACCTTATCCTGGATTATCTTGGATTGGCCTAGTTTCCCACAGACGGAGACAAGTCATGAGCTTGGAAAACAGTCATCCATAGGGTTGAAGGGTTGCACCGTTCCTAAAAAGCAAAAGAAGTCTAAATTTGCTCTGATTTCTTTTCACTTGGATAGAGAAGGGTGACTTATTGTAGAGGTATAAATGGAGATCACCTGTAGCTCCCTAATGGCAGCTATTTACTCATACATCATTTCAATGTGCAGGGCTGCACTTATGTTGTGTCATCCTACATGGAGTACTTTTTCAATCAGGCTAAAGTGATTATGTTACTGGTAGACGCCATAGGTGAGTAAATGATCTCAGAATTCTTTACTGTTGAGGCTTTTGTTTCAGGACTACTTGAATTTCTAAGCTGGTTTACTTTATTCCATTTTATATATCTTGTGTTGCCCAGTTGCAAATATAAAATGCGTTTGTTTTGTCCATAAACAAGTTCAAGGTTTAGTGGAAAATTCTTCTTTCTACTCTATTTGTGCTTACATTTTCTGGTAATGTATAGCTACATTAATACGTTGGGGAATGTCTTGCTATTTTCCTGTCCTTGAATTCATATTTTTCTCTTTCACTTTAATCTTGGTTGTTACCATCATCATCATCATAAGCATCATCAAGATGCCTACGAATGCTTGGAATGTACTACTGTATGATTAGACCAAAGGTGGCTAAAATGCAAAATTGAAAATGGGGTTCATGCTCAGAGGTCTAAAATTGTTTGTTCTGTTTTGAGTTTCCTTTTCTTTAGTTTTAGCTTAACAAAATCTATTAGATTGAAGGTTAGTTTAATCCATGCTTTTGCTTATAGGTTTCAAGAACTTTTGGTCCATTTGGAAAAGTCATGTTTTAGTTGCAACAAGAAGACATGCTTTAGTGAATTTACTTCCTTTTGCTGCTTCCTTTTGCCAGAAGCTGACTTTATCGAGCTGATTTCTCATTTATTTGTGTCAATAAACTTGTGACATAAATGACAAAATGATGCAAACGAGTTTAAAGTCTATAGAAGAAATAAAAAGAAAATTAGTCAACCACAAGCCTTAATTTGGGGGGATGGAAGATAGGAATTGAGTTGATAACAAAGACAAGGGCTAAAATTTAGATTATATTAGGATTGCTTATTAGATAAGAATTAGTAGTCTGTTATATTATTCTATTTTAGCTATGATATCCTAGTTGTATAGGACTTAAATTTTTATTATAATATGATATAAATTAGGAACCCTTTTCTACTAGAATAAAGGTTCTAAGAACTATATATATATGTATGTGTGTGTGTGTATATGTATTCAGTTCTTCATTAATAATAAGCAATCTAAAATTTTTCTACAAACTTGAGTTTTCAACTAGAAGATGTGATGCTTTCTTCTAAGAGTGATTCATAGTTTTCTACCTTCTATTCTTTGTGTTCACTGCAAAATTTCAGAAACCAAAATCCTAACTTCTAGCATATTCAACCCTGAAATCTTAAGCTTAAATATCCAGTAATCAAACCTTAAAACTCCAGCTATACAAAATCTAAAATTGCAGCATTTTTAGCCAAAATCTAACCTTGAAACTTGATAGTTCAGCAGCCTAATATCAGTCATAGTTCCTAATTTCGTGATTTTTAGCTACTAGTTAATAATTCTTCTGTTTGTCCTACATAACAAAAGTTGCATATATTTTGTGAACTCAGTAAATTGCATTTTTTGTTTTTTGTTTTCATTTTCCAATTGCTGGAACATTCTATGCAAAGAAAGTAGGTATTCTGGTTGTGTTTTGACTTTTGCCTTAATAAAAGTATGTTACATACGATTCTTGTTTTATTATTGTGGACTACTGTTTGCACGGATGCATGCTAAATACAGTGATTTCAGTTTTTCTGCTTGACTTTCCATTTATGTTTTGATTCCTTGGTATGTCAATGACTAGCCTTTTCTGCAAGTGAACTTATTTTCTTTTCTACAATAATGGACCAAGTTTGTCTTATTTGGCATAAACAGATGAATAATTATCTGTGCCTTGTTAGATGGGCTCTCACCTTTTGAGTTCTTGAGTGATTAGTTTACCACTTACATCCTTGGAAGTTTTTGTTCACTTTTGAATCATCTCGAGTAATTAGTTTACCACTTACATCCGTGGACATTTTTGTTCTTTTCTGAATCACCCTCCACTCAGCTGTTGCTTGCATTTCTCTGCATGTTGCATTCCAACCCCACAACCCATAGCTCCCACCCCTCAGAAATTTTGTAGTCATGCTGTATTATATATTGTTTCATTCTATAAACTGCATCTCTATATCTTGATTAGGTTGTGTTTCTGTAATGCCCAAAATTGGTTTACAAAATTAGGAATCAAATATCATCAGTCCGACGTGCAAACTACAACTTGATGTTTTCCTTGATAATCCTCTTCTAGGTTGCTATATAGTAACAATGCTGAAAATACTTGGGCGTACTGATATTTGCCCAAATCAGCAGTTGTTATTTTATCTTGTCAATGTCTACTTTTTCATGACAGTGATTGCATGCATTATGTTTCTGCGTTCTTAGTGAATGTTCCTGTGTGAGTGCTAATTATCATATTTGCTGCATGTTTAGATGTCTACCTTTTAGGAACAGTGATGCTGGTCTTCGGAATGGGGCTGTATGAACTCTTTATAAGCAATATTGACACCTCAAAGTTGATATCAGGGAAAAGCATACAGCACAGATCTAGTTTATTTGGCTTATTCACCCTCAAGGTATGTGCATGGTCTCTGCAACTTCGGAAAGTTTACTTAAAAGAGTTTTGTTTCACTTGGACTACCTTTACTACGTTTTATTTTGCCATTTTTACACATTGGTTTTCCTTATCATTCATGCCATTTGTAAAGCAAGTTGGTCGGGAATGGATAACACTGGGATTCGAATCTTATAAGGGTACCTGAGCTTATTCATGTCATGTTTTGCTGAAGTACTCCATTTAAAACATAGTTATCATCCGCCTTTTCTCCCTTTTTCTTTCCTTAATCAAGTATCTGAATAAGGAATTGGAAAACAAAATTGTGCTTCAGACATCAAGGATTTGTGCTTTTCGTTTTACTTGCAGGAACGACCACAATGGCTGGAAGTTAAAACAGTAAACGAACTGAAAACCAAGCTTGGACATGTAATAGTAATGCTTCTGCTTATAGGTTTCTTTGAAAAGACCAAGACAGCAGCCATCCAATCTCCTACTGATTTGCTTTGCCTCTCAGCTTCTGTCCTCCTTTGCTCTGGTTGCCTCTACTTGCTTTCTAAGCTTACTGATTCCAACTGAAACTCTTCTTGTGCCCTTTTCTCCAACGAGTTAGACATCAGCTGTGAACGTTTTGGTTGTAAATATCTAAATATCCGTACATGTGAACGTTTTGGTTGTAAATAACTACATTTCCGTACATGTAAAGCGTCGCAAAACTGTTATATGTATATAAACTAGCAGGTTAACTCTGCGTAAATGCGCAGTAAAAATGTCCGGTGCATTTAATAAAAATTGAAAGGGGTAAGAATTTTTTTAATCATATAAAATAATAAAAATAGCTTAATAAAAATTGGAACAGTTAATTATAAAAATTATAGTAATTAGATGTTTATTTTGATATATTTTCGGTTTATTAAGAAATTTTTTTAATCATATAAAATTATAAAAATAGGTTAATAAAAATTGGAACGGTTAATTATAAAAATGATAGTAATTAGATGTTTATTTTGATAAATTTTTGGTTTATTAGTTTTTTGCGTCGTAATAATATTAATAATAAATGTTAGTATGAACAAAAGTAAGACGAAGTAGCGGTATGACTGTGGGAGGATAAAAAAGTGAGATGGAAGCAGAAGTCAAACTGACAGTTCAGAAAAGTAAGACGGAAGCGTAAGTGAAAGCGAGACGATGGCAAACTGAGACGAAAATAAATTTGGTGTGTTGACTTTCTCTTTGAACTCTTAACCATTACTCTGACTGAATAAATTGCAATAGTTCATAATATGAACGTGATCATGGAAAAAGATTTCGTACTGCGACATTGGAGTGAATGATCAGAAGTAAGTGGAATGTTAAAAGTTTTATCAACTCCGCAACAGTTGGAAAAATGGGTTTAAAGAATCTGGACAGAGTAGAAGGAGATTCTGAGATAAAAATGATTATTTCACGTAGAGAAAGTAGCCGAGTACGAATTATTGAAGAAGGTTCACTAAAGAGAAAAGAGGAGACACTTTTGTTAAGACAAAATGACTTTACGATTAATAATTTTGATGACAAAGGAAAAGTAGACGAATGAAAAGCAGACGGAAGCTAAGTAGAAAAGCAGACGAAGGAAAAGCAGACGCACGCTATTTGAAAAGTAGACAGAAGCCAAGTAGAAAAGCAGACGAAGCAAAAGCAGACGGAAGCTATTTGAGAAGCAGACGGAAGCCAAGTACAAAAGCAGACGAAGCTAAAGCGTGAGTCTTCAGTTCGTAGAAACGAAGTTTCAGTGGGCAGACATTTTCACTAAACCATTAAGTGAAGAACGATTCAAGGAAATCAGATGGAACCTTAACATGGTGATGCTAAGTGATAAACCGTCTGATAAGTGAAAAACGGTGAAAATGACTTTACGATTAATAATTTTGATGACAAAGGAACAGTAGACGAATGAAAAGCAGAAGGAAGCTAAGTAGAAAAGCAGACAAAGGAAAAGCAGACGCACGCTATTTGAAAAGCAGACAGAAGCCAAGTAGAAAAGCAGACTGAAGCTATTTAAGAAGCAGACGAAAGCTAAGTATAAAAGCAGACGAAGCTAAAGCGTGAGTCTTCAGTTCGTAGAAACGAAGTTTCAGTGGGCAGACATATTCACTAAACCATCAAGTGAAGATCGATTCAAGGAAATCAGACGGAACCTTAACATGGTGATGCTAAGCGATCAACCGTCTGATAAGTGAAAAGCATTCAAAATGACTTTACGATTAATAATTTTGATGACAAAGGAAAAGTAGACGAATGAAAAGCAGATAGAAGCTAAGTAGAAAAGCAGACGAAGGAAAAGTAGAAGCACGCTATTTGAAAAGCAGACGGAAGCCAAGTAGAAAAGCAGACGAAGCAAAAGCAAACGGAAGCTATTTGAGAAGTAGACGGAAGCCAAGTACAAAAGCAGACGAAGCTAAAGTGTGAGTTTCAGTTCGTAGAAACGAAGTTTCAGTGGGTAGACATCTTCACTAAACCATTAAGTGAAGAACGATTCAAGGAAATCAGACGGAACCTTAACATGGTGATGCTAAGCG
>JAOSBP010000005.1:10529354-10542738 GCA_027563825.1 Erythroxylum mucronatum
TCATGAATTCCTCTTTCTTTATACCTGAATAATCATGAATAATTCTTCAATTAATCAAAAAGGCTCGGGGCCTAACATAGGTTTTCAATAACAACCATAATAAAAGGCTGCTCCATTCTCATTTAAGTCAACAACATTTCTCAAAATCCTCTCTTTTGTTTGGGTTCTGTATTGTGGTCATCATTTGTCGAAGAACCATTATTAATTGAATCAGTATTATTCTTTTGATCTATTTTCATTAACGAAGTTATACTAAGTTTAACTTATACCTTCAGGTGTTTGTTGCGAGTTCTTAGTTATGCATTTGATGTATGAGTTGTGTTTATGGTTGTGTTTTGAACATGATTTACTGTCTATCTTTGTTATTTGTATATGAGTTGGCTTCTTCCCAATGACCTTTAACGCTTCCTTCATCAAAGCTTTGTAACTATTTGATGAAAGGTCTTCAAGAGTATTTTACTTTAATTCATTTCCATTGATAGTAATATAGCCTAATATAGATAATACCATATTTTTGTACATCAAGAACATAGTCATGTCCATTCTACTTTAAATTCTAAATTTTGTATGTGATACAAACTACACAATAGATTTCTGAAATTTTAGTAAGGATAACTTTCATATCATTAGGCACATTGAAGATGTATAAATGCTTAACTGGACTACTTTCATTTATTATTGAAATTCGAGTTGAACAAATCATCATTTTATTCTAAATCAACATTTGCAGAATATACCTCTTAACATTATTAATCAAGGAATGTAGACATGACGACTAGTTCCGAATGACCCTAATTCATTTAGTTACGAGGAATGTGGCAAAATTGTCTCTACTAAAAAAACAAACAATGCAGAAAAAATCTTCACTTCATACATCAATCATCGTTTGCCTTTAATGGTCGATCTCCTGCTTCAAGGTGTTTAGTATCATCCAAACAACGTCACTTTCCTTATTATGTACATCTCATTTCCTTTTATGAATCTATTATATATACATATTCACATTTGATAGTATATATTACATGTTGTTTTAAACTTCCTTGAATCTCAAAAATGACATGTGTGCCCATAAAAGCGGGAATGCTGTCACAACGGTTCGTAAATGATTAGGGAAATTGGTTGTTTTATAAAATTCGTCAATTCCACAGACTTTATCTGGTCATTCACGTATACATGTCACTCCAATGTCGGTTCGTTTAACGATTTACTAATCTGACAATATCTAAGTTCTATACTGATTGTGTTGATTTAAGCAAATAGTTACCAAATGTGTTGCAAATTACTGTACAACCTTTGGTAATGATTGTTTTGAAATCGTTACTGAATGTGGACCATTTAGTGACGATTTTCAAAAATCATCACTGAATGTGCAACATTGGGTGACGATTTTCAAAAATCGTTACTGAATGTGTAACATTTGGTGACGATTTTCAAAATTCATCACCAAATGTTAATCTTTTGGTGACACTTCCAAATATCGTCACCAAATAGTTACTTTTAGCGACAATGTAAACAATATAGCAAAAAACCAAACGTCTTTTTAGTGACAATTTTATATAATCGTCGCCAATTGTGAACCCTTTGGTGACGATTTCGGACATTGGTCACCAAATGTTTAACAAATTATGGTGACGATTTTTGAAAAGCGTCACCAAAAGTTCATTTAGCGATGAATTTTTGAAATAGTCACCCATTGTGGATCATTTTTGAAACGATTTTTGGTAATCGTCACTAAATGCTCACCATTTGGTGACGATTTTTGTCATTCATCACAAAATGTTGCTCCTTTTGCGACGCTTTTTTAGTTAGTCGCTAAAGGCTTAGTTTTAATGGCAATTTGGAAAACGACAATAAGATAACTTTTGCCGGCAATTTTGCGAACGTCGCAAAAAAAACGTAACTAAATGTCTATTTTGTTATAGTATACTATCAAGTTATAAACTTTAGAGTAACGAGTATGAATAGTTTCGAGAAACGTACTTTCCTCTCTTGAATCCGTTAAAAGTTCATTATGAAGATTTGTATTGTTTGAGATATCATATATGTGGCTTCTTTCTCATTTTTCTTTTGAAAATATATCATTCCTTAGGATCCATAATTGATCATTAAAATAGTGATTTTTTTACCTCAATCTTTAAAAAAAGTTAAAAATCGCCTCTTTTATCATGCTTAATATCTTAATTAAGCTAGCTAGTTAGCCTTTAAAAATTTGTAAACTTGAAAAAAATATATTATTTTTTAAGATGAAGTTTTCAAGGCTTTTAAACAACTATTGGTTAGCAAAAGAAATAGAGCTGACAACAGATTTTGTACATGATATGTACCATTAGATAAGATTCGTGTTAATATATATGTATAAATACATGTAGAGAGAAAAAAAAATTTAAAATCTTGTTTAATAGGACAAACAATGGTTGAAGCTCATCTTCATCCCATATTATCATCAAACCCTGAATTCTGCTTTGAAAAGATTGACGTTCCTAATTCTTTTCTTGTCCTTTATGTTGTCTACATCCCACTTGATTAACGTTATTTACAACTTAAAATAGTGGTCTTTGTGTTTGTTACCTGCTTTGCTCCATTAATTCAGTATTTCCAGTTTTTATTTTCCCTTATATAGGAGGAGCCCCCAAAAAAAAAAGCAAAAGTAGCTAGGATACTTTTGTCATAGGCTTTGTAGTTTTCGTTTATATTGCAAATCCTGACTTTTAGATTGAAGATTGGAATTTTAAATGGACTTACTTGAAAAGTATAGATAGCGTTGTAACCAAAAGTATAATAATATATAAACCTTACTTTAAAAAGATGTTAAGTATCATCTAGTCTATCATTTAGCTTAAGGTGTACTTTATCAAAAGAGTTCACCGAGCATTTGATCACTACTATTCAGACCCACCTAAAGACTCAAAGGGTCAAATGTAGAGTTAATCTAATTTATCAATTTATTTTATTAAATATGAAAATAAAATAATAATTAGACCAAAAGTTAAATAGACAAGAAGTTTAAAATTTAAAACATTCAATTAATGTTAGACTGTCGTAAAATTGGATAAAGGTTGAAAAAATTAAAAATTTTGAAATATGATTGAAAAAAATGGCTAAACCAATTGAAAATCTTAAATTTTAGTAGATGTTAAGTAAAAATTAAATAATTTATTTTGATTTAAAATAGATTAATTTACGAAATTAATTAATAAACTTATCATTTTTAATAAAAAATTATTAAAGTTAACTAAAAGAATTAAAAACTAAATTAAAAAATTGACTGATTCATAATTTTTATAATACACACCAAATCAACATCTTAAATTGCTACTTTTGAGTCGAATAAAAAAATTTAAACGAGATGTATATGGATATATATTTATAGCTTTTGAGTTATATCTCGATGATCACATTACTTAATTATTTAAGGGAGACAGATTAGGTTCTTAAGGATGCAAGTTTGGCATATATATGTACTTTCAAAGGACAAAGCTGTGGGGCAGGATTATTCTTTAGTGGGGGAGGCGTATGGTATTGCTCTGTGATAGTGATATGATCAAAATGCTTTAAAACTAGGAAAAGAAGATACCTAACCCTTGGCCACCATTTTGAGCTAAGAACCCAAGATCGACTCTCCATCGTCTTCCTTCATAAAATTTCTCAAAAACACAAAACCGTTTCGAATGTTGTCACCTGCAGTAGGGTGTCAACTATTTCTTATTAATTATGCCCGCCACCAAGAAGATAACCCCAAAGAGAACACATCCGCTTTGGTGGTTCGCTGCTGCCGTCTGCACCGTCCTAACTTTGGCCGTGATCCTGGGAGGCATCGTCGTGTTCGTGGGTTACTTGGTTATCCACCCGAGAGTGCCGGTGATCAGCGTAGCGGATGCCCACTTGGACCAGTTCCAGTACGACATAGCTGGGATCCTTGTAACTCAGTTAAACATCATTATAAGGTCAAAGAACGATAACACCAAGGCTCATGCAAGCTTCTCTGATTTCAAGTTGACCCTTCTCTTCGAAAACATGGAAATAGCTAGACTGGAAGCGGATCCCTACGAAGTAAGGAAGAACGACTCTTTGGATTTTAACTTCGTGGCAACATCTATGCCCGTGCCATTAAATCCTGAACAAATGGAAGACGTTGGCATATACTTGAACCAGGATCGAGCTATTTTTCATTTGACAGGAGACGTCCGAACTCGTTGGAGAGTAGGGCTTCTTGGGTCCGTCAAGTTCTTGTGTCACCTGAATTGTCAGCTTATTTTTCGTAGATCAGATGGAAGCTACATACCTTCTCGTTGCACTTCCAAGACCAAATAATGATCTCTCAATTCTTTGTTTCTTTTTGGATCAAAACATAGTTCAACCCCTTGTCAACAACGTTAAATTGGCGGACTGCCATGGCAATAATTGCGGACATAATTGCAGCAATTACGAACTTAATTCCTGAAAATAGAGTTGTAATTTAGTAAATTGCAATAATTTTCATAATATTAAGTATGCCTGTAGACGGTAATTTAAAGATATGAGTACATTATTTTCTCTTTTTTAATATTTTTATTTGACGAACACATTTAGTGTAGTCACATAATAATAACATATTTTAGCTAGAACCCAATTAATTACTTATTTTTCCCACCTTAATTTTGCTATTTTTGGTAAGCAGTAACAATGATAACATGCTAAACATCTGTTCTATAGCCAATTATTAAAGTTTTGCTGCCATTTTAGAGTGGCGTGCTTATATATTAATCATAATTTTAATTCACCTTGAAATAGAAGAGAACCAGCAATCTTCATTTTAAGATTTCAGTATATTTATAGTTAAAAATAATAGTGTATATAGTGTTAAGTTATTTGAAGATTTTAGGCTTTCTAACGAAGAAAATGATAAGCAAAAGAAAACAGAGGAGTGATGTGCTGGGGCAAAAAGAGTGAAAGGGAGAGAATTGTGACCAAAATAAACCATACATGAAATTATCCAGAAATACAAAGCAAGACCCACAAGCACAAAAGAGCAGATAAAAAGAAATCAATGCACCTTTAGTTGCCTTTCTGCACACTTTTCTTCATAATCCTGACAATCTTGGTCGCTTTTACTTTTTCCAATTGCTTGCCGTCATTACTTTGAGGCTAAGCTTTCTTTATGAAAACAACCAAATAAACATTCAAGCGCTAGTACGAGTTTGGGACTGGTAAATTGTTGGAGACGTCGCTAAACTATGGAATGCTGGCATTACTTTAACAAAAGTTAGTACTTGTGCAATGTGTACAATCCATTACCACAATTAATTATCGAGGTCTGTACTTGATTGTCCCTGATTAAATTTTATTCCTGCTTCAAACTTCAATGGCATCCCACTACTGCAGCTCCAATTTTGGCGCTCCTTTTTTACTCCCTAACTTACACTTGGGCAGAAGTTGTTCAGCCCGTGAGATGGACATCTAGATAGGTTTGATCAAAATATTCTTTTATGAATTTTAGATTATATAAGTTGTATGTGGAAACAACATTAAAAATTACTTGAATTTAATTACATACGGACTTGATTAATGAGATTATAATACTATAGATATAGATGTTAGGCCACTTTCTTCAAGATATTATAATAAATCCAGATACCTTTAAGCCTAAATAGTTATTTTTTCATTAAAATAATTAATGTATATCAACTAATGCTTGTGCTTTTGAAATCAAAAGCGCAGCTAGTATTTTCATAAGGCGTGACAAAGAAAATCCTGATATTACCGACGGAACGTAGAGTAACCGTCAGTAAATATCAAACATTTTACCAACAGTTTGTGATCGTCCATCGATAAATATAGTGCATTGTACCGACGAACCTTAGTTTTCCGTCGGGAAAGAATATTAAGAATTTTTTTAAAAAATTTTGACATTAAATTTTATTTCATGATCTTATGATTAATGCATAATTTCAACTGTTATGAAATATCTGTGCATAATATTTTAATTTGTTTATATATTTAATTTGTTTAAACAGAAAGTTGATTGATGATATAAAGTTAAAATTATCTTAATTGATAATAAAAACATTATAATGTACGTAATAAGTTTTTCTGATTCAAAGCAAATGACTACAACAATCCTAATGTCCTGGTGACCGCAGGTGCTCTGAGGGGCTACCCCTCGCCTTCAACTCATCCACCTTAAACCCTTTTCTAACAAATGCCCATTAACTTCATCAATAGGAAGAAAACATTTGTGTTTGCACTTTTTACATAGACATCTAATCTTTGACCCATCCATATATGCAAGTTGAGAACATGCATAATGAATAAAAGCTTCAATTCTCTCAACAAATTCAAGATTAATGAAACCATCAGGTGTTAATCGTCTATACATCCAAAATCTATCAACATTACTCATTTTTGCAAAACTGTTAATTTAAAACAGTGATTTCATAGTTAGTATCATTCATGTTCACCAGAGATGACAAAACATCTAAGATAAGACTTATGAATCAAGAGAACAAGTTCTTGTTGTGACTCCTAGGCTCTTGGTATTTTTCACTGATAAGCCTCACGAGAGTTTCATCACAGGTTATGGATTAAGGTTTATAGGTTGAGATCTAAAATATTGTGAAATTGAAGATCGAGCATATATGTTTGTAATCATATATGTTATAAGAGAATTAATGTTAGAAGTTTGATATTTAACCTATATTAAATATGTATTAGTGCCAAATATATTAAGTATTCATAAAAATATCAATACATATTTTAATAAATTATTTTAACATATGCAAAATTTAAAAAAATGCATGTAAAAATTCACACATGAAAAGTAAAGAGAAGTTAATCATTTCAAAGAGCATCAATGAAATAACGGATTGACATAATTAAGATAATTGGAACTATAATATAAGTCAAACTCATCCTATATGAATTTATCGATAAATCGAAGTTCATACCATAAACAAGTTTAAGTTGGTGCAGGCCATTTAAATTAAAAATGTAGGAAGTTCAAACCGCAAACAAATACCTAAATTAAACCAAGTTTTAAAAAAAGTAGTAAATAACAAAATCATTTACCTCAATCGACGTGCAGAAAGATCTTCCAGAAGTATGTGAAGGAAGATGATGATGGAGCTAGAATGAAAAATATAGAAAGTGATGCAAATTCAATTAAAATGTTTAGAAATTAATTGTTGACATTATCAAAAAGAAATGGAAATGAATGTCATTTGAATACCTGCTAAAGCTTCTCTTCAATCTCCTTCGAAATAGAAATAGTGCCAATAAATTAGTTCCTACAACCAAGAACAAAATTGTTCATAGTTTAGAAAGCTGGATATATTAAAACAATCATATTAAACGAACATGTTAGGATCAATGGTGAGCAATATTGATTTAAAGGTGATAGATATTAAAGAATTGACTAATTGAAACATAGAGGATATCTTTATCATTGAAAGTCAAGAGAAGGATAGATGAATGAGTGTTATAATGAAGGACATCAACTATGCTTGTCTTCACTCAAAAAGTCTACATAATATAGCGTTAAGTTAATATGCAAGTTAATATGTTCATATGTATACCGAGTAGTTAATTTCTTCAATAGTTTTGACAATTGTTTACCCCTTAGCTATCAGACATTCCTTCTTCAATTGTTTTGACAATTGTTAACCCCTTAGCTATCACAATATAGGGGACAATATCTTATTAACTTAGGAATTTTCAAGAATTACCATAAGAAGAAATATATCAAAAGTTGTACTTTCAAATTATATTTTTCTATAGCTTTTGATTTAGTTAGTTCGGAGCTTCATCTTTAACATCTTAACAGCTTTTGGACTTCCCTCTTCTTTCATTAGATGGTTATAGCAATATATGTTAACAATATCTTTTAGTATTTTGGTCAATAAAGAACTTACTCAACTATTTAATAAAGTCAAGGGCATCATCATCTCCTCATATCTCTACTATATTTATTAAAGCTCTCAATCGGGCAATGGATAAGAACATTGAATAGGAATGGAAGTTTAATTATCATTATAAAGGAAAAATACTTTGCTTATTGAAATTGTATTTTGTAGATGATCTTTTATTGCTTTATAAATTCAACACGTATGTTTTATCTACATGCTTTACTTTAAATGTTTTATAAATGTTAGGATTTATATAAGAATGTTATGAGTTAAATTTATATTGTGGGAAAATATTATAATATAATTTTCATTTTTTGTCAGCGTTCAAAAATAAATTATTATTTACAAAATATTCAAATTAAAATTTGAGTGAATAAAATTTAGACAACAAATGTTTGAAATCTAAATACAACATAAATTTAAATACTACACAATTCTAATAACACAACATGTATATAAAACTTATCTCTAAGATTCAACTTAGTTATATGATTTATAATCAATTGTCTCGTACAAATATACTCCATATTCATTGCTATTTCTTTATTATGTTATTGATATAATTATAGTTGGTATCTTTGTGTTTGGTTTACATTGATACTTAGGGTCTCTAGTATATATGAATGTTCTCTTTATTGGTTCTTAATGCATTTATTTGACATTCAATCAATATTTACTAGTTACTAGGAGGAAATGAAGACAAGGTTAATGACAGACGGCGGACGGGAAAGGAGAAATCGCAGCAGGGAGGAAGAAGAAAGAAGGAGAGCGGACGGGTGGGAGGGACCTTCGGGTGTGTTTTAAGGTTAATAAAACGACGTCATTTGGTGTTAGGGTGGGAGGGACCTTCAGGTGTGTTTTAAGGTTAATAACACTAAACAACGTCATTTTCTTTAAGTTAATAACGTTTAACCGCTACCAGACGATGACGTATATGTTGGAAGTTTACCGACAGAATTTTCCGTTGCTAATAATCCGTTGAAAAATTTAAAACTTTATTATTCCGCCATCAATTCCCGCCTTATTTGTCGACGGTAATTGTTTCGTTGCTAAATTATATTTTCGCGTCAACTTTTCCGACGGAAACATAAAACAGTAGGTAATTTGTAACGGTTTGTTTTTCGTCATTATTTTTTGCCAATTCCTTATTTTCTTATAGTGTTACTATCTAAAATGTATAATAGTTAGTTCTAAAAATAGAATTTATTGTGTGAAATTTATAATAACACCGTGTCATTATTAACATGACATTAATTTACAGAGAGTTAATTTTATTAAAAATTTCATTTATTCAGGGTATGTTCTGAATGTTCTAAAAATGTTAAAGTTCAATTTAAACGCTTCACAATATTAAGCTAAAGGTTGTATAATAAAAGTTAAAATTAAGAATGTAATTTTGATGAATTAAATATCTATGTGAGAACATCAACACATTTCCACTCTTTTAAAACAGTAAAACATGGAAGTTTCCTTTTAGGACAGAGTCAAAAAATCAACTGAGGGAAAAACCGCTCTGTATTTCAACTCACATACAAGTCTATTTATACAGAAAACATAGGCCCGTGTTGTAGTGTTGTTAGTGCTAAAAGAACTAAAGAACATAATTAATAAACTTCTAACTATAATTAGTTACAGCAACTATTAACAATCAGTTAATATATATTATTCTTTATGCCCCTCCCCCCCCCAAGTTGGACTTTTGTGAGCATCAAACAAAGCCAACTTGGAAAATAAGCTATGGAATAATGATGAACAAAGGGGTTTGGTGAACAAATCGACAATATGAAGATGTGATGGAATATGAACTGGAACAATTAACCCTTGCTTGAATTGATTACGAACCACACGACAATCAATGTCAATGCGTTTAGTTCATTCATGGAAGACAAGGTTAGAAGTGATATGAATGGAAGACTTGCTATTGCAGTGCAAAGTAATTGGCTTCTGTACCGGAACCTTCAAATCGCCTAGCAAATAAGTAATCTATATCAACTCACTCGCTGTTGAAGCCATAGATATGTACTCAGCTTCAGAGGAACTTCGAGAAACAGTATGTTGACGCTTGGTCTTCTAGGAGATAGGACAATCGCCCAAATATATGCAAAAACCAGTTAAATACTTTATGCTTATTTGGCAAGAAGCACAGTCTGCATCAGAATAAGCTGTAAGCCTTAAGGTGTATGTAGCTAGAAAAAATAATCCCATAGAAGGAGCATTCTTCAAATATTTTAAAACATAAAACACATAATTCAGATGATTTTCTCTAGGCAGCTGCAAATACTAACTTAATTGTTGCACGCCATAGGGGATATCAGGCCTAGTAAAGCCTAAATAAAGAAGCCTCCTAACTAAACTCCTATATTTATGAGGATCCTCAAGAAGAGGACTATCATCATGTTCTAGGGTAGAACCCTTTGGAAAAGGAATTTTCTTGGGTTTAGCTGCCAAAAGACCTGCATCATCTAATAAATCCAAGACATATTTTTCTTTGATTAAGAAAATTGTCATTTAGTGTTCGAAAAACCTCTAATCCCAAGAAATATTTTCCTAAGCCCAAATCCTTAATTGTGAACCTCTCATCTAATGTATGTTTCAATCTACAAATTTCACCATCGGAATTTCCACTGATGAGTAAATCATCAACATAGACAAGTAACATGAAAAAACAACCATTCTTGTCTAGAACAAACAGGCAGTGATTATGAGGAGATTGAAGAAAACCAAAATCAAGCAGATCAAAACTAGTTAGTTCAATGTTCCATTGTCTGGAAGCTTGCTTTAAACCATAAAGAGAACTTAGTAACTTACAAACTTGACTATCCTTTGCTACTGTATAACCTTCAGGTGGTATCATGTAGACTTCCTCATCTAAAAACCCATGAAGAAAGGCATTGTTAACATCTATTTAATGCAGAGTTGTTATAGCCATAAATAGTCTCATTGTGACAACCTTTGCAACCAGAGAATAACTATCATAGTAATCTTCCCCATACATTTGATTGTACCCTTTTGCAACCAACCTTGCTTTATGTTTGTCAAGAGTGCCATCAAATTTGAGCTTCAATTTGTAAACTCACTTACTCTCTATGACCTTCTTGCCTTCAGGTAGATTGGTGAAAATCCAGGTTTTGTTTTTCTCTAGTTCTTGAAGTTCGGTGTTCATGACAGTAACCCATTCTAGAACTGCTTTTGCTTCTTTATGATTTCATGGAGCCTTCATAGTACTAAAATGAGCTAAGAAATGAATATAATCTGTCGGAAGTGTAGTATTCCTGAAAGCACAAACGACATTGTTAACAATATAATCGGAAAGCCAAGATGGCCCTATTACATTCCTGGTTATTCTTCTAAAAGGGGCAACTTCACTTGAAATGGGTAATACATCTGCCACAGGCACGTCTTCATCCACTACAACTATATTTTCATCAATAATTACAGGAATAGTATTTGTAATTGAAGGAATAGGATCAATTATAGGACACACTGGAGTGGGAACTCCTACATTAGAAGAAGGAATATCAATAAAAGGATATACGGTTTCATAAAACACCACATCCTTGGAGGTATAAAACTGTTGAGAAGAGACATCATATACTTTATACCTTTTTTGGCCGGGAACATAGCCCAAAAAGATACATTTTTTTGCTCTGATATCAAACTTGTCCTTCTTAGGACTAGTATTTGTCATATAACATAAACACCCGAATGCTCTCAAAGCATTATAATTTGCTGGTCTTCCAAGTTACACCTCATATGGGCTCTTCTAATTCAACACAGAAGATGGCAACTTATTTATCAGATAAGTAGCATGAAGTATAGCCTCTCCCCAGAAATTCTTAGGTAGATGAGCCTATTGCAACAAAATTCTAGAAACTAGATCTATACTAGGATTATCGGACCATCTTCAGCTAGCAACTTAATCTTGCTAGTTACGAACCCTAATTTGTGTTTCGAAGCCAATGCCTTCCTCATTAATGTGCTCCAAGTTCAATAATTAAAACCATTGAGAGGAATAGAAACTAGATCCACACTAGGATTATCGGACTCTTTCAAATTCATCGGAGCTTTTTTGAATTCAGCTCCCCGTTCATCACCAACCGCCATTATTGCGTAAGCACAGAAAACAATCCATCAAAAAAATAACAAATCAGCAAAACTCAATTTCAATCAACTGGACAAGAATCACTTTAACTATAATCAGCTAAGAAAGAATCCATGAAATCTTTAAATATAGATCTAGATCTCGAAGAAAACGGTTACTAGCTCTGATACCATATAAAGAGACAGAGTAAAGAAATCAACTGAGGGAAAAACCGCTCTGTATTTCAACTCACATACAAGTCTATTTATACAGAAAATATAAGCTCATTTTGTAGTGTTGTTAATAGCATATGGATTCCTGATGAAACAACTAATGGGCCCTTTTGAAGAAAATGTGGGTCTAATTTTGATCTACAAGGCCCATATCAAAAGTTGACGTGTAATAGAAAATTACCATGTTATAAACTGTGCTCTCTACGTGGCAAACTTGTCACTGTATAGTTGCCACGTGGAGAAGATTATATTACATCTAATTGTGACTGACGCTTAATAGCCTTGTAGGGTTTATGGTAGTGTTGGCAAACAACTTATTAATTATTTTTTAACTTGTTAACTAAAAGTTAGCTTTTTGATCATCTTAAAAAGTTATTGATGTGCTTGGTGAATAACTTATTAGTTAGCTTATTTAACTCCAATAAGCTGATTTCTAAAAGCTTCATAAGAGGAGCTTTTAGAGTTAGTTGTTTGCCTAATGACAGTATTGCCCTCCGCTTTACTCTATACTTTTGCTCTGTGTTTTTTTTAAGTTGGCTTTTTTTATTATACAATTTTGTCGTGAAGTTTGGAAGAATATAATAAAGGAATTAATTAAACTTTTTAATCTTTATTTAATTTTATAGTATTAGTTTACATTTAAAAATACCATAATATTAAGTTTTTGAACATAAAAAGTCACATCAAATTAATATTTTTTATTATATTATTTGTGTCATACTATAATTATAGATATTTTTAACTTATTAAAAATAAAATTCATACATATTATATGAAAAAATATTAATATGATATAGCTTGCTGCATCATTTATATTAATAGAGAATTTAACGTTGGATTATTATTATTGTTGTTGTTGTTGTTGTTGTTGTTTATTATTATTATTATTATTATTATTATTATTATGTTTTTTTATTAAAGTTATAAACTTAATTTTTGTAAAAATAAATATCTAAATCTAAATTCTTATAAGAATATTTAACGAAATACTAAGAAATATAATATTCATGCCTTTATAATTTTTAAAAAAATTATGTCTTCATAAGTCATTGTTATTAGACTATTAATGTTAACAGCTAAAACTCTTTGAATTCCAAAACATCTAGAATAGTATTGACCATTCGTTGTATTACACTGCTAGTGTACTACGTAGTCGACAAAAATGTCATAATGAATTCTTAAATGAATTA
>JAOSBP010000005.1:10563239-10578321 GCA_027563825.1 Erythroxylum mucronatum
TTATTTGTCTTTGTATTGTATGATTAGATGTTTAATGAAATATGTATTTTACATTTATGAATACATTTATATTTGCCCCCATTGAGCAAAATTTTTGGCTTCGCCCCTGAGGTCTCCTGCAATTGCTAATATCAATCATAAGTATAAGGATTCTTTGACCCGTTAAGAGAGCTTATGTTTTGAAAAAACTGTAACAAGAACTTACCCGCGTCCCGAAAAGCAGTTTCTGTGAAGGTGGCAGTGGATTCGCACTCGTTTCACTTTGGAAAGCTTGTTTGAAGTTATAGAGACCGAAATCAGATATTTTTTGCATTTCTTCGTTGCTTACCCTTTCATGTTTGATCCGAGATAGGTAACTAAGGTACTGTTACGTATTACACGTGGTATCAGAGTGGTGACGTAATCGGGTGGTTAAAAATGAAGATTTTTCAGTTTTCTTTCCATAAGGTTTTTAGAGATTTAACTTCTGTTTCTCGATTTTTTGTTGCTTTTTATTGCATGAAAGTATGATATATGTGTTTAGTCTTGAGAAATAGCGAGGACGATAGAGACGTCAATTGTGTGTGCCACATGTGCCCAGCGGGTGAATAGTACCGCCTGCGGGGAGGTACAACGTGCCAGCCACGTGAGTGGACAATGTCGGGCCACGTGTCGGCACGTGTAATGTACACGCCATCGAATAAGCGTGTGTGGGAGCGCGTCTGGCTTTTAGTGCCATAAATTTATATTATCATCATATGCGGCTGAATTGTAAGAGGTAATGACTTATAACATGTAATAGTTATATGTCGATCTTTTGCTGCTCATTAAACATTTTCCTTGTTAAGTTAGCACTCTGCATTCAT
The DNA here is from genome assembly GCA_027563825.1 of Erythroxylum mucronatum. Lineage (NCBI taxonomy): Eukaryota > Viridiplantae > Streptophyta > Magnoliopsida > Malpighiales > Erythroxylaceae > Erythroxylum > Erythroxylum mucronatum. The sequence continues at coordinate 10,564,085 of JAOSBP010000005.1, forward strand.
CAATGATGAATTTAACTAATAATGTATCATCATAAATCTAACTAATACTCAGCAAGCATTGCTCTTAAACCGTCCACATGAAGCACATATTTGAAGTGAGGTAGTCTATCCACGCAAAGGGTTCCTCTCCCAATTATCGTAGCTTTCTTTCCATAACCAAAAATAATGTGGCCATCCATACAACTTTGGTAATCCATCAAGTAGCTTTTTTCATCTGCCATATTCCGTGAACACCCACCTTCAAAGTACCATCCATTATGAGAAGTAGTGCGCGTAGATTTAAGAGCCACAAGTGCTTGTAGTTGATTCTTTCTAACTGTTGGTTGCTGTTGAAAATTCTTCAAAGATTATCTAGATTTTCTGTTTTGAGACATCTAAAACAATATTTGTAATAACTTATAGCAATTTGGCCTTATATGATTGTTTACACCATAAAAGTGACATGTAAGGACAAACTTTCGGTTCCTCTTTGAAGTTTTTCCTTTAACAAATCTAGCTTCATCATTTTGCCCATTATTTAACTTAGAACATTCATTATAACCAACACCTTGAAAATCCCTTTAGTTTTACCAATTTCTAGCAATCGTTCTAACTTTCGATACCACCACTCAACATTCTTATTTCTTTTTTGGTATTTACCAACGTTAGCTTTATTTCATCAGGTTCATCTATTGTTGACAACAACTTCCTCTCTAGATCTTAAATGACACCTTTCATGGTTGTATTCTCCTTCTTTAGCTTCTCATTTTACTTACACGTTTTCACCTATTTGGCATAAATTAATTCATAAGCCTTGCAAATGTCTTCCTTTTTAAATTACGAGTCACTGTCATCACTGTCATAATTTGAAATAAAAATTTGGACTGATTCATTTGTATTTTCCCCGTCTGGACTTTTGTGGTATAAAGCAACCAATGCTACATAATTACTCATAATTTCTTCTTTGCCACCATACTCACTTTCATATTCATTTTCACTCCAAGTGCTTATGTAAGACTTCTCTTTTCTCTTTTTAAGAATGTTAGCACATTCCGCTTGTACATGTCCAACACCTGAACATTCATAACATTGTATCTTCTTTGGTTTTCTTCCAGCTTTTTGAGTTTTTGCTTGCTGTTCAAAATTATTGTTTGAAGAACTCCCACCATTCTACCTAAACTTGGGTTTATCTTTCTTCACCTTCTTTAGCCACTTACTGAAACTTCTTGTCAGTAACATTATATTTTCATTTTCATCATAGTGTCTCCTAAATCATTAATAGATTTACCAACCCCAGCTTGCAATGCCAACCCTTTGTTCTTCTCACTCTTATCTCTCCACAGGAACATCTCAAAGTTTTTAAGAATCCCAATTACTTTATCCAAGCATAACTCGTTAATATCATGAGCTTCTTCAATGGCTGCAATTTTCGATATGAATCTAAGAGGCAATGATCTCAATGTTTTCTTGACAAGTTTCATATTTGAATACTTCTTCCCAAGTTGATGTGTTTGATTGGCAATATCACGCAGTTGCTTATGAAAGTCACCGATGGTTTCACTTTCTTCCATCTTAAGCTATTCAAATCTAGTTACCAACATTTGAAGTTTTGAAGCTACCACAAATTTTGACCCCTCATGTATTGTGTGTAATGTGTCCCATGCTTCTTTTACTGATTCACACATTGATATCATACTGAAACGCCCTTCATCCACAACGCTGAAAATTGCATGCATCGCTTGAGGATTACCAAGCGGTCCCTCTTCATCAACCCTGGTCCATTCAGATAGATCTTTAGGTACCGCTTCATTCTTTTCACCAATCATCATTGGATGACTCTACCTATTCACCGTAGAAGTCCATGCTTTAGTTCCTTGTGCTTGAATAAACACTTTCATTCTTAATTTCCAAACATGATAGTTGGAAACATTGAGTAAAGGTAGCCTAGTGATTAAAGCCCCTTCTTTTGTAGCCATGAATGTGGAACACAAATCTACATTAACTTGACGCACCAAGTTCTGATTTAGTGAACCAAGCTCTAATACCAATTGATAATACCCGAAGGTTGTAGTTCTGCAATAAATATGTTATGTTGCAGTTGCTTTGAACTAAACCTGATGGTTGCTTAATATAAAACAATTGTGTTAACAACTGTCAATTTTTCCATAATTAAAACATAAACAGAAAAATCAACTATGCAATAAGTAAATCAACAACCGAAATTTTGTAACGCAATTCGGCATACTTGACCTAATTCTGCAGAGTCCTTACCCAGCTTAATCAACTGTCAATAAAGTGCAATAGTTTTATACAAGGCTTTACTGAACATACACCACTCAGTCCTTGACACTATCTACTTGTACTCATACCTCAGAAAGTATTTCACTTCTAATAGCACGACAAACTCGTGCTAACCTCAACAGAAGATTTTGCCAACGGCGAAAGGAGATAAAGATAAAAATAAATCTAAAGTGATTAAAACAAGAATAATATAAACAAAGTGACACTTAAGTCAAAAGACACTCCCTTATATGTACAACCTCATCAATCCGAAACCATGAGAAGTTGTCCAACTTTGTGCATCGAGTGCCCAATTTTGTTGTCCTCATCCAAGCTACCAATTGCCCAGTCCCTTTCATTGTTATAGCTACTATGTTCCCTACGATTTGCTTGCAACATCTTCATTTTTGTATAACTCGAGCATATTTTCTTTTTGAAAGGATTAAAATTTCAAGATCATGACTCCTTACGATAATAAAAATTACTATTTAAAATAAATAAATAATAAGTAATGATACACTAGTATTAAATTAAAATTTAATTAACAGAAAATTAATCCTATTAAATTCTTTTATCTAATTAAGATTTAATTTTTCGTTTTAAAATTGTTATTACTCAAAAGAACACTTTAAAATATTATCATTTAACCTATATTCAAGTGTATGCGTTTGTATTTGAAAATGCTTTTTCTTCCCAATTTTATTTTATAACAATATAACCACATTTCACTGATATTAGGTTTTTAGCCTTCTGGTATTATGAAGCCAACGTAAATCATCTTACACATGCGTAGTACATGCGAGTAAACATCAGGAAACATTCTTAAAGGTTTTCATGATCGATTTGCTTTTCTGGGAATATGAGTTTCCCAAGATTCACAAAGCCTAAAGGATTGAATGGGGAGTCAAGTCCCAACCTTTATGTGGCCAACTGCGGACCAGCTGTCGGAATTTCCTATGAAGCAATTGCGTCGGTTTTTAGTAGTTTTGGAGTCGTCAGAGGAGTATATGCAGCGGACGACAGTGGTGCTCGTGTTATTGTTTCGTATACTGAAGTTCGTTCTGCTAGTGCTGCGTTGAACGCATTGGATGGACACCCTTGTGCACAACTTGGTGGACGTTCTTTGCACATTCGTTACTCGGTGATTCAACCTACTTTTGAGGTAATGAACAGTGAATGCCCTTCTGCTTGAATCAGTCATTGTGTTGTTATAATCAAGTTTCCATCTTGGTCTTTTCTTTTGTTTGGTTTTCAAAGATAAATGGAATAGGACGAGTGGGTTTTGCTGTTTTGTGGATTCTTTAGTACAATGGAGGATCGACATTCTGTTAGGAGTCTATTTTCTCTTGGGTTGCTGTTTTCCCTATATAGCCTTGTTATTGTCATGTATTAAATTATAAGTGCTGGACTTTTTTGAGTCGATTTATTTATTGTTCTTCATAATTGGATGTTTACCTTGTGATTGCTTGAAAAGATAAACTAGTATGCTGGTAATTGTTATGTTTCTGCCTTTTCAGTGGAGAAAATGAGTTTTACACGTCCCATATTTCAGTAATCGCGAAAGGCTTCTTGTACCCTGCTTTTTAACTACTTCAATTTCTTTGAGAGTCAGGTCAAGGAATCTGTAACAGTTTCGCTGGAGGCTTCAGACGTGGATATTCCAGGCCTACATTTGTGGCATGATTTTGTTACTGCTAAAGAGGAGCAGGTTAAAATTCCTTTTTCTTACAACACAAGGCTACTTTGTGCCTCTATAGTGTTCATTTGAAGCACTAGAAGTTATTGCTTTGCTAAGCTTCATTGCAATTTTTATCTATGTAGGAACTACTTGCGGCAGTTGATAATAGGCCTTGGAAAAGCCTTGCTAAAAGAAGGGTTCAACATTATGGGTATGCGTTTCTTTATGAGGTAACAACTCCTCCCAATTAGCTATTGACTTTTTGGATTCAGTAGCCATTTGTTTATCTTATAAATTCGCTTCAATTTTATGGAATATGAGCAAATGCATATATAGCTTTGTTTCTTTCTGTCTTTTATCCTGCTCCACGTTTCAAGGGAGAGGGAGGAGCTGGATATTCCCACTCTTGGTACCCTCTGTGACAGAACAAACACTTGGAAACAGGACCATTGGCCCTATGGTTGCATTGTCATGGCCTTTGTTATAAGCAGCATTATTTTTAATTAGTCATTTGGGAATTTGTTTAAGTACTGCAATGTTTAATTGATTATCAATGCTCAAAATGCAAGGTAAATTTTTAGGTTGAAAATGCTGTCCTTGTGTAGTTTTTCACAAATCATTGTGATATTTTTATCTTGTACTCTTTTTGAGATGAGAGATTAAACAAGTACCCTTCACAGGTAGAACAAATGGGCAACTAAAGTGCTAAATAACTACAAGAATACCATGTATCTCATAGCCGACATTATAGTAGCTTTTGTCTCCCCACGATCTCTTCTATGTGTCTCTCCCGTGCAAATAGTGGCAACTGTCCAACTCATTACTTATAGCCCTTTTTTGGCTACAGACAAGAAATGTTGACACCAAACAACGATTAGGTGAACTTCCATCATTTGTTTCTCCTGTTATTGAAAGAATTGCAGCATGTCCAGACCTTGGCGATTCTTCGAGTTTGATCTTGGACCAATTGACTGTACGTCATAATTGTCACTGTCTACCTCTTTCCTTTTATGGCGCTATGCTAGTAAGATTGTTATTAGTGTTTGAGAATAATAGTGTGGTTCAAGCTTTCTGTTACAACGCATTTTCCTTTCTGCTTTCCAAGGCTGAATGTCAGTGGTTGTGTATCAGGTCAATGAGTACCCTCCTGGGGTGGGCTTATCCCCACACATAGACACCCATTCAGCATTTGAGGGATTAATCTTTAGCCTTTCATTAGCAGGGCCTTGCATTATGGAGTTCAGGAGATATGCAGATGCTTCATGGATTTCTACTGCTGCCTTAGGTACTGATATGAAAGTTGATATTCCTGAAAAGTGTTGGGAACGAAAAGCCATCTATCTTCCTCCTCGATCCATGCTTCTATTATCTGGGGAAGCACGCTATGCTTGGCATCATTACATTCCACACCATAAGGTATTCTGTGTGAAACATGGTTTATCTACTAGTTCTGCCCTCAGCTATTTCTTAAGTTCAGGCATTTACACTTCCAATAGTGTAAGTTAGTGATTCTAACATATGCAAGCAGTAACCTGCCAGTCAGTGTAATATCATGTGCCGCGAAACTAAAGCATATGAGTCACACGCTTGTAGATGCATTCTCTTCATGCTTGGTTGACTTGTTTCTTAGTGAGGGCTTCTTCTAAGTTAGAAGATTTTTAAGTATTTCAATAACCTGTCAAGTTTGATAGGTTTCACTTTCTTCTTTCCCATTGACTATTTTAAATTGTTTTGAAAACTTTTCCTTGACATCTTTTGGGAGGGTTGGTTTTTTTCTTAACCGAAGTAAATAACTAGGAGACGGGTGGTTCAGGGATTATTTTTCAGTTGTCATTGCACCTCTGGGTGTTATTCTACTAGCTTTAAGATGCAAGGTACCGAATTATGCAATACTACTATTAACGATTAGGATCATTTTGGATCATCCTTTGTTTGATGCCTTGAGGAAGAATATTTGTAGGAGCGCCTATTCTAAGTGAGCTTCTGTTCTTGTCTGCCTGAATCTTTGTTTTGCTTTGTTTTCTATTTTTCATGTTTCAGTCTCTGAGACTCTATTTCTTGTGTACTTTTCATCTCTCCCTCTCTTCTATTTAGTGCTACAGTACATGAATGGAGCTATTTTAGTATGCCTACCCAGCATGTTTCTCTTTTAGCATTGAGCTTCTCAGTCTAACCGATAGATTGTTTGCTTCATTTGCAGATTGACATGGTGAATGATCATGCCGTGAGGAGGAATAATAGAAGGGTATCGTTTACTTTCCGTAAGGTTAGTGACTACAGTGTTTGATTTGTTGTTTCTACTTGGCTTGCTTAATATCAATTTTGCACCTTGCAGGTAAGAAGAGGACCTTGCCAATGTGAGTTCCCCCAATACTGTGATTCTCAAAGATAAGCAACTTCGTTGGTGCCATTATTGTATGCAGTAACAACTGAAAACTCTGATTTAACAACTACAAGGCTGTTGGAGCAGAATGATGCGATTATTCCTTCTTCCATGGTCATTCGTAAATCGGAAGTGCTATGATGCTGATGACCAGAGGTTGCTTTTCTAGTTGAATTGGGTTATAGGAACATTGTGAGATGGGAAATGAGGAGTGGAACAACAGGAATTTCCAAAAAATAATGGAGATGGGAAGAGAGGAATATAATACTGGTAGATGCTTGTATAGAGCAGTCCTTTTGATTTGATGGATCAAAATCTAAAATTTCAAGTGACTTCTCAATTCATAATGGATGTTAGGGTTTAGGTTTGCGGCCCTCTCTCTCGTTTTTTTTTTAAAAATTCTTTTAGTAGTATTTGAACTTCATCTAGACCAAGTTACTACTAGTAAATGGTGTAATTGACACTAAATTAAACTAATGTTTCATTTGCGAAGAATTCATTTTTGTTCTGTGGAGGTGTTTTAAAACATGGGGTTGGAATTATTTGAAGAATATTTGATGTGGAGTGATGGGAAAACTGAGCCAAATTTTTGTTTTGGAAGCATCCCTCTGAAAAACATGAGAAAAGAGAATAAATATGGAGGTAATAATCTGCCAGAAGCGGCATGAATGCTTTGTTACTTTCTCCCCCTCTTCTCGCTTATATACAACAAAATCGTCTCTTTGTGAAAAAGATGGTGATGTTATTCGCTGTAAACACTGGTGCACAGGAGGGTCCCAAGAGAGCTGCCACGGTTGTCCAAAAGGGTATGCTTACAATTCATCTACTGTTCCCTTCGGATTTGTTTAGGCAACGCATGGACTGAAGGGGAACATGTCAAATTCTTAAATGGTCTTAAAATATTTCCAGGCATTATGTGATCACTAAGATTACGTGCCAGTTTGGTTCAGCTTTTAGAGGATGAATAAGCACTTTTTTTCAAACCGCAAAAGATGTTTTCAAGAAAATTAAGTGTTTGGCTGTAAAATTTAAAAGCACTTTTTTCATAGAAATAGCTTTTATGGAAACTAAAATACAGTTTTTTTAGAAGCTCAAATTTAGAGCTTTTAAAAAAAGTACTTTTTCAGGTAGATTTTTCAGATCAATTAATGAATCTATTTTTTAATCCTATTTACCTTTATATTTTACACATAATTCTCATAATACCCACAAATACATCTTCACGTTTATTTTGAAATTTATATAATATTATTTAAATTTTTATATATTTATATATATATATATATTTTATATTAGTTTTACTTATATTATAATCCATATAAAAAATTTCAAATATATTTTTATTTATGTTTTATATGGTTTAAAATTATATAATAATTAATATATTGTGCTTTACATATTGTTTAATATATTTTAAATAATATTTCTTTGCATAAATAATTTTTATTACAAAATAAAATATAGTTAAAATTAAAAGTGTTTTTTATTTTTATATCGCCAAAAAGTCCATTGTATAAAGTTCTTTCAAAAAAACTATTTTTTAAATAGCAACCAAATAGGCAACTGACTTCTTAGAAAAGCTCTATTGACAAAAAACTACTATCTCCCATTCCTCTAGAATATGAGAGGAATGGAGGATTACCCAAAACTAAGGAATGAACCTCTTTGACCTTCAATGATAGGTTCATACCAACCATCAATTTTTATTCCATACTCATACCCCTCAAACAAAAACACCCTTAATAAAGATTAATTTTGAACTTCTTGAAAGCTTTAAAATTAAAAAGAAAAACTAGTGGGCCTTTCATTGCAAACCTTCATTCATATACGAAGGTCCGTTGCACTCTTCGTTGGGCCAAGCCCAGGAGCTCTAGTGGTGGATATTTAGTAAAATTAGAAATTTAAAAAATAAACTAAAAAATAACCGCCTCAACCGAAGTCGGCCTAAAGCAACTGCCACGAAGTTAGCATTAATATTTTCCCCATAATGCCCCCATCCCCTTCTTACATACCAAACCGCAACTAAGTGGCATTTCTGGTAATTAGAAAGCCATCACCGACTCTTTATTTACGAAGCCTCCTCTGTAAATCCCACCAGTCACGTACACCTAAACCAACGTATTTGAACAGTTAGAGAGAGAGAAAGGGCGTTAGAGAGATAGAGAGAGGGGATGGGTACTTCAATTCTTCGATCACAAGACTGCCTTGCGGGCGGTGGCCGTTTACGCAACGGAACCCTAACCCTAACCAAGATGCCGATCCATCATAATCCTAATTCTCGGCGAAGAAAGCGTACTGTTGCCTCCAAGAACCTCAATCGCACCAAAGCGTGCCAATCCATGGTATCCAAGGCTCCCGCCAAGAACCTCGTGATGGGCCAGGTTAAGATCCTCAAACGCGGTGAGTCGTTGGGGTCGTTTGAAGATCGCGCGATAGCCGATAAGCGGAGACCGAGGTACCCCGATCTGGTCTTGGGGTCCACGGATCGGCTTGGGCCCGACCCCGAGATCGTACAGAAACAGATTAGGGCACGGGAGATTAACCGATTTATAGACGGCGTTTATGCTGGATCTACTGTCGTGGCTTCTCCCCCGCCGAGTTCTCTTCCGGTTCCCGGTTTTCTGGTGAAGATTCAGAGGGGGAAAGTGGAGTGATGCGACATCGATTTATTGGTGGGTTGATTGGATTACTGTTCACGAACTCCGTGCTCTTACCTTTATTTTTTCAAGAGGAAGGGTTTCGAGTTCTCAGCGGGAAATTTTAAAGCTTTAAACAAGCAAACGCGGGTTAGACGATTGAAGAGATTGCTTTATACTTGCGATATGGCGTTTAAGAGACGAACTTACGGGCAATTAGGTATTATTATAATTGCCGATCAATATGCTTTGTGTCTCTCAAGTGTAGTTCTTTGTGGGTACACTTGTAAGGTGTTGGCATTTGTATCAATTATCCTTATTACTAGTCTGTTTGGCTTCATTTTCCTTTTCTTGTAGTAGTTATATCCAGTCTCGAAATTAATAAAGATTCTAGTTTGAATTGCCGTCTTATGATGTTCTCATCTCTTGTTTTGGTTGTGATCTTACTTGTAATTTGTGGGCTGTTATGTTTGTTTTAGAATTCAACTTGAACTCCAATTAGCATCTGATGTGTCATTAGCGTTGAATATGTGACTTTGAGCTTCCAAGATCTTTTGCTATTAACTTATATTTTTGGTCAGAATTGTGTATTGAACCAAGATTCTGATAATTTATGGAGTGCATCTACCAGAGCGGCGAAGTTGTGCACTCAGAGCTACCGAGTTATCCACCTCAATTCATGAGAAAATGGAGGCTATAACAGAATTGCCGATGCGGCATCAGATGAGCATGAATTTCTATTCCCAGTATATTCCTTTGGCCATGAAAAGTTTGCAGTTTCTGATATCAGTAAGCCTGGGTTTCGAGATTGACAAAAGTAGGAGGCGAGGTCTTGTCACCCTGAGCTTCAAAGGCCTTTTAGTACTGAGTTATATTTTTGGTCATTGAAGCAAGATTTGGATAATTTATGAGTGCATCCAGCAGAGCTACCGGGTTGTATGGGTTCCGGCATCTGTATCCTTCTCAATTCATGACAAAACTAGATACAGAATTGCTATTTCTTGGTTTGAATGTTTTAAAAACGGAATGAGCAAGATGGGTACAGTGACCATCCAAAAGCTTTATGCTGGTACTTTTTGCTTCCTTTCGGTCAGACCCAAAGATTATAGCTTTGTATTTATCCGTTATATCTTGAAATCTTGTAAGATGTATCATTCAGATAGGAATGACAATTGAAAGACAGTGAACAACAAAGAACTATAATTTACTGTAAAAGCTGAGTAGTTTGAGAACAAGGGACTATGTAATATATAGTACGGGAATGTTTTTGTTCCACTTCTTGCCAGCAATCTTCGATTGCAATTAACAGAAGCAGTTACAATCTTTAAAATCTTGAATATTTGAAAGAGAGCTGCTAGCAGTACTGTTGAGATGGCCGAGTTGGTCTAAGGCGCCAGATTAAGGTTCTGGTCCGAAAGGGCGTGGGTTCAAATCCCACTCTCAACAACGTCTTTTGTTTTTTCTGTTTTCAGACTATTCAAACGCCGTCGTATTTGGCATGTTCAGTGCATGGCTTAATTGGTTGATGCCGCAACACGTGGGTATGTAATTGATCCTGGCGCCAAGCCCACACAACAGTTATCTCACCAGCCAACTTCTCCTTCCCCAAACACACGCACACTCTGTCGGAAGAAATGTTCACTTTACATTCTGCAATTTCATTTGCATTTGCTCCTTCCAAATTCCAAATTAGAGCATCCTCCTCGTCTTCCACAAAACCTGGGGTCAATCTCAGTGCCCTTCAATCTGCTCTAGCTAAGGTTTTTACTTCTTCTTGTTCTTTGTTTTAGTGCCGATGATTGCTTGCCATGCAAAGCTTTCGTTTTTCTTGGTTTGGTTTTGGAGTTTAAGCTATTAGGACAAACCAAGTTTTCACAACCAACTGATCCTGTAAGTTATATACTTTCTGCAGAAAGATAGTGCTGCTGTTAAAGAGGCTCTTGATGCTTTAAGTGAAGTAGGTTGGGCAAAGAGATGGAATTCTCAACCTTACGTCTCTTGTCGGACGGTCGATTTCAACCTACATCTTTAGGGTTCAACGATGTATTATTACGTTATTGAATCGAATCTATCACTTAAACTCTAATTGAAAGCAATTTATTAATATCATGATTGTGATGGCACGTTGATAATTGAGACCAAACATTTCTTTTTCTAAGCACACCATTATCTTCTTAGTTTACAGAACAAACTTTTGACTTCTTAATCTCATGCATTAGACATCTCTTCGGGAGCTAACAAGTCTTGGAATTAAAAATGCGGAGAACCTCGCAATCCCAAGTGTCAGAAATGATGTAAGTATCATTAAACTGGCGAACAAGAATTAAAGATGCACTTTTAATGTGACCATACATAGTTGGAGCACTATGCTCTATCAGATTCTGTATCATATCTGCTATTCCTAGAAAAAGAGATCTAGTATAAGCAAAATTCTCCACAAAATGCTGAAAAGATTCAATGATTCTCCAGTCATAATCTGAGATATGAGAATAGAAGTTTTTTCACACTGCAAGGAAGATAACTTATATATTGGAAAAAAAGACTGCTTGACTCAGCTTTGTGTAAATATCACCTTTGTGTCATACTTTGAAGGCTGGTTTCAATCATCCATGGCTACAGTTAATTTGTTTTAGTAATACAGGCGGCTTTTCTTTTCACAGTAGTTGGAACAACAGGATTCTTGGGAGTGCTTGCTGGTCAGCTTCCAGGGGTAAGTGATTGCATCAGTAAACCTAACACTAACATGAGCATAAGTAAGGAATGTCAGTCAAATCTTTGACAATTCATCTTTAGGAACGACGTGAAATACCAAAATACAATAAAAAACAATTAAATGATCAGTCTGGATTCGATGTGCGAGTGTGTCGAGTGACAGTATTAAGATCTGAGCATGTTACGGTTTTAATGTGCATTCTTCAGCTGTCCAATTCATTCTTACTTTTAGATGATTAAGCCAATATGTATGCATGTGATGGGGAAAATGCTAATAGAAACTAAGTATACCTAACAAAGTAATCAGGAAAATAAGTAATGCATGTGCTATGACGCTTACTGCAGGACTGGGGATTCTTTGTGCCATACCTTATTGGAAGCATCTCGTTGATAGTCTTGGCTATTGGTAGCATTTCACCTGGGTAACAGCTTGCTACTCTGTCATAACTTACTTAAAAGCTTGGACACTGTATCCCTTGACATTCATCATTTAGAGGAAGAACTGATGGTTTAATGATCAACATTAATACTCGTAGGCTTCTTCAAGCTGCAATTGGCGGCTTTTCATCTTTCTTCCCTGATTACCAGGAGAGGATAGCTCGGCATGAAGCAGCTCATTTTTTAAGTATTACCTTCTCCTTTCGAGATTTAGACATACAACATTGTAAGCTCAATTTGGCTGCATTCATAAGACATTGCTTCTTGAAATTTCAGTTTCTTATCTGCTCGGACTCCCTATCTTGGGCTACTCGTTGGATATTGGCAAAGAGCATGTCAATCTTATTGATGACAGACTGGAAAAGTTGATTTATAGTGGGCAGCTTGATTCCAAGGAACTTGACAGGTAGGCATTGAGAACGCCTTAATCTAAATGTTATCATGAAAATCCATTAGTATTTCTGTTTGAGGGATCTGGAGTTTACGTATCCAGCTCCCGTGTCTTAAATGCATATACTTGTGTAGACAGACATACCCAACTATAGGTGCACACACAGACACAGACATTAGGTAATACGAAAGGTTGGGATCAACTACACTAAGGAAATGAGAGTAAATGCAATAAGCATAAGATTCTCAAGCTTTGATACTTACTATCAGGTTGGCAGTTGTTGCGATGGCTGGACTTGCTGCAGAAGGTCTGCAATATGACAAGGTGGTTGGTCAGTCAGCTGATCTCTTCACTCTTCAGGTTCGAAAAATACTTCAATGGAAGTCAAGTTTTGGAAAGCTGTTGAAGCTACAGGTGCTAGTAATCTAGATTTTCTGTTGTTTTGCAGAGATTCATAAACAGAAGCAAACCACAGCTTAGCAAAGATCAGCAACAGAACCTTACTCGATGGGCTGTAAGTAATTACTCTGACTAGGAATGCAATTTCCCTTGATATGCATTTTTCTTGTTCAATTTTTATATTGCTAGATATTTTAAGCTTGAAGAACACTATTGATGCAACTTTCACCATCTTATGTTCACTGTATGTAATTAAAAAAGTGGTATCATTGTTTACATTTTTCTGTTCTTTTATGATCAGAATGCTAATGCTGCGATAATGTAATGCAGGTTTTGATTTCTGCATCTCTCCTGAAAACCAACAAGGTCCTTCATGAAGCTTTAATGACAGCTATGTCAAACAAGGCAACTGTACTACAATGCATTGAAGCAATTGAGCAAGCTGCATAATCCCTCAGAAGCATTCATCATTATTGATCTTAGAGGATAAATTGCTGACTTTCAGGCTAACCTTGCTTATAAGGGCACCATTCTCAACGTGATAAAGAGCTAAATTCTAATGACAGTGCCTTACTACACCACCATGGTTAATTGCTTATATGTCCTACAAAAAGTTAAAAGTTTGTACTACAAAAAGTTACTACACCACCATCGTTGAGTACGATGATTTTTAGCCCTTCCACCATACCAAGTTTTACTAACACAAGTAGAACTTGTTCCTTGAATATGTTGTTGATTAGAAAGATAATTACAGATTGCAAGGAATTAAATAGTACAGCCCTTAATCCATATTCATCATTATTAACTCCCATCCTTATAAGTATCATTTTCTTATGACTTATTTTGTTATTACTCTGCGTGAACAAACTATACTGGAAGCAAAAATTTACCTCGTTCAATACCTGCAATGGGATTTCCCAAAGGAAGTATGAACTGTAATGATTGTGACCAAAGAACTAAACTGGTACTCAACTTATATATCCTGCTATCTCACAACAAACTGTACGTTGGCTATTGTAGTTGGTGTATAGTCAACCCTACATGCAGAGTATGATCTGCCATGTCTTGTCTCCACCAGAGTTCCCTCTTAATACCAGATCCCATTCCAGCCTGAAGAAAGTGGACCATTTTACAGTTAACCATTCACTATAAGTGCAATATTATCAGGAACAGAGTCTGGCAGTTCAGTTTGCGGTATCAAGTTATCCAGAAGTGAACAGATATGTTCAGTATCATGAGTTCTGTCTCTTGCAACAAATACATTAACTTCTTTGTCCACTTCTATCCAACTATGCCCTGTTTCTTTCACTACCCCATTAAGATCCATTGTTTGCCTTACAC
>JAOSBP010000005.1:10581403-10593207 GCA_027563825.1 Erythroxylum mucronatum
TGCAGGGTAAGTCGACTTGTGTACATGAAGTCTCCATAAGTCGACTTGTTCAGGATAAGTCGACTTGTATACAATATGTTTCATCTTCGCTCTTTGATAACTCGACTTGTATCAAGTGTAAGTCGACTTGTTGTTCTCCAACGGATATATTCAATCAAATCTCTCATAATCTTCAATTTAAATGCCTTAATCATGTTGAATATTGTTTCCTTCTTAATTCCTCAATGATTTATACCATCTTCAAGTTTTCTTTGAATCCAACATACCTACAATAAAGTTCTTACCTATTCTATATATTTTATTATTATCAAAACATTAATGAATGAATTTTGTCAACCACCATTGGTCCAACATCTTTATCCTCTCATCTTCACTGCTAGGACTCATGGTGGAGGATAACTTGAAGTTAAAAGGAAGTGGGGTAGAAATTGGTTTACAATTTTGCATGTTGAAGCATCGTAAGATCTTCTTCAGATAATTTTTATAAGAAAGTCAAATCTTACTGTTACTTCTATCTTGGTGAATTTGCATCCCTAAAATCTTGTTTACTGGTCTCAAGTCCTTCATTTCAAATTCCCTAACTAACTGAGCCTTAAATTCTATAATACGATCTTTGATGAGGCATACTACCAACATATCGTCTACATATAGCAATAAGATAATGATATCATTTTCACCAAATCTTTTGTAAAATGCATAAGGGTCTGTATTTAATTTGTTGTATCCAAAGGCTCATAATAAAAGAATCAAATACCTTATACTAATACTTTGGCGCCTGCTTTAGATCCTACAGAGATTTGTTCAACCTACAAACCAAGTTCTCATTTCCTATTTCTTCAAAACCTCTTGGTTAGAGCATATAAATTTCTTCTTCAAGATCTCTATGAATAAAAGTTGTCTTTCCATCTAACTGCTCTAGATGTAAGTCAAATATAGCACATATTGCCAGGAATAGTTGGACTATAGTAAGTTGAACCACAGGGGAAAATATTTCATTGAAGTCAATCCCTTCCTTTTGGGCATATTCTTTCACCACCAATCTTGCACGATACCGCTCCACCTGATCATCAGCATTTTGCTTGATCTTATAGACCCATTTGTTGCCAATGGCCTTCCTTCCTTGTGGTAGTCACACATGTTCTCACGTTTTATTCTTATGAAGAGCTTCAATTTCTTCCTGTATTGCTGCAATTCATTGAGATGCATCTGAACTCTGTTTGGGATTCCTTTTCCACCTGAACAACAGTAGTCTCTGAATCTTCCTTTGATGTGTGATCATCATCTCGTTTCTTTTGTACAAATATTACATTCTTTCTAATGATAACCTTATGGGCAGTGGGATTTCACAGGCGATACCCTTCATTCCATCAGTATACTCCAAGAATAAGCATTTTTTGGATTTTGGATCCAGCTTCGTAATTTCTTAAGGATTGTACATCACGTACATAGGACTTTTAATTATATGGAGGTTTGAATATTCAACTAGCTTACCAATTCACATCTTCATCGGTGTCTTCGAGTTAATTATAGTAGATAGGGCTTGATTTACCATAAAAATAAGTGGTGTTGACTGCTTCTACCTAGAAAGTCTTGTCTAAGCTTGCAATTGCCAACATTGCTTTGGTTCTCTCTAACAGAGTTTTGTTCATCAACTATACCATTCCGTTCTGTTGAGGAGTGTATGCTATTGTGAACTACCTTTTGATAGCTTCTTGCTTGCAGAATTGATCAAATTCATTATCAGTATATTCTACTCTATTATCTATCCTCAAACACTTAATTTTCTTTCCAGATTCAAGTTCTACCTGCGCTTTATACACTTTGAAAATTGGAAACACATCTGCCTTCCTCTTAATTTGATACACTCAACATCTCCTGGAATAATCATCAATGAAGAAGATAAAGTACTTCGCTCCTCCTAGGGACGGAACTGGTGCTTGCCATACATCAGAATGAACCAATTCTACAACTTATTTGCTTCTAGAATTTGATGTGTTGAATTCAACCAATGTTGCTTGTTTGTAACATAATGCTCACAAAAAACGCAAAGATACCTTTGTGAGTTTTGGAAGTAGCTTTTGCTCAGCAAGAATGTTCATTCCCTGTTCAAACATATGACCAAGTTTTTGATACCATCTAATTGCACTTGAACATCCTGAAACAATTGATGCTTATGCCTCTTGCAAAGTCCCTCCCTTCAGCATATGCAAATTTGCAACTATGTTTTCTCCCTTCATAAATGCAAGTGCTTCTCGAATTTTTTTCATGATCTTGTTTTTAATTTCAACCTTACAACCAAGATCATCCAGTTTTCCTAAAGATAAAAAGTTCTTCTTCAGGCCCTCCACATGCCGCACTTCTTGGATAGTACGAATTGTACCATCATACAACTTCAAGTTGATGGTTCCTACACCAATGATCTTTAAGGAATGATCATTGCAACTGTATATAGATCCTCCTAAGACAGGTTCATAATGATAGGATCATTTCCTTTGAGAGGTCATGTGAAAAGTGGCTCTCAAGTCGAAAAACCATACATTAGCAAATCTTTTTCTACTTTCATTTGCTGTAATTGTCTCACAACACAGGACATTATCATCTTCTGAAGTTCTCGCCAAATTTCTTTGAGGATTGGAATTTATGTTATTCCGACAATCCTTCCTCATGTGACCTTTTTTGCCATAGTTGTAACATCTTAAATTCTTCTTACGTCTTGACTTTCCCCTACCATGATTGTAGTGCTCACTTTGGCCACGTTTCGTTGATCTCCCTCTCATCATCGTCAATGCCTCTGCTTGTTGTGTAGTTGCTTACTTGTCTTTCTTGTTCTTATGTTAGTCTTTTTCTTCAAGAATAGAAATTGCAAAATCATTGAAGACTAGGTGGTCTACATAGACGTTATTTGTTAAATTGACGATAAGTTTATCATATGAATCTGGTAAACTTTGAAGTAGAAGCTTAACACGTTCTTAAGACTCTATTTTATGATCCAATGATGTGAGTTAGGAAAATAGAGTATTCAAGATGTTGATGTGATCTGTCACTGAAAGTGGATTCTGACATCCGAAGAATGTACAATTTTTTCTTAAGAAAAATCTTTTTAGTAATTTAGCCCCGTACAGCTTAGTGAGATAATCTCATACCTCCTTTGTTGTCTTATTCTCCTCTATACTCGACAACACCCCACTTGCTAATGCCAGATGAAGATTTGCGATAGCATTCCTTATTATCATCTGTGAATGTTGCAGGCCTTTTATTGATGGCTGCAAAGCAGTTATCTTTTCTCAAGATAGCCTTCATCTTCAACTTCCATAATGAGAAATTACTCCCATTGAACTTCTCAATCTTAAATTTTGTCGTCATTGCTTCTATCAAGAGCAGAACTTTTCTCCCACTATTTCACGTGAATTGTACCCATATGTATAAATAGTATGATATAAGTGAATAGTACCATGAATGTGAATAGTATCCAATTGCTACAGCTCAGCTAAAATGACTGTTACAGTGTTTAATTCAAAATAAATGCATGAATAGTTGTCACCTTTCTTGTTACTATTTTACTATTCATCAACTTTCACTATCAATACCCAAAAATTGAATAGATTGCGCCAAAAAATTCGTCCTAATTTTCTCACCATGCTCTAATACCACTTGTTAAGAAAATTGACTAAATTAGAGTAGGCTCGTAGCTAAATAGGATTTAAGGAATAGAAATGAAGAAATAAACATACAAATTTTATGTAGAAAATTCCTAAAAAATTTAGGTTAAAAACTACAAGCAAGAAAAAACTTCACTATGGAATTTAAGAATTACAACCTCTCTCTATTTTACAAAGAGAAACACTTAATTCTCTCAAGAAATAAAAGAAACATTCTTTAAATTGTGGAGATTAAACCAAAGAAGAGAAGATTTGGGATTAATATAAAACCATCTGGGAAGGCCTATTTATAAGGCTCCCAAGTGTGCTTACACTTGTGGACACCAAATTTCTTCTTGCTTTTGTTGACATATTTAAGTCAACTGCCTTTCTTTTTTTTATTCTTTTAAGTTGGCAGTAACACCATGTATGTTGCACCAATTCTGCTCTCATTCTTTGCTGTTCTTAAACAGGTTGGTCCGGACCTTCTGTTTCCTTATCATCTACAGATATTGTCGAAGAAGCCCTGTAGTATCATCAATCAATGTCGAAGAAACACAATCAAGAAGTTGCTCCTACAGAAATACCACGGGTGAGTTCACCTTACACTAGAAGTTCTTGAATAGTCCGTAGTTCTTCCCATGCAAGTAAATGCTACTGGACTAATGCTATCAAGTCACTATTGTATTATAGGTTCACGGTCAAAGGCAACGGATGCTCCTGTAAGTGTAACTGCGCACCATATCATTATCTTTTTAATCACGCAGTTGAATAAGGATCAAGATTAGCTCTCAATAATTCAGTCACTTTCGTTATACTAATAATCGTTAACTTTGCCAGCCATAGCACTACTCAACTATAGAAGAGATGGTGGTTATATTGATTTCTCATTAATTCATTTGTTCCGTTAACTCTCTCTATGTTGCTCAAGATAGCAACTGTGGTCTGTCTTAAAGACGTTACTGCAGTGAGTTAAAAGGTAACATGATGACATGATTTAACGTGGCACTTTTTCTGTTTAAAACGGAAAAACTGGGACCAGACTTGAAGCCATGAAACTTCACTGCTTTGACAGATGGAGAAGTGAACAAGTGCAAGACTGACTTTTGTCTGAATCTCATGAACTTCTGATATGTTGAATGCATGGCATTAAAAATAATCGTGGCCCAACAAAGGAAATGAAAAGAGAAATAAAATTTCAACCCCAACGTCTTCTCCATGCACCTGTCAAAACTCTCAAACCATGGTTGGAAACACAAGACATTGGATAGCCGTTAACCGCATAACTCCCAAGTAGCCAGTCTTGGAACCAACAAAAACAATCCTATTTCTGCCAGAAATGCACTGAACTTTGGAAAACTGTCTTGTTCAGATTCAAATATCATTTTACATTGTGGAAGTTGTAGAGGCAGTTTGGGTAGTTGTGATGGCAAACTAATTCGCTTTGCTTTCTGCAGCCAGTGAATCAAATCTGCAAATATCCCCTCGACAAAGCGGACAAACTCTGCAAGAATAAGTTAGTAAAATGCACCAATGACCAAAGTATAGACAAGCATTTTGATCTAGATGAAAGCAATACAATTAACTAAAATGATGTAAAAAATAGTACCAACATATGAGAGTAATGGGATTTACGAAATCTATAAGAATAATGTTCACTTCCATATACAACAGTACTTTCAGAATGGAACAAAGAAATTTTCTCCTATATCTAACACAGAAAAGTAACAGAAATAGAAGAGATTTGATTCTTGCAATACAATTAATAGATTGCAGGTATGACATTAAGTTGTCAAATATCTGAATCAGGATACTGTCTAACAAGAACATGACTGTTAAGTAGTACTTGCAGCAATTATTGCAAAGAACTTTTTATACTGATTTTGTTCCTCATGAGTATGCTAGACATCAGTTAAATTATCTTCAACCTTGAGTTTGTTTTCTGGCTTTGTGCCAGCATCAATTTCAGCAACCAGAATATGCCAACTACACACTAATTATCAAAAACAAAAACAAAAAGAAAACTATACACTACTTATCAATTCAAACTTGTGATTTGCTCTCCCTTTTGATCAAACTATAAAAGTTTTTAGCGAAGTAAGGGAAAAAGACAAATGCAATGTTAGAGTTTAAATCAAACATGATAAAGACGAGTTAAGTGAGATCGTTAGTGGACATTCAGGATGTCAAAAAGGGGCAAGATACAATATTATAATCCACCTCATACCTGTGAATCTCTTTCAGCCACTTGTCTATACATGTCCTGTGAAATTCATGATGGCAAGGCAATACCCGCATGCAGTCTCCTTCATCATACTCCACAAGGCATATATAGCATCTATGTTCAGATAAATGAATAGTTATGGAGAGAAGAGAAATGACTGCCCACAACTAAGCACCATATGCATTGCGTCTTGAATCCGTTAAAAAGAAATAAGTGACTGCATACTCAAATTTGAAACTGATCTGAAACACAGACAAGTCGGGAGTTTCTAGATTCAGTCAATTAGCCCATACTTCAGATATAATTTGTTACATTCTTTGGATCCACGGTAGTTATTGTTATATTCTTTGGATCGACGGTAGTTATTTATCTATTGTCAAATAAATTTAAGCAAAACATCTTGCCATGTCCTGGTGAAATAGGATAACCTTGTTAATATTTCCAACAGCTTTTGGCGAGAGCAGTTTTACATATTCAAATGTGTAGGCCTTGCACATAGTTGATAATCGAAAGAGTTGTCTGTTGTAGACATTTGCCTTTACTGAGAATTATGCTGTTCATAAAGCAAATTCAGGTAGATGATTGTCCTAATCGTAAGATTCAAGAATAGTGAACATGCAGTTTACTAATGCCTTGTGACTGATGGCAAAAAAAAGGCAAATAACAGCCACAAATCACAAATACCATGCCACAGCCTTGGAAAATCTATCTTTTCCTTTTATTACATGAAAAAAAAATCAATCTTTGCATCAACGGTGAGCTTACTCCACCGAAAAAATATAAAAACAGTATTAGTAAGGCAAACTCTAAAGTCTATTCAAAATAAGAATGGCAAACTTTATGACTAGCGAGGTCCTAACATGGAACAGAAAATACAAATACATAAGGTTATTCCAGAAAAGTTGTCAAAATCTTTGTTTAACAAACTATTTAAGTAAAGATCAAAGCTTCTCATCCAGGAAAAAAAAAAGGAACAAAAATCTAGACATGAAAGTATAAACACTTACTGTGCTGCCTCCTCGTTCTGATGTTTTTGAGACTGAGACTTCAAATATAATTTCAGAGGCAAAGATTCTACAACTTCATTAGGTGCAGGTACAGACCCAAGAGAAGATACAGAAGGACGGGAGGACAATACAACAGATTGCTGGTGAATTTCATCCAGAACCTAATTTAATATGTATAGAGGATTCAACTTAAAAATAAAAAAAGTTAAAAAAGGGGAGGAAAGTCATCACAAAAGGGTAACAGCAGATTACCTCAAATAGAGCTTCAGCTAACATGACAATTCTCGAAATGCTAGCCCTAGCACTAGAGTTATCATTTACATTGGTCTCCCGGTTAGTAACACGACATGTACAACGACCAGATCTGTGTTGACCAGATAAAACACAAGACCTCTCATGTCCAGACAGGTTTTCAAAACGGCTCCCCAATCGCTGAAGCGCACGAACCTACACAATTTAACGTATTGGTGACTAAGCATGGAAAAGTTATCAAGAGGGAAGTGCAGATGATGGAGAGAGGCAGGGAAAGTAGCCAAGCATAATTTGGAAAATCTACAGGCTTGTAACATAAATATTTTAGGAAACAAGGAATCACGCAATCAATACAATCGAAGAGGATGATAATGTATTAAGCTGTCTCCTAAAGTGAGCTTCCAAACAACTGGCACACCTCTACTATAATGGACATAATTGTTTTACAATATTTACAACTACACTCATTTGAAAAGAATTTGAAAGGCAAACTATCAATTCCAGAAGTCAGATATAAGGTCTTCATTTCTGTCAGAAAAGTTATGAAATACATTGATTCTACAAACCTGAGAACGTATTCTTCTCCTTCGTTCCAGGAAATTTGACCTATGTTCCAGCAGATCATGATACCTAGCTTCTCTTGACTGTGAAGTTTCAATCTCATCGTCTTGAATGCTGAACAAGGAGGACATGCTAGATGGAGGATAGCTAGATGTAGCTGGAGAAACGATAGTATTACCTTCAGATTCTGATATCCTCATCTCACCACCCAATGCCTGTCTCCCATTATCCCGGCTAGCATCTCTTAGTTCTCTCAATTGTTGCAAAGGACAAAATGAAATGTCAGAAAGTGATGATCGTCGAAGAACTCTGTCACGAAGTCTCCCAACACTAAGGGTCCTGCTAAAACGAACGTTACGCTCTGCAGGTTCTCGAGCTCCAGGCCGCCTATCAGAAGCTCTTGTTTCAATACTATCCAGATCACCGAGAATTCTTGGAGAATGCAAGTTCCCATCTAGTCTAACTCTGGATCTAACACCATCTCTATCAGCATCATGAGTAGAAGAAATTGCCTCGTTAAGTCGTAGATTTTCCAAGTAATTAGATGCTTGATTATTAAAATCTAGGTGAGTAGAAGTGCTTTCATAATGTTGTGCGGGAGTTCTACTGATCAGGGAAATAGGTGGTGAGTCACTACTTTCTTCAGTTTCACATTCTCCACCAGCAATACTTCTGACTGACCATGGATGAATGTGAATCTCATCTTCATCATTAAACATTCTTAGATTTCCAGAAGGTACAGGATAAGCTCTTGAGGAGCCTAAGCTGGTTGCTCTGTTTAACCTAAAGCTCACATTACCAGGAATAAAGCTGAAGCGTGAGAGGAAGCGACTTGGGTATGTCCTAGACTGAGTAGAAGGAGCTCGAGCAGAACTGCTGCCAGTTCTGGAGGTGCTATTTCTGATACTTGCTTGACCCCAATCATCAAGGTCAACATTGGAAGATATACATGGCATTTCATCTGATTGCCCAACTTTAACCTTTGTGTAACACTCTATTTTCACCTGATCTGATTCTACATTGGCATGATTTCTAGATGAATCATTGCCTTCATTTTCTTTGTTCTCATGGACACAAACCTGGGGGGAAGAGATACACATTTGACTGTCAAAAATCCTACATCATTATGCTAAGAGCAAACACTATAAAACATGTCAAAAAACATACATAATGATCAAACAGAAAATGGACAGTAATATCAATTATAAAGGTGTAGAATATAGTTGTTAAAACAATTCACGTTACATGTTATGCAACTTGAAACACTTGTGATTGATCGACATATTTTCATCAACAGGGATAGTAAGAAGTCCACACTTCAAAATTCACATAAACAATTAGGAGCAGTCATGTCATTTTTTGATCTCAAGATTGACTCAATAATATTGGATAACCTTGATTCCTTCTCAGCGAAGATCAAGTCAGTACAATTTTTGTTGAAGTCGCAATATCCGAGTCATTGTTTATAATGAAGATGATGAAAATATTACCTCCTCTTTTTCAAAACCATAAGAGAAGGTCTTTCAAAACTCAGCTTCTCACTGGACACATTTAACACAAGGTTGAGAACAGTGAGCTATAGAAAGAACCTTCATCACTACAGACCAATTCGCTAATCCGCCTAAACCTCACCCAAAACCGAAATGAAAGTTATTCAAAGGTCAAAAGTTGCTGCAAAAATGAAAGTTCTTAACTACTATGAAAAATGATCAAATAGTAAAAGGAACTTCTTCTGTCAAATTAATTGCCATCCCAACCCGATAATCAAAACTTTTTACACACCATATGAACAAAGTAAATTCATGAATATGACAAAAGGGAAAGAACAAGCCAAGTGGAATGATTATAACTAAATAGTAAGAGCTGCATCGCACTCTTTAGAGAAAAAGAGAAGGAACAACTGAAAAAATAGAACGGAACTGAAGGGAGAAATAATTAGAGTGACTGACATTCACAAGGTCACCATTGTAACCATCATCAAGAGATCCAGATGGACTTCCCAGACAATAAGACTGAAACACTCTACTCCCTTTAGATCTTCCTTTCCGTCCACTTCCACTTGAAGACGACGATGGTGACCCACCACCGCAATAGGATTTGCTTCCACTGGAACCCATCTTCACCTCCTTTCAAAATGTTTTTGCTTCCTCAAAATATCACCGTAAACACATCATTGGCGCCAGAAAGACCAAACCTCTATTACCAAGCTTGAGACTTATCTTCAGATCTGAAGTTGACTTCACTTGATACAAATAAAATGGATTTTAAGCATTCCATTGTACAGGAAACTGACGCGGAGCATTGAAGGTGATTTATAAATTAAACAATAAAGACACCTGCAAAGAAGGAGAAAGGGGGGATAAAAGAAGTGGGTTCAGAAAACCCTTTAGAAGATCCAGCCTAAATAAAGAGATAGATAATGCATTTCATTGTCAAAGTACAAAATATTGATGGAGTAATAAAAGGGCAATTTAGGTGATGAAAATGGGATTAGTTCGATGAAAGAAAGAGACAAAGTAACTTGCAGAAAGAGAGGAGATGGGACAGGAACAAGAAAGAAGTCTGCTTTTTTAAGGGAGTGTTCCTTCTTCTCCTCCTTCTTCTCTTCTTCTTCTGTAAGACAAAAAGAAAAGAAAAAAGAAAAGAACAACCTTGTAATGGGGTTTGAAGTTTGGTTGTTCAAACACAATTTGAGGCTGTATTTGTGGGGGTGTATCTGCTGGAACACCCACATGGGAATGGGATTGACGAACTCTGTGCCCCTTTTTCTCGTTAACGTTTGCCTGTCAAGTGTCCACTAATCAATACCGTCTTAAATAGCGCCCCGCTCTTCTTTGTCTTTGTCTTACTTGTTTTTTCAAATATATATACATCAACTTTTTGACTGCATTCTTCTGCTTCTTGTCAGCTCTCCTCGCTCCTAGTTACTTCGGCTCAGCTCGTCAAGTCCACAACAATCTTAATGTACAATAACTACGTAGATTGTGACTTTCCCAGTGTTTTCACTTGTAGTTTGCTAATCATAGAGCAGGTACTTACTGGGCTTGCCTTTAAAATAAGATATATTCAATGAAGAGAAAATCTGCTGACCAGAACGAAGAGAAAAATCTCTGCTAGTTGGTGTATAAATCTTAAGAGAGAATGGTAAGTCGCAATTAATGAAGTGACCAATTATAAACTATACCACTAAGATCCATTGTTTGTTGCATGACACGATCCTTCCTAACTCATGTTTCTTGTAATTGGACCAAAGCAATTGAGGAAGTTTGGATCTTTTGTTTGTATAATGGATTGGGGTTTTGCTCATAGAGCCTGGAACAAGTGGGACGGCGAAAACGGTAGAGAAAGTCTGGACCCTTTCTCGTGCAATGGATTGGGGTCTTGATTGTAGAGCCTAGGACAAGTGGGCTTTATTCAGTATTGGCTCTGCAGGTAATACTGCTCATTTCATCATCTTTCTTAAACCAAAAAAAAAAAAAAGGAAGAAGAGTTTGTTATAGTTAAATTGCAGGTGAGCCTCTGAAGGTTGCTTTGGCTGTAAATATGCCTCTTTGCAGTGGAATGTTATTATTTTTCTGTTTTCCCTTCAAGTTAGAATTACATTTAGGATGTGGTTCTGTTAAATGAATTAATGTACGTTAAAATTTTGTTTCTGGTCTTTCTAGTGTAAATACAGAGTTATAAAAGCCAATCCTATGAAATTTAGTCAATTCATTGATATTGTCAACCGTAGCAGACACATGCCAGTTCAACTTTTTTCCTCGTATCAATGTGTCTAGTACACGCATTGTGGTAAAGATTAAAATGAAAAGAGAGAATTTTTACTGTTTGGTTTACTAATGGAATAAATAATGAGTAAAATGATTATTCTTAAGAATAGAATAGATGAAAAATACGATGAAATGAATATCATTTTAGTTTATTCTTAAGAATTTTTATGGCAACAGTTAATCTGAAAATAACTCGATATCATTTTAGTTTATTCTTAAGAAAGGTTGAAAAAGGTGAAAAGAAAAGAAAGATGGGTTCTGAGAAGCAGAAGCCCCAACCTAAGAAGTCACCTAGATTGAAGAAAGTGAGTGCTAGAAAAGAAGGAAGTCCAGTGAGAAAATTGACTACAGC
>JAOSBP010000005.1:10620537-10650007 GCA_027563825.1 Erythroxylum mucronatum
GGTTAATTTAGATAAATGATTACTCACTAAGCTATAAGCTTAGCACGGTGGATTTGCCCCGTGTAGGTTCAGAGCGAAGAGATTAAAGACTGGGACGAGTCAACTGCACTGGCCAAAGGAGTCTGTTGTTACACTGCTCGAATATGTATTTTTGTATTATTTATTTGGGCCTGTAAATATTCTTTGGAGTTCTGTTCTGAGATTTACGATATGTATTATATGTGTGTGGGTTTGAATAAATATCAGTGTGATGTTTGGTTTTTGATTGTACTGTCTTGGGTGGCATCCACACATCCTCCTAGGGGGTATTTGGGTGTTACAAAGACCACACACCTGCCCTTTACTAGTGGAAACTGAAGACAACCACATCAACCAACTTCCTCTGTAGATCTAGTGCCCGAAGCCATAACAACATTTCCTTTATCTGCTCCTTCACGTGACTTGGTGCATGCAATTCATCCTACCACAAACCCACCACCCTATGCAACTAATCAAAGACTGACTCATCCCACCAAAACGTTAAACCCCCATAAACATTCGGTTGTTATACTCTCACCTCCCACACAAAACCTACAGGCCCCCAATACCCAACCTTTTGATGGACCTTACTTTACCCACCCAAATATTGTTACTTCGAGTTCTACTTATGTTCAGAGGGTGGATATAAAAGTCACTCCTCCCAAAGATCCGACTTTGTCATAACGGCTTCATACGCCACCCTTTGATCGAGAGGTAGGAGAAGCTAAGGATGCAGACTTGGTCAAGGATTAGGCTCCAGTAGGGGCCTTGAATGCTGATGCTGCACCTGATATCAATACCGCAAATACACTCGCGCGGACTCTGGATATAGAGTCTTAAGGGTCCAGATGGTATGGAGTTTAGTTGTGTCACGTGGAATTATTAAGGGGTGGCGTCCCCTACATTTCGAAGGATTCTCCGTAATGTATATCAACAGTATCATCCAGATTTTCTTACATTAATAGAAACACGAGTGGTAGGCGCGAAGGCAGATGAAGTAATCCAACGTAGTGGTTTTGATCGATCCCATATAATTGAAGATGTTGGGTTTACGGGAGGGATTTGGCTGCTGTGGAAAGCAAAAATGTGCATCTCCAAATTATAGAAAACAATTTTCAATATATTCATTTGATGGTGGAGTCGGTTCAGTACTCGCTCTTTCTTACGGATGTATACGCAAGTCTAGATCCTCAAGCTCGTAAATTTTTGTTGCCGAATCTGATGCGATT
The DNA here is from genome assembly GCA_027563825.1 of Erythroxylum mucronatum. Lineage (NCBI taxonomy): Eukaryota > Viridiplantae > Streptophyta > Magnoliopsida > Malpighiales > Erythroxylaceae > Erythroxylum > Erythroxylum mucronatum. The sequence goes on from JAOSBP010000005.1 coordinate 10,621,785, forward strand.
AGGGAATCAAATCACTGGACCGTGGCTACTTAGTAGAGATTTCAACTGTATTATGCATGACTCTAAGAAGGTCAGAAATTCGTCCCGAATGGGCACTTGTTGATTGTTCCAGCAATGATTATTCAATACACGTTTTCTCAATCTTAGCTTTCAAGGCCTACAGTTTACCTGGGTTAGAGGAAGGGTTCGCCAACGGTTGGATAAGGCAATGTGCAACAGATCCTTTCTAGATGCATACCCTACCACCACGGTTACCCATCTTCCACGTGTGGGATCTGATCATTGCCCAGTTATTACTAGGATAGTGCACTGGCGAAGATCCAGTCAATCCGTAAGAAGGTTCAAGTTTCTCGCTCCTTGGTTAATGGATGGTAACTTTATGGAACTCTTGTAAACAACTTGGCTTGAAAATGGGGACTTTGTAAACAATACAATCGCTTTTGTTGAAGGTGTTATACAGTGAAATACTGAAGAGTTTGGTAATCTATTCCGACGGAAAGATAAGTTGTTGCGTCGGCAGGGTGGTGTCAAATGAGCTTTAGACCTATACCCGACAGCCAACCTCATTTAAGCGGAAGCAGAGTTGAAGCGGGATCTGGAACAGGTGTTAGCTTAGGAAGAAGTGTATTGGAATTAAAAAGCTCAGGTCGACTGGTTTGCCCATGGAGATCGAAACACATCCTATTTTCACCGCGCGGTGATATAAAAACAAAGATCATGAGAGTGCATGCACTCAAGGACAATCTAGGACAACTCCTTCATAACCCTACACTGTGAAGACATATTGTAGAGTATTTTCACACTCTTTATACTGCAAATACACCTGTCAACCTGATATAAAAACAAAGATCATGAGAGTGCATGCACTCAAGGACAATCTAGGACAACTCCTTTATAACCCTGCACTGTGAAGACATATTGTAGAGTATTTTCACACTCTTTATACTGCAAATACACCTGTCAACCTTTCTCAAGACCGGGTTAGTTTGTTCCTAGGTATAGTGAATATTGCACTGGTGCAGATGTAAGAGACGGTCACAGACGAGGAAATTTGAATTGATATATTCAGCACGAAGCCAATGACGACTCCTTGACTAAATGACTTTAGTCCACTATTTTACCAAAAATGTTGGCATATGGTTGGTCCCTTACTCTACCATTTCATCAGGGGATATTTCGAGCTTAAAAAATACGGACAGGATTGAATGAATCGTTCATTATGCTCATCCCGAAGAAGGAGTTAGCTGACTCCATTCAATTATTCTGACCCATCAGTTTATGTAATGTTACCTACAAAACTATATCCAAAGTAATAGTTCATCGGTTGAAAGGAGTGCTCCCCTAGCTCATCAGACTAGTGCAAATGAGCTTTGTGCCGGGACAAAAAATCACGGATAACATCATCCTTGCTCAAGCAGTAATTCACTCTATGCAAAGGACCAATAGGCATAAGGGATTTATGGCGATTAAAGTAGATCTAGAAAAAGCATATGATATGCTCTCTTGGGATTTTTTACTAGACACCCTACGTCAAGAAAGACTTCCACCATAATTAATCCACCTGATTATAGAGTGTGTAACATCCTCCCAAATGTGTGTTTTAATAAATAGTGAAGCTTCGAATGCTTTGTGCCAGGCGGGGCCTTTGACATAGTGATCCTCTCTCGCCATACCTCTTTGTATTATGTATTGAGAGACTAACACAAGATATTGTTCAAGTTGTAGAAGGGGGATTGTGGTGTTCATTTCATTTTATTAATCGGAGCCCTCCTGTTTCATATCTATTTTTTGCGAACGACCTGTTAGTATTTGCTGAGGCCTCAAAGGCATAAGTAAATAAGTAAGGGTACTAAGGCAACTAATGGATGATTTTTGTGCCAAATCAGGTTAGTGAATAAATACTGCTAAAACGGTCGTCTTTTATTCACGGAATGTGTCTACAGTTGTAAAAACACAAATATCTGCAAACCTGGGATTTAGGACCACAAATGAGCTCAGACAATACTTGGGCATGCCATTATTGCATGGCTAAATTACGTGGAGAACATATGAGAGTCTACTGAAAAAAAGTTCAAAAAAGGCTTTCGGGGTGGACTGCATCCAATCTTTCATTGACAGGGAGGGTTACAATAACAACGACTGTATTACAGACTCTTCCTGTTTATGCCATGCAAACGACCAAATTGCCTTATTATATCTGTGATAAAATTGAACAGCATATCCGTCAATTTATTTGGGGCTCCTATACTACGACGCGAAGAATGAGTTTAGTAGCGTGGGACGAGGTGTGTAGAAGTAAAGAGACAGGCGGCCTAGGAGTTCGGAAGCTTCATGAGAAGAAGGCTAGATGAAAAGTAATCAATTCCTCTCATAAGCTTTAGGTTCAAGCTCTAAGGGCAAAATATGGCCTTCAAGAGGTAATTCCTTATATGATAAAGAAGAGGGGTTCCCCCTTTTGAAAAGTCATAAGCGATGTGTGGAACAAACTTACTGATGGTTTAGCCTGAACTATAGGCAATGGTCATCTAGTTCGCTTCTAGACTGAACGGTGGTTCATTTAGGAGCATCCTCTTACTACCTATGCGATCTTTAAGATACCAGAGCATATCTTGGATAAAACAGTAAGTGATTTTATCCGATCAGATGTTAGCTCGCAATGGCAACATTTTGCAATGTGGTTACCTCCGGATATTCTTATAAGTATTATTACTGGTTCAGGGCCTACCTTTGGGGGTGAGATGGATAAGTTCTATTGGCGTCATTCAGCTAGTGGTCAGCTTTCTGTTAGAATAGTGTTGACTGATTAAAAGCAGAAAATGAGCACTCACGACATAGCGTGGTCACGAATTTGACAGTGGGGGCCTCGCGAGGATGCAAGTTTTTCTTTGCTTCCTAGCAAAACACCGTCTTCTCATGAAGAGGGATTTAGCTTACTAGCAAGTAGTCTAGGACACTCATTACACACAATGTGACAAGGAGGGAGACACTACTTCATGTTTTCAAGGATTATCGATGGGCCAGATTGGTATGGAATCAATTGGTGCCCGTGGTGTATTGGTCTAAATTTTTTTCATTGACATTTAATGCCTGGTTTTAGATGAATCTGAGTAACTTGTGGGAATTTTTGGGGTTTGATGATTGGGCCATTTGTTTCAAGGTGACGATATGGAACTTATGAAAGGGTAAAAACCTACATCTATTTTAGCATCAGGAAGCACTCCGACCAGTAAAAGTTCAGGATATCCTTACTCGGCTATCTAAAATTCGCTTCATACAACAAATCAATTCCAATAGCCCGCATAGCTTACAACTCGATCGGAGCATACCATGGCAACACCTCATACATGGCTTCTTCAAATTAAATGTCGATGGAGCAGTTCACACATCAACTGGATTATCCACTGTAAGGGGATTGGTGCGAGATCAACAAGGTACTTGGATCATCGTTTTTGCTAGCAATGTTGGTAGAGGACCCATTTTGACCACATAGTTGATAGGTATTGTTTGTGGATTGCGGTTTGCATGGAGTCAAGGTATCTGGAAGGTTTGGGTTGAATCAGACTACAAAGTGGCCATCACAAAAATTATATAAGGAGGACAGGGGCTTAGTAACGAAAATATTTTGTCACCGCAGCTGGAGCGTACATTTCCATTTCGTGACTAAGGATACTAATCGTTGTAATTTTCTTGCGAAGCACGCTCGATGTTTTCTGTTGGACAATTTTGTCCTTCCTTATAAATTTGGACAACTATTAATTGTATTTTTTATTTTTCAATAAATTATTGGTTAAGTTATGTAATTTGATCTAGACATAGGTAATAAAGTGGCCCAATAAATAATCTAAATCAATTGGTTAAAATTCAGGAGAAAAATGTATCCAGATTAGTGTGGACCGAACCCCATATCAAGCTTGTGATGGGGAAGTCTAATATAAAAGCTATATAAAGGTTAAGGTCTCCTGCAGTTACTCATATCATTTGTAAGCATGCGGATCTTCTGATCCATTAAGAGCGCATATATTTTGAGAAAATTATAGAAAGGCGTTAATCTCGTGTCCGTGAACGTTTTTCGTGAAGGTCCCGAAAGATTGGAGCTCGTTTTGGCCTCAAAAATTGCTTCAAAAGTCTAGATGGAATCAAAATCAGGTATTCCGCATTTCCTTCGTTTTAACCCTATCATGAACAATCCGAGACACATAATAAGGTCTATCCTACGTGTTATACATGGTATCAGAGCGGTTACGTGTTCGGGTTGCCGGAAACAAAGGTTTTTTGGTTTTCATCCAATATAGTTTTCATCTATTTTTTATTCACTTTTTGGTTTTTTTGCATATATGATTACGTAAAAAGTGGTATGCATAAGGTTAGGTACGAAAAACGGGTCAAAAATGGCCCCAAAAAAGCGAAAAATAGGTTTCAGGGTCACCGAAAATTACCCTCCCTGTTAGAGGGTGAGAGCACCATCAGGCGCATGCAACACATGCGCTTAAGGATGCTACAGTAACAGAAGTTAGCATTTTAGGTTGGTGCGTGCCCGCCACCTGCCTAATATGTGGATGGACGGGATCATGACACTTATCGGCACGTGCAGTGCACGTGCCATACAGTGCAGTGCACGCGCGCCCCATGGCCATACGTAGCGTGACGTCGGCTGGTGTCAACACTATAGTCCACGACGTCAGCACTTTAAATTTTTTTTTCAAAATTCCCATAAGGGCGCCCCAGGTCCTTTTGGGTTAGTTTCCAAGTCAGGGGAATTTTTAAAATATTTTTTTTGGATTTATTACATTGATAATTGGATTTCGGAAAAGGTTTTAAAGCTTTTTTTTAAGTTAGTTTTAAGTGCATTTTTGTACTTCAAAATGCACATAAGGGAGACACTTAAGGTTTTGGCTCTCATGTGGTAGGTTTGATATTTGGGAAAGTACAATAGTCACTCTTATTGAGAATTTTTAAATAAAAATCTCAAATAAAGTGTAAAGACAATGTTTTTAGTATCAGTGTGTGATTATTTGATTGTGCATTTGGTTTTTTGCATTTATAATTGATTTTCACACATATTATGCCCATATAGAATATGAGGATGACATAAAGATGTATCCCTTGTGTTTGTGAATTTTCTAGGGTACTGATGAGGATGTAGTCACCAAAGTGGTCTTTCAAGTCAGTATTTTGGATTGTTCTGCTTACATGTTGGGAGGATATCTCTGGCCTTATGTTTGGTTATTCTGCCCAAAGGTATTGGCCTTATATAAGGTTTTGAGATGTATATAAAGGCCTTAGATGGATGAAAGTCATTGCTTAAATGATCTATTTACCCAAAGGTGGTAGTGTCATGAGAGTTGATGGTTTGTACTCTGATCGCCTTTGTATGGAGGTCTAATTGCATATATTATGTATTCATCCCAAAGGTGTTTTATAATATGTGTGGTCAGATTCTCTGTTTAGATATTGTTATTGTTGTTATCCTACACTTGAACTGATTTTTAAATTTTCTTTTCTATCTTGCAGTCACCTTTTCTGTAAACAACAATGCTGTCACAATTGAGACCTTAAATGGTTTTAATTTCAAGAAGTGGAAGAAGGATGTAGAGTTTGCCCTAGAGAATGCTGATGTCAGTATGGCGATGCATATTAAGAGACCTTCTCCACTTTCTAATATCAACTTAGAAGTTGATAAAGCAGTTGTGGCGATTTAGGAGCGGTCAAATAGTATGTGCTATTTGACCATCAAGTGGTCAATCCCAGATCATCTACTGAGTGGATTACCGGATATGATCATAGCGAAGGAGTTTATATATGGCATTTCCTAGAGATACAAGGTGTCTTCTTATGCGAAGCAGAGCACCTTGATTAAGGAGCTATTCTTCATGAAGTATACAGGAGAAGGATGCATTTGAGAGTACATTATCAAGATGGTTCACCTTCAGACTAGGCTGAAGGCACTTGATGTATCAATTCCTGATAACCTCATAGTGCATCATGCACTAAATACTCTCCCTCGAGAGTTTGAAATGTTGGCTACCTCCTACATCTCTCAGGATGAGACCTAGGACATTAACGCCTTGATTTCCCAGTGTGCTGCAACGAAGGAGAAGATTAAGAGTTCTCATACAACCATGTTTGCAGCTACCAAAGGTAAAGGGAAGACTAAGCCCTAACAACTTAAGGATAAGGGTAAGAAATCCAAAACCTCTCCGAAGATTCAGACTGAGCAGTCCAGCATTACTAAAGGGCCACATGACCTAAAGGGTATGAGGTGCTTCTTCTATAAGAAGAAGGGGCATAAAAAGGCTGATTGCGAGAAGTACAAGTTGTGGAAGGTTAAGCAGAAACTGACAAGTAACTCCTCGGCCTATATGATTCATGAATCCAATTTAGCTATAACCACATCAAGTTCTTGGTGGTTAGATAGTGGAGCTTCTAACCAAGTTGCTTCCACAATAAAAGGGTTCCGATCTAGGAGAAGGTCGACTAAAGGAGAGGAGAAGCTAATAGTCGGCAATAATGAGGAGGTGGATGTTTTATATGTAAGAGATGTAGGTTTGAACCTCGATATGGGGTTTGTATTAGTTTGACAAGACACATTTTATATACCGTCTTTTAGACGAAACTTAATCTCTGTATAAGTTTTAGATAAAGAGGGTTATTGTTTTGTGTTTGATACGTCGATTGTAAATATTTATATCAATATAAGACATACCGGAACTGCCTTCTTATCCTATAGATTATATAGAATGTGTCTTACTCCTAACGAAATGTATAACACTTCTTATGTTACCAAACCTATTACTCGAAAGAGAGCCTTCATAAGGAAACATTGTACATGTTGTGGCATAAACGTCTTGGCCACATTTCTAGGGAGAGGGTTGAGAAATTGATAAAGGATAACATTCTCCAAACTCTGGACTTCAGTTATCTGGAAACATGTATCAACTGTTGTAGGGGTAAGTTGATCAAGATAAAGAAAAAGGATTCAACTCATGCTTCTGATTTATTAGACCTTATACATACGGACGTTAGCGGTCCCTCTACGGTTACATTATGCAATGCTAGATATTTTCTAACATTGATTGACAATTATTTCCGCTATGGTTATGTGTTGTTGCTTTAAAAAAAGTCTGAAGTTCTTGATAAGTTCAAGATCTTTAAGACTGAGGTTGAGAACTAGTTAGAAAAATCAATAAAGATTGTCAAATCTGCCAATGGGAGGGGAATACTATGGCAAACATGGAGTGACAAGATAAAAAAAATGATCCGTTTGCTAGGTATTTGGAATTAGTTGGAATAATGGCTCAGTTCACTATGCCAGGTAGTCCTGAGCAAAATGATGTGGCCGAAAGGCGCAATCGCACCCTAAAGGACATGATGAGATACGGTTATATAATCCTTATGAGAGCAAATTGCAACCTCGTTCCACTCATTACTATTTGATATGTTATCCTGACCACTCTAAAGGCTACAGACTTTACTGTAGAGAAGGAGGGGCCAGAATAGTTTAATCGCAGGCAGTTAAGTCTCTGGAATACGATGTCCATGATGAGGGAGGATCTTCACATCCTCCAAGCGATAGTAGGACGAATACTACAATTATTTCATATCCGCTTCTCATACAGTTAGGTCCGATGGATGAAGGTCCAAGTATAATGCCTGTGCAGGCATAGGAACCTATACCTGTTCAGGAAGAGGTTTCTAAGGTACAAGAACCTATACAGTTACGCAGATCCACTAGAGAGAGGCGACCTACTATCTCACCGAATTATATAGTCTATTTGGGTAAGCAAGACTATGACATAGGATATGTTGTGGATCTAGTTACTTTTACAGAAGCCATTTCTGGACCCCATGCAAATTCGTAGTAGGAAGCGATGAAGGATGAGATGTAATCTATGAGATATAATAAGGCATGAGAACTTGTTGATTTACCTCAACATTGCAGATTTGTCAGTTGCAAGTGACTATTTAAGAGCAAGAAGGACACATAGGGTCAAGTTGAGTGGTTTAAGGTGCGTTTGGTTGCCAGACGATTCACTCAGAGAAAAGGAGTTGACTTCAATGTTACCTTCTCTCCTGTATCCTTAAAGGATGCATTCAGAGTGATTATGACAATAGTAGCTCATTATGACATGGAGCTACATCAGATGGGCGTTAAGATCGTTTTCTTGAATGGTGACCATTATGAGGAGGTCTATATGGAGCAACCTAAAGGATTTCAGGATCAATATGCAATTGAAAAAGTTTGTAAGTTGACTAAATCAATATACAGTTTGAAACAAGTTTTCAGACAATGGTACCTAAAGTTTGATGAAGTTTTGACCTCATTCGACTATGTAGAAAACAAAGTTGAAAGATGCTTATACTATAAAGTTAGGGGGAACAAAGTTATCTTCCTGTTACTGTACGTGAATGATATCTTGATCTTTTCAAATGATTTGACCATATTGTATGAGGTAAAGCAACTTTTGGCCAAACACTTTGACATGAAGGATTTAAGTAAAGCATCTTTTGTCCTTAGTATGCGGATTCGTCGGGATCAATCTCAACACTTATTAAGCCTCTCACAAAGAGCATACATTGAGCGGTTGCTAGAAAGGTTTAATATGACTGACTGTAAACCTATTGTAACACCTATCTCTCATGGTGAGAGCTTACCTTTGGCACAGTGCCCAAAGAATGAAGTTGAGAGAGAGGCTATGAGGAATGTCGTATACTCTAATGCAAATGGTAGTCTGATGTATGCCCAGGTATGCACTAGACCGGACATTACATTTGTTGTTGGATTGCTAGATCGATATCTGGCTAACCCAGTTGTAGACCATTGGAATGCAATTAAGCGAATGTTGAGATACTTAAAGGGTACCAAGGATTATACGTTGACATACAAAAAAGTCAGCAATTTAAACCTCACAGGGTATACAAACTCTGACTTTGCTATGTGTCAGAATGATCATAAATCCACTTCAGGATGTATTTTTTTGTTGACAAATGGTGCAGTATCATGGAAGAGTGTCAAGTAGACGCTGGTAACTTCCTCGACGATACATGCATAGTTTGTTGCATGTTATGGGGCTGCTACATAGGCGGTTTGGCTCAGAAACTTGATTTCTGAGTTGTCTGTGATAGATTCGATAGCTAGACCCATTTGGTTGTATTGTGATCATCTTGCTGCAGCGTTGTTCAGTAACAACAACAAGAATATCACAGAGTCTAAGCATTTAGAGGTCAAATACTTGACCATAAAAGAGTTGATTCAGAAGAGTGATGTTGAAGTGGAGCAAATCAGGACTGAGGAGATGTTAGCCGATCCATTGACTAAAGGACTTCAACTACTAGTGTTTGTTAAACATGTATCCAATATGGGCGTGTTAAAGTCCTTAGATAGCAGTAGTTAGGGATCATTGTATTTGTTCCTTAAAAGTTTGTAAATTTTGATGTGTTATGACATTATGATTATTTATTAATATCGATGATCATTTTTTATGCTCAGTAATAATTGTTCTTGTGTATAGTCATAATATATATGAAAGCCTTAAGATTTGTTGATCTTAAGCATTTTAAAGGTCATTGGACATATGTAAAGATTGACCTTGAGCATATGTCATTTTGATACATACAGTTTAGTACAGATATCTATAAATTTAACATGACATAGGAGGATACAAGTTTTCAATCCCATAAAGGTATTCTCTAATGCAGTTTAGCATTCAGTTGGAGAACATAAAGGTTTTCTCTAATGCTGTTTAATATTCAGTGAGAGAAAACAAGTTTTCTCTAATGTTGTTTAGCATTTGGTGAGAGAAAACAGGATTTCTTTGCTGCAGTTTAGCACATGCAATTTAGCATAAAGTTGGAGAAATCGAGACCTACAAACGAAGATGATACGTATTAGATCATATAGGTATCATCCTAGTTTTTTTTCCCATTCATGTTAGTGAGGTATTAGATATTTGTGATTATATTGGATCTGTGTCACACATGATACATGTATTTGATATTTTTCGGTATCGAAAGACTTGTAGGACAAAATTTTAGACTTTCATTACCTTTGGATCAAATGTTTTTAATATTTTAAAACGTGGTGCCAATATAGTAGCGTGACTTAATCGAGTTTTTAAACTACTTTTAAACTTGAGTCAAAATTGCAATCAATAATTGTCCAAGAGGGAGAATGTTGGACAATTTTGGCTTTCCTCATAAATTTAGACAACTATTAATTGTATTTTTGATTTTTTCAATAACTTATCAGTTAAGTTACGTAATTTGATCTAAACAAAGGTAACAAAGTGGCTCAATAAATGATCTAAATCAATGGGTCAAAGTTCGGTAGAAAAATAGATTCTGATTAGTATAGACTGGACCCATATCGAATTTGTGATGGGAAAGGCCGGTATGGAAGCTATATAAAGGTTAAGGTTTTCTGCAGTTGCTCATATCATTTGTAAGTATACGGATCCTCTGATCTGTTAAGAGCATTTATATTTTGAGAAAACTGCAGAAAGACGTTAACTACGTGTTCGTTAACGTTTTCTGTGAAATTATCAGGAGATTGAAACTCGTTTTGGCCTCAAAAATTGCTTCGAAATTTTAGATGGAACCGAAATTAGGTATTCTATATTTCCTTCGTTTTAAACCTTTTCATGAATAATCCGGGACACATAATAAGATCTATTCTATGTGTTACATTTTTTTCATAAATCTTGCACTCTGCCATTTCCAGGCCTAGGAGATTTATTGCAAGAAGACAGTCGTTGTCAACCCAGCGAGGCGTATTTAAGAGCTTTTGCCTACTTCTGATAAAAAAGAAATAGGCACATTTAGTGTTAACGTAAAATGTAAGCAACGTCCTTGTCGCAGCCCCCAGGAATGGTCCAAATCCAATGCTTTTTAGATCGAGCTTCCGCGTTGTTCCCTTTTGTGTAAGTTACTTGCACTGATTTCACTGTCTAATTAATGCCTTGTTTCATGTGATGATGATGTTGGTCTTTTATGGTCAACTTAAAGTCAATACACGAGCTCGGGGAAGAGATTGACGATGTTGGTCTTTTACGGTCTAACTTAAAGCCAATGCACCGAGCTCAGCGAAGAGATTAACCTTTTTTTTTTATAAGAATATTCTTTTATGTATTTTCTTTACAGGGACCGAATCCCGATGTATGAAGAAAATTGGAGATTGCACAAAGTTAGTGGTAGGGTTTACATCAACTGATTCCATTATCCTTTTGCACATTCATTCATTTATTTTCTCTCACGGAACAAAGTAACGGAGCTGGTGGCGGCAGCAAGTAGTACATAAGTCTTAAATTCTAGACCCCATCGGACTTTTGTGCAGTAATGTTTTACTTTTACATGTAGTTCAATAAGAATAGTTGGTATCCAATAGATTTTTCAAAAAAATGTAATTTTGTTTGAGAAGAGAGCAACATAAATGGTGCCCTTTTCTACAGTTTTTATGCATAACATCTGAAACCCCCTACAGCCATTTGTTTTAGTTATACACTCGAAACAGAGTAAATCACTTGTGTAAAACCCTTAAGTAGATGAAATGTTATGACACCACAACCTAACCGATGAAATGTTCTGAAATCCTTAATAAGCCTATAACATGCACACAATCTCGATCGTGGTTCATGCTTGTCTCTTCCATCTACTTACACCATAAAAGTTCATATGATACCGTTAGTGTTCTTAATTCAAAGATGGTTTTGTCTTTTCACAATCTCAAAACAAAACAAAAACATTCATTTTAAACTGGGAATTATTAGTTGAATTACAGTACTAAATCTATGTTAAGAAGAAAAGGAGAACATGCTATTTTAGCTATAACTATTGTACATACATGTGTAAATGTGTTCAAAAATACAAAAAAGGATAAGAAATTCATGTGCCGTGTAGCTAGCTACTCATGACGACGGCAACTGGTTTTTCTATCTCTGGAAAGTTGCACGCCACGTCTATGTGATTACTGCCAGTAAGCACCAAAATAACCACTTCACCCAACTCTTTTTCCCCAATGTCGTTGACCCGTTTCGAGTTCCGTTCTGCCAAAACAGAAGCAGTAACCATTTCAGTTTCAACTTTCTTTCCTTCTGCTCTTTGTTTCAAGTCAATGGGTCTTTGCTGTTTCCTCTTTTAAAAAACACTTAAGATAAGAAGATGATAGCTTTCTTAATGGAGCTATCTTTCTACAGTTTGCCAATTCAACTGACGATACGACCGTGGTACATCAGAAGTTTGCATTTATGGGAATCAGAAACAGGGCATATGTAAGAGAAATGAAGGGAGAAAACATTTTTTGCATAATTCAACAAAGCAACTGAGAACATGTTGCAGAGGGGTGCTTATGCTTCATTGGAGACTATGAAAGTTATATTTGGACTTTTAAAAATGGTTGTTATTTATTTTCAACTAATCAATGAGCAAAATACAGTAACAATGCTAGGGAACACCCAGCACACAAGTTTAGTGCAGTGGTGGCCTAACCTTTGCTTATTAAAAAATCTTAATCAATTGGATCTTATTTTCTTTATTTGAGCTTGTTATGCCTATAATTGGTGTCTAAAAAAGATGTATATTGACGTAGAGAATTATACTTTGGGTTGATGTTGATGATCAATTCCGCGATTTAGACAAGTGGGATTGCAAGGATAGGGACAATCTATCTGTTGAAAGGAAGTCCTGTCATAAAACCAATCGCCAACAGCCTTCGCAATTTTCTGCATTATGTACATTTCAAAGGAAAGTCATAAACTTCTGTATGAATTGGAATAAACGAAGAAGAAGATCAAGAGAATCAGAAAGGATCTAGAAGGAGGAAAAGAGTTATAAGTCTCTTACTGTTTTCCTAAGCATTGGAGAATCAGCCATGAACCATGTTTCCTGCGTTTCAGTTTGGCAGTGGGCAAAACAAGAGTCTATATACAGTCCTCCAGCAGACGAGTTAGCTGATCTATACAATGTATGCAAAAAACGCAACCTAAAATCTGCAAGGAAATTTTCTGAATACTCAGAAGTTGCAACTGCACTAACACACAAGCTTTTGACTGCTCGTCCATGTAAAGAAAATAAGAAAGGTCACTTATGCCATCATAGTTCCTTCTGCTCATTTTTGCAGACGTTTATCTAAATATTTAGTTGTTCCCATTGAAATTTATTGCATTTATTCATAACCTCTACTACGAAGATATTAGGCTCTGTCATTCATCCCGACAGTAACCTACATTGGAAACTAAAATATGATTGCACTTGGTGTTGCTTAAAGTGTTTATACAGGTTTTCTTACACTCACCTTGCATTGTCTGGAGTTGAATGGGAGAGCAGTTACTTATGTCAAACTTGCAGGCGTTCCAGGAACCATTAGGATCATCAACACCCGGTGCCAAAATGTTCCTTATCTAAACAAAGTCATGATTTCAAAGGTTAAAAAGAAAAACGTAAACAGAAGCAACTCGCATAAAAGATGTACAAAACATGTTCGTTTTCTTAGTTAACAGGTTTTTCTTTGGACTTCGGAGTACATGCAAAAAAATGGATCATGAAATTCTTCCTATATTTCATTTGTGTTTAAAGGGGCCGTTTTCCTGAGTATCTCTTTTTACTTCAAGGATATTCTTTCTTCTTGTCTGTAAACTTTACCATATATGCCTCTGGATTGAATCATAAAGCTATACGCTTAAGTGTTTCTTTTACTAAGCTAAAGAGGTCCAAACCTCATTGCAAGATTCTGTGAAATTAAACAGAAGTTCACTTTATGGAAAACAGAATTAACTGTGTATTCATCTAGCAGTGTGCCTACCTGCCACCAATCATATGCTGCATTGAGTATAAACAATGGTGTTCGTATCTGCGGCACCACATATTGCGGGAAGAAACACTGGAGATTGATGTGCTTAGATGAGTTAAACTGGAGATGATATGACTAAAAAACAGTGGAGATGATATGGTGAGAAGGAATATAGCATTCAACTAAACCAGACTTACAAGAGCTGGTTTCAATCTTGAGGTGCAGGATGCTGGCAAGTTCTTAGCTGATCCCTGAAGAGAAGATAAAAATACTGAATCAGCAGTCTGTTCCTCAATAAGCAGAAATTACCTCTGGTATTTAGAAAGGTTCTATTATAGCTAATTGGTCACTTTTGCTGCAATAGTGGCAACAGTATACATGATTACGAAACATAATAAACAATGTCAGAACTTCTGCTATGTTTCTACAAGACAGCATACATGCAATGTGACCACTTCATTGAAGTAGGACTGTATGTGTGGTGCTCCAGAAATATCCTTCCTGTGATGAAAAAACATGCTGTTAGGCAGGCATTAAAATATGTAACTAGTTACTGTAGTTAAGCTACATGGTTTGCTTATGGGGTCCTATAAGGAGCTTACGTATTGATAAAATAACCAGCATCTGAAAGACATTTTACTTTAGTACCCATAGGTAGCAAAGCTCGGAAGCCATCACAGTGCATGATGGAAGCCAATCCACCAGCTGAACAACCAGAAAGAAGAGCCTATGGAGACACATCCATACAAGTTATTCAGAAACATTTATTAACTAGAAGTTAAAAAGTGGAAATGTGCGAATGAGTTGCATCCACAAGAAGCCAAAAAGTGGACAGATGTTGGAATAAATCTCACATTTTCTGCGTTTTTCATTCCTTTGGCTAATAAATCTTCAATCACAGCAAGCCAAATCCTTGCTCCTCTGAAGTGAAGATTAGTAGCCTGGTCAAATACTATCCGATTAAAAATAAAAATTTTGTAATCTTAAATTGGTTCCCACTAATCTGAAACAACTTACATGGTTTACCGCCTGACTATCACCAGTAAATGATGATCCATCACAATATCTGATCTTAACTCTATTCCAGTTGTAGAAATCTACAAATTATATAGGATATAAGAAATGGATAAAAGCCAAAATTCAACAAGAAATTCAGTACTTGATTATACCTGGATTAAATTGTCCCCTGTTGCTCATAATCCCTGAGAAAGCAATTTCCTTGGCCATGCGTCTAGATGAGCCTAAACGACTATTCTTTCGAGCAAGGCAACTTGTTACATTGTTGCACCATCCCCCTCCCTAATAACACAACCAAAAGATGTATTATAACATGATACAGAATTGATATAAGATAATCCTGAGATTATCATTACAGTTAATATTATATGAAATTAACCATGTCAAATCATTAAGACATTAAAGCTAAATGATTTTTGAAACTCGGAATGCTTCCAACTCTTATTAATGATCTAAAGCAGCACTTGAAAACATGGATCCAACAATTTCTTTTTCCGAAACTTTTTACCTGTCTTACATCTTCCAAAGCCCCTAACTACAACATTTTGTTATTGGTTTCTTTTGTCAGAGAAAAAAAAAAGGAATTGGATTGCATAAGATTACAAACCTCAAAGTCAATCAACCAACTATTGATTCCTGTTCCAGAACCTCTATCTAAGTGGTAAGCTGGTGGACTACCATCCAAACAAACTGCAGATACATATCACAGTTCCAAAAGCATCAAAAGTTTGCAATTAATAGGAAGCATTTTCCGTTTCTTCTAATTATTGAGATTAAAAACACTTATTAATTTCTTACCGGCTCCTTTTGCTACAGCACTTTTTACGTACGTAATGCCTACTAATCGGCCTTCAGTTTTCAGAAGCAACAGCAAACAAGCTAAAAAATTCAACCATCTGCCTGGTCTTGATTTTACCATTCTGCGGTAGCAAAAAGTAATTACTCGATCAGCACAATAATTGAGAAAGAAAAACAAAAGCTTACTGAAAAAGCAGAGAGTGGTGGTGAAAAGCATAGATTAGAAACGTGAATTTTCCTGGCACGTAATTATGCGGCACAAACTTTACCAGTACAAAATGGAGCACTGATTTCCTATTTGCAGAGAATCTATGCATATTATTACCACAATGGCAGATCCATAAGCTACTGTTGTTATCATTGCATATTGAACAAAAAAGCCAAATCACTTAATGGGGTTATCCGTCAATTAAAAACTCAGCTCCAATGCACCGAGTCCATCAGTAAAGCGATAACCATATAGTGCCACTATGAAGTTCCATTTTTTAATATGATTCTTCTCAACAGCTCATGAATAAGAATATAAGATTCCTCAGGCTTCCTTCAACGGGAAACAAAGACAGAAAGAACAAATTGCCTACTTGGAAACACATTCTGCACATCAACAATCAGCATACAAATCTTAATGACAGGAGTACACGTTAACAGACAACAACAGAACACCCTGCAACAAGGGATCACTGTTCTAGCGGAATGCTTCACATTTCAGCTTCTTCCAACGAACGCCAATCAGAGGAACAGAAAGAAGGAGATGGAGAAAGGAAAGTTCTTTGGTGAGAAAATCACATGTTCATGCTTACCTGTGGGATAAAAATCTGGAGATGGAAACGAGAGAATGTGAGTGACACCCAGTTCAGTTCATCGGCAGACAAGTTTACAACAACGATGTCTAGTGAAAAACGAAGCTGGAAGATGAGGAAAACGAAGGTCAGAAATCTATCGTTGTGTGTGCGTTTCCAAAATGCCTTTGTTTTGGTGCGAAAAGAATAGAGAGAGAGAGAATCCAGCAGCCGACACACATTCGATGGAAAACACATACACACGCACATTATAGGATTGGTTTGGTTTCATAATTTATAACGGGCATGTCTCGGGTTACGGGTCAAATTTACCCGACCCTGGAACATCGCGGCTAAAAGCAAGTGACATTGAATGTAGTTATTATGGAAGTTAAAACTTTTCTCTTAAAGCATAAAAGTTATGATGATCTCATTAATTGATGTAGCTCCTTGAGATAAAATGTCAAAAACACCGTCTTCCATTGGAGTTCAAATTGGTTTGACATTTTTTGTCATAGTGAAAACAGCAGGAATGCCGGTGCGTAGTGCTCGAGACATGGATAGTGTCCAAAAAAAAGAAAGAAACATGGGAATGTCTAACATCGATTATACACTTGTCTAACTCCTATTTGTTAAAGCTGGTTTGGAGAGAATAATTCTGCCATGTGATTGGTCCTTGACGATTATGAAAGGTTGATCCTGTAGAAGTTGAAAAAAAAATCAAATTTTCATTCTCATAAAATCTAAATTAAGATTGGAGCGCTAATCACGGTTAAAATGATATAATTATGTGTCCTAATGAAATTTTAGTCGATGCTCATGCCTGTGATAATAATTCTTGCTCTTTCTTTTTTTTTATATGTATATTTTTTTCTAGTCCTTAATATCCTTTTCCTAGTTAGCTCCCGAAGAGAAAAAAAAAAAGTTAGGACTCGGTGAGAATCATCATTGAGATATGGTTATGCTATTACCAGAAGGCTTGGTTAGGTCATCCTTTACCAACAAGTCGTAAATTTGTCAACATGTTAGGCCATGACCATGCCTAACCGAAGACTAGTATCTTTTACGTTATGAAACGGTCCGTCTACGACCTCTGGACCATACCGTATAATAGGATGAAAACAGTGCTGTTGAGTTTAGTGTGACTTTTTTTTAATGACAAAAAAAAACTAGAAAAATATGTCAAATCATGCTGATTGATGTTATATATAGTTTTTATATTATTTAAAGATTTATTATTTACGAATGATAATTATTTTAAGTTATTTAATAAAAAAGAGGGCGCAAAACAAACACAAAAACGTGAGGCGGCAACTCCTCCAGCTAACCGTTGGGTGAGTCTTGCGCTATAATTAACAAACATTTGCATGGGTTAATTATAGCCTCTAATTCGGATGTATATAAATCTATTTTTGATAAATACTATTTACTATTTATTAGAAAAAAACAAACAAACATTTGCATGGGCAGGGCACAAGCCCTGAATTTAGATCTTCTGTTTAATATTACTTTATCTTATTTTGTTTCATAGAATCTCAGCAATTTATTTTGTGAGATTTACGTGAGACCCATATGGGACCCACATAAATAAATGACTGAGATTTATTAGATACAATAAAACACCATAATATTAGACAAAAGATTTGGACTCACAATCCCTACACCTCTTTTTCTTTCCCTTTTTGCTTCAATGGTTTCACAGGATAAGGAAAAGCCAACTTCACTTATGACTTCACTTTATAAGCTTCTTCTTGCATCAGATTCCAGGGCATTCCCTTCAGTATGGTGGCACCAAGCTGTTGGAAATAACTGAACATCTCTATTAATTATATTGTTCCTTCAGGTTACCTTTTCCCATAAGAAGAAAACTAATTAAGATTGTTTTTTTAAATGAAATTGCCCTATTTCACTTGTTAAAAAACAATTATCGTTACCCTTTAATTTTCCAATTTCTGTCTAAATAGTAAATTAAGATTTTAAAAAAGAGTTTACGTGTTGAAAGTGTTAAATTTCAATTTTTTAGAAAGACTTTTACAAATTTTTACTTATTAAAATTTGAATTTATTTTACGTGGAAATCTCAATGATCATGTGTCATCATTTAATTTAATTAGATTTATTTAATTAATGATAAATTTATTTATATATATTATCTTGATTTGATTTGTATCTATCTAACATTTGGTTTAATGAGAATCAAAAAAAAAACATTTGGTTTAATGAAATACATTTTTCTATAAATAAGAGCTATATATCTTATATACATCACACATAAGTTTATTGAAAAAGAAGTACCTAATGGTATATCAACATCATTTATCTTCAATTCAACCACATGTTAAAGTTTAATGCCGGAAACGATTTTAGTTCACATGGGTATAATTGATTGATCATTTGATTCTCAACACTAAAGAAGATGACAATTATGTTAAGGTTAAACCCATATATCTAATGTAGCACCCCGATATTTTAGGATACCTTTTTTTTTGGATTTGAGGAAACCACTTTAAGATACATACCAAAATGTCATGCGGACATTCCAGTACATAACTTATGATAATAATATATTACATTCAATCACAACATTCACTTAACATGGCATCATTTATCTTTATTCTCTTATAAGACATCACAAGGAAAACATAATATTTTAAAATTCAAAATTTTCTCATTTCATTTTATAAAATTGAACGTTTATACAATGTATATTTCAAACATTCATATATGTACATTATCATATCATAATATATAATATTTTACATGAAAGAGAAAATTATACAAAAATTTATCTAATCTTTCCAATCTTAATTGACTGACCTTTAAACCATTTCTTTTTATTTTCAAAAGTATAAGACTAAATTTCTTGTAGCGTCTATCTGTAACTTAAAATCAACTAAGCATACAGCTACCATTTTAAATTTTGATAATGACCTTCCTAAACTGAACCAATTTCCAGGCAGTGTTGGCCAAAATTGCGTATGGAGTTAAATGACATGGGATTGGCCTCAAGTCAACAAGCGGTGTGTCACATCTGCAGTCATCCTATGAGCACTGTTTAGATAAACTTCAGACGCTAGCTGCCTCCCGTTCTTTATCTTCTCATCCATACCAACGTATACATACAACTATGTCTCAAGTCACATCAAAGGGAAATAACAACATTAGCTTATCCTCAATTTGATTCCAGGGCTAAGGATGAACTTGTATTTGAATTACGTTCACGCAACTTGCTTGATTAAAGAAATCAATTCCATACTGGGGAAATTCAGGAGAAAAGAAATATGTAGTTGTAAGGAAACTTGACTCAAATTACACGTTGGGAGAGCATCTCAGAGTTTTTGAGGGCTGAAATAGTGGGTTATGTGTAACACCACTAGAGACCACCACCTTCGTCACTAGTTTCCATTTTCAATAATTACATGCTTTTATCAACTTTCTTGTAGGTTATGATTATGATCGACTTGATAAATCAGTAGCTAGTGACTTATTCATAATTGGTAGAAAAGTATTTGGTACATCCGAATACATTAAACCGTAAAGTTGAAAATTAAACGCTTGAAACTCGGATAAAATCATTTGTAAACTTGCAGAACACATTTATACAAGAGAATACATTATAGCTGTGCTCCAATGCAACCTTATTTACACAAGACACAAGTATATTGTTCTAAGGTAGGCTGGTGGAAAGTAGAAAGAGTCCTAACAAGATTTACACCTAAAGAAAGAGGATGTCTCTGAAATACGTATATAACTAAACCATATTGCATCACAGCTTTCTTAATTTGAGTTTGGGGGCAAGCGAGAGCCTTACGGAATCAATATAGGAAAAAGAGACGTGTATAACTACATTGGAATATGAAGTGCCTAGAAAGGAAGAGTTGTTTAACGACAAAAAAGGATACTAATGGACCAGCAGTCGCTTGAGGTCCCCCGACGAAAGAACCAATCTTGCTCACCTTCCTTTGTCTTTCATCTGCTTTGTCCCACTTACAGAAGAAGCGTGGCATTAATTGGTCTATAATGGAATTTGTTCAAGTTGTTACATGCTTATCAATAGTGCTACGAAGCATTAAAAATAGAGATATGATCAATGTAACTTGATTTAGCTTAATGAGCCTTGCACATGATTAAAAAATCTCCATTTCCTCGTTCTTCAAATTATTAGCCAACTCATGATTTAGTATACTTATCTTCATTTGGGTTACAAGCTGACAACGTAACCAATTTACCAATAGGTTGTTAGATAATCGGTTGAAAGTTGAAACGACGGTTTACAGAAAATGACTGGCAACGAGACATAGTTTGGATGCGACGCTCCTTATTTTTAATTTGATCATTCATGGAAAATAAGAAAATGATACCGTTTCGGAAATCTTGTAACGAAAAGATTGAACCAGGCCTTTGTGGGATCAAATCAAACCCATTGATACTCCACAAAAAACATAATTTTGAATTTTGAGACTCGGAATAGTCAAATCCAATCGTTGTATAGCATTAATGGATTATGGAAGCTGCCTAATATAAAATGTGATGGCCACATGGGTTGGCCTTAGTAGGTGGTGACAAAAACTGTTGTCTGGCGTCTGTAGAGTAGACTCCATGATTCGTTTAATTCAGAAGTCCCATTCACTGATTAAGCTGGCGATTTTGAAAAGAAAGATGGTGACCATGCATTCTCTTATTATTTTTATCAAATTGACTCTACATGATTTGCGTGCAAGTTCATAGTTCAAAGTTCAAACCGACTAACTGACCGGACTCGTTATGTTGACTTCAGAAGGAAATAATAATACTTCAAGGTTGAAACTTGTGAAATGAGCTAGAAAATTGGAAATGTGAAAGTGACAATGAAGTTCTACCACTTTCTGCTTCAGTCTTGAGGCTGGAAACTTGTGAAAAGGCAAAATAGGCAAAGACGAATTAAGTCCTAAACTTTTAGAAATTCTAGTCAAATTCAAAATGTTAAGTAGGAAGACTTAATCTGGTACGTTATATTCTAAAAATACTAGAGATGGAGTGCTTCGTCGTGAAATTTTGGACTAGGTGATAATGATGATAATAATAATGACAACAATGACGACGATTAGAGACGGAGTGCAAACCTAATGTTGATGTGGTATGACTCAGAAGTCATAAAGCCCACCCCCACCAGAATCGAAGATAACATTTAGGATCTGAGATTTCATGTGTCTACATCTTGGAATAAGTTTTCATTTTTGTCTAGCCACATTAAAGGGATAACTTTAAGCAAATCTTTTTGGATGTCATCTACAAACAAAGCCTTGCGTCACTAATTCTATTCATTAATACAATAGCTTCATCAAGGAAATCCTAAAATTAGCTCAATGACTAAGATCTCTAGTGATCCAATATTTCTTATGATGGATATTAATCTAAACGACTACTTGATCTCGCATCAAGTTTCAAGTTCCATTGACTTATAGCCTACTTGTTCATAACTAGGTAAGATGGTCCCTGAAGCCAATTAAGATAGTCTTTTTCCATTTCAAAACTCCATCATTTAAGATCTGGATTGAAGGAGCTACCAATGGTTTTCCTTTCATATTTTCTGCATTCGGCTGCTCCTCCTTCAACTGAACTATGAGATGTACCAATTTGCCCAGTGATAGACACCGAAGAGATTTCTGGATTGATCTCTTCATCAAAGTTGTCGTTCTTCCTTATCTCCTTGTACTGATTCTGCGGTTAAAACAGCAATTTATATTTGTATAAATTTCGTCACAATTATAACAAAGAGTCCCTTTGTTGTACTGTATGTTCTTCTATTTCATCAAGGGTAAGGCGTTTGAATGATCTTTAATTAGGGTTTAGGAGTAGTTATAGGGCCCCTCCCTTTCTGTCGTAAAGTCAGGTTAAGCTCATATCCTCAGTTAAATAACATATTCCTGCAATCTAGTTACAAACATTTCTACCACTTAATCGACAACAAAAGGACCTACTTTGAGGAGTCGACTGTCATAAGCTTGGAAAGTCCCCTAATTTTATTGCCCTGAATGAATGGACTAAATTGGAGGAGACAACATTCCCATGAAAAACCAGGCTCATCTCCATCCAACTTCAAGAATCACTCGTGCACATCTTCATCTTGGTGATAAAAAGCAATTTCCACCTTTTCTACCTTAGACTTAGGAACACATTGGTGTCTAAGGTAGTGGTAAAGACGAGCAACCAGGATGACAAAAAAAATTTTTGCCGTTAGGTGTCAAGAGGCTATGATACCATAAAGAGAGCAATAAGAATACTGGAGTGAAATAGTAATGTTCAACCTATTCCTTCACGTCATGAGGTAATATATACAAAGAATTATGTATATCAGCTAAGCTATCAATATATGGCAGAGTTTGTTATAAGATAACCGTATATTGTTACAAAACCAACAGAAATCTTACAGCGAAAATGACATATATAGAATTTATCCCTTAACATGACGAAGCTAATGAGTCATTCTCGCCATCATCACATATTGAAATTTCCAGTGATTGCACTCTTTCTTCAGCTTAGTTATTGGTTTAGGCTTAGACCCTGTAACGCTCCCTGCATCTCCAGTCCTCAACGGGGGCTGAAAGTTATTCTCAGTTCCACACAATCTCTGTGTCTATCCCGAGTCCTGACACATTTTACGTGTTGAACAAAAAGAACAAGACAGACGAAGAAGAACAAGACAAAAAGGGACACAATCAAAACTTCCAACAATAGATATTTTCAATAACAAACGCTAGCTGGAATAAGCAAGGATGTACATTCGGTTCCAATAGAAGGCATCTCAACCCTTCAATTTACTTTGTACCAAATAACACGTGTATGGTCAATATTGAACCACCAATTGTATAAATGTACAGATGAATGAATAACAGATATAATACATATTCTACACACATATACTCTCCTTACATGGTATCAAAGTTATTCTTGACAAACGTAAAGAATGAAAGAGAACTTTGGTTCATCATCCACCTTAAATGGAACATCATCATCCTCTCTTGATTTTTCTGCTCTAACAAAAACTCTAAACTTCAATCTTCCTATTAAGCTTGATAGACAGAACTTTGTAAACTGGAGAGCTCAAATCCTTGCAGCCATAAGAGCGAACTTTATCAACACAACACCTCCTCCTTAGTTCATCACTCCAAAAACAAACCAAGTTATCGAAAACTCATAATACAAAGCATGGGGGAGAACGAATCAACTCCGGCTATGCTGGTTATTTTCAACCATAAGAGAAGAAATAATAGGACAGGTAAATCACTCAAATTCATTCTATCAAGTCAGGTAAATTTTGTAGAACCTTTATGCTCAAACATCCATGGTTAGAGTTCTTTAACTAAAGTATCAACTTTCAATAATTAAAAAGGGTTCATATACTATATCAGAATATATGTAAAAAGTTAAAACCATAAGTGACTTACTTCAAGTAGTAGGACATGCAATCACTGAGTATGAACTAATATTAAGTGCCTTAAATGGCCTTGGTCATGAATATGATCTTGATGTGGTTTATCTAACACATTATATGAAAACTTCAACCTTGCAAGAAGTGCAATACTCTCTTATGATGCATGAAACAAGAATAGAACAGCTGAACATAATCAATTATGAAAAAATCTCACCACCTACTGCTAACTCTGCAACTTTCAATCAAAAAAATCGACGAGGAAGAAGTGGATTTAGAGGAAGAGGAAGAAGTGGATTTAGAGGAAAAGGAAATCATGGAAGAGGAGATAGATGGAATGGAAACATAATTTTTTGTCAACTTTGCTACAAACTCGGGCATGAAGCACTAAAATGTCACAAAAAATTTGATATCTCTTGGCAAGCTAACACTACTCAACCATAGAGACAGAACTCACTCACTCACTAGACACAATACAATACACAAAACTTTCCTCAATCCTATTTGGCTCAAAATCAGCATGGATATCCATCATCAAAAGCAGTCAATAATGACACATGATTCATAGACAGTGGAGCTACAAATCATGTCAGAGCAGACCTTAATAATCTATCAATAAGTTCAGAGTACGGTGGAAAGGATCAAGTCATTGTTGGTAATAGTAATTCTCTTCCTATTGCAAATATTGGCTCATCCTACATACATTTCCTATATAATACATACACACCTCTTGCACTAAAACAAATTCTGCATGTTCCAAGCATAACCAAAAATGTCTTGAGCATTTCTAAACTTACCAAAGATAACAAGATTTCTGTTGAGTTTACTAATGAAAGTTGTTTGTTTAAGGACAAAACAACAGGGAAGATTCTGCTAAAGGGAGTGCTTCGAGATGGCCTCTACAACCTCAAAGCCACTAAACCGACCAACAAAATCAAACCAGTCATGCAAAATATTATGAGTCTAGTTTTTCCCAACATAAAGCTTCTTCTTTAAAAGGCAGTCATTGTGAAGCAAACATAGCACAGAAAAATGTCAATATTTGGCATGCTAAATTAGGACACCATTTCAGTAGTATCCTAAAACAAATTCTGAGTTTAATAAAGTTCAATTTTAATCTCAAAGATTTATCTCATTGCGATGCCTATAAGCAAGGAAAATTACAATAACTACTTTTTCAAACTTATGACATAACTGCTTAAAATCATCTATAAATCATATACTCAGACATTTAGGAATCCTCTCCATATCTCTTAACCGAAGGACATAAATTGTTGGACCTCGAACTCTTCTCAAAAGTTAGAACTATTAAATGAGAAATTGTTAGCGATTAGTTATGAGTAAAGAAAAAGGTCTTGAGAAACAAGACAGTGAAACTAGTTAAAGTTTTATGGAAGAACCATGCAAGAGAGAAGGCAACATAGGAGGCCTTGGAAGCAATAAAGGAGAAGTATTCACACCTCTTCAATGACTCAGGTAAGAATTTCGAAGACGAAATTCTTTTAGGGGAGGAGTAACACTTTTAGGGGAGGAGAGTTACTGGATCCTGAAATTTTTTCTAAATTACTTATTATGTGTTTAATTATTTATTTTTGTTTGTTTGTTTTTTTAATTATTTTTTTTAGAATTGGGCCATTAATTTAGTGGGCCTAAGTAGAAATTAGAATTTTGAATGGCCATGTTAGGATTAAATTAGAGTATTTGACAAGATTAAAGGAGTTAGTAGATGAGTTAAATGAAAGAAGGGGCAAAATGGGAAGGACAAGGTAAATGAAGGGTAAAAAGGGAAAAACCATTTAAAATGGTCTTGAATTAGAAAAGAGAAGAGAGAGTGTCATGAGAAGCTAAGAGAAGAGAGAAAAAAAACGTAGAGAAAGAAGAAAATAAGAAGAGAAAAATCGTGGGAGAGAAGAGAGAAAGGAGAAAATCGTGAGAGAGAAAGAATAAAGAAGAAAAGAAGAGGAAATCAAGCTGGTTAAGGTAAGTTAATCATCTTTTTCTTCTTGCCTTGTTAAAGGAGGAGTTAAAGAGAGAAAATGGGTTTTGTGTAGAGAATGAAGGGTTTGTATTGGAAAAAGGTGATTTAAGAGAACCCATTTGATTTTAGGGTTTCTAAACTATGTTTTAGGTTTTCTAACCTAGATGGACTATGGGTAGGTTAGGTTTGAGCTTAATTTGTGTTGATTTCATTTATTGTGATTATGGAAATTTTAGGAGATTTTCATTTGAATTTGGATTGAATGAGAATTTTGGTTATGTTAGGAAATTAAGAAAAACCTACCCAAGTGCAAGAGGAAGGGCACAATTGAGTTTGAATTTTCAAGCAAAATAAGGTGGGTAAAATATTTATAGTTATTGTGTAAATGGGCAATGTGCCTCTGTGTGTGTGTGTGCATATGCTTGAATTTCTAAATTGTTAATTGTTGTGATGTGAAAAATGCATTATGATGTGTTTTATGTTATGCATTGAAAGATGAATGACATTTTGATATAATTGAATTGTGAGTATGATCATGCTATGCCTTGTAATTGTATCATGACATTTTGATTTAAAGGGAAAGAAGAAAAAGTATGAGAATATGAATTTGTGATTGATTGAATTGAGCATGAGAGTTGATTGTGTTTAGGTAAGAGTGGAACCGTTTCGTAGTCACGTGCACGTCGACAAAAAGTTTTCTCCCGGCTGCCCGCTTGTGGCATACGAGATCTGAAAAGTGGACTTGTTTCTTCACGGTGTAAACTTCGATTTCTCCGTTTCGTTCCACGGAACCCTCGAGTCATTTGTTTGTGCATTTACATTTTGATATGTTAAGTTATGATGCAATTTGAGTGTTATGTGTTGATGATAAATTACATCCAATATGTTTTATATGATGATGTATTGAATTATGAGTTGTGAATTACAATTGTAAATGCTGAACTTACTTTACTAGATTAAGATAAAACATGTATGCCTATATGAATATTCACATATATGTTTGATTGTGTGGCTCGTTGCTAATGACTATAAATATATTAGCCACTGAGTTGTGTAGCTTAACCCATCATTTTCTCTCCTCAGGTGTAGAACGAGAATATTAGCGATCTTTGTAAGGCATTCGGAAACTCCAAAATAGTTAGAAATCTTTTGTACCAAGTTAGTGACTAATTTGGATATCTTTAAAGGCATATCAAACATGAGCATCCTTTTGTATTTTTTATTAAGTTTGATGTGTATGTTGATATGTAAGTAAAGCTTGTTCAAACATTTACTTTGTTTAGAAATGAAAATGAGAATTTGAGAAGTTCCATTTGTGTATGATTATGTTGTTTTAAAGGTTGAGTATGATGGATATGGAAGTGGAATGTGTATGTGCATATTCTTCTTTGTTGATATTGCAAATTGTTGCTAGTATTAGAATAGCATGTTAGAGTTGGAAAGATTGTATATGATGAATCATTGAGTTGAGATTCAAGAGTTAATGAGATGTACTTAGTAGTTGAATGGATCAAGATGTTAGACCTCACTTCCTTGTAGGGTTATTTCAATGAATCTCACTTTCTTTCCATCAATCTTTTTGAAATCAATACCAAAGGCTATTAATTTGTGTGGAAAGGTAGAAAAATGTGTTAGGAATCTATTAGTTCAAGAATCACTTCATTCAGAGGTCAGGTTATGAAGTTATGGCCAAAAGAATCAAACATGATTGCGTCCTTAGTCATATTGTATCTATTTTGGGACAATTAGAATAACTTTCACTAGAGATGTCAGAGTGAGGTCATTTTAGAACGGTTTTGAAGAACACTTCTAGATCTACAACTTTCGTGAAGAACTCAAAGCGAGATTTTGGCTCTAAAAGGGTCAAAATTGCAATTTACTGTAGTTGTCCTGCGTATGTTTGTTAAACAGACATACATATTCGTCTAACGGACATAGACGGGCTTAGGAGTGCTTTCCAGACCTGAGAAGGTTCGTTGAACGGATATGGGATGGGTTGGGGGCCTTTCCAGACTCAAGAAAGTCCGTTAATGTCTGTCTAATGGACATTTGTCACACTCACTCCCCTCCAAAGCTTCTCCAATGCTTCCAACACCCATTCTAACATCACTTTCACTTATAATCTCCTCAAATTCACCCCTTCTAGTGCAATATCACTTCATATCCATTCAACTACTAAGTGCATCTCATTAACTCTTAAATCTCAACTTAATGATTCATCACATACAATCTTTCCAACTCTAACATGCTATTCTAATACCAACAACAATTTGCAATATCAACAAAGAAGAATATGCACATACACATTCCACTTCCACATCCATTATACTCAACCTCTAAAATAACATAATCATACACAAAAGGAACTTCTCAAATTGTCATTTTCATTTCTAAACAAAGTAAATGTTTGAATAAGCTTTACTTACATATCAACATACACATCAAACTTAATACAAAATAC
>JAOSBP010000005.1:10653055-10663519 GCA_027563825.1 Erythroxylum mucronatum
CCAAAATGTCAAAGAGACAGAACATAAATCGGACTAAATTTGCTCAAAATGCTAACCCCAAATTTGGGGCGTTACACATGCAGTACTGGAGGACCTAATCATAAATTTAAAAAACTTAAAATATTACAAATAATTATTTTATTATCTTAATTAATAAAATGTTATAATTTTTTTTACCTAACAAAATCCTTAACCTTAATTTTATATTCCCAAAATTCACCCTAACCCTAATTCACTCTCCATCATCCTCTCTCACTGTTGCCTTTCTCTTTCCTCTCTTTTTATTTAATTGCAGAGATATTATGTTCTTTACCTCTTTTATTTTCTTCAGAGGACACATTCTTTTTTCCTTATATTTCTTTTGACACCTCCCTTTTCATGACCATCTTCGTTACCAAGATACTTGTCTGAGTAGTTCCACAGGCTTAAATTAAGGTTTATTTGTTATGTATAATTGCTCCCACAATTGGTTTTTTCACTTTTTCTCTCCTTTGTGAACGCATTTAAGTAACTAGAAAATAAGAATTGAATATCGTCACTACTAGACACTCAAATCAATTTAGAAACTGTATTACTAAGTTGGATTAGCTTTACCAAAACATTGTTGTTTATTGCATTAGGACTATTATTGTACTATTTTAGGTCACGATTATAGAAGTAGATCAACGACTTATGTTACAACATTATTAGACTAAAACAAATTAAAAGTTGATGACAATGTTTGCTAAGGTCATCTAAAATGTAGTTCTTATTCTTATATGGTAGTTAAAAAGAGGCAATTATAGCTGAAAACTTGTGACCTATAAGAATATCCTTACAAATATGTGATGAACACAATCCATTACTCAGGGCAAACTTACGGCTATCGAGTATGAGATCTATATAGATACCCTGCAAACATGTGATTAGTGCAATTCATCACTAAAAAAAAAGGGGTTGAGACATTCATAGATTTGTGTTATAAGATGATCAGTCAGTTCCTGAGTTTGTATGACTATGTATTATAACCTATTACGGGTTTTTGACCTTTAACCAATGTAGAGGTGATACGTCCTCCAGCTAAAATAGTAATGCTAGGTAGACCTAAAATTGAGAGGAGGAAACTAAATGAGCCAAAAAAAATTAAAAAATCCAAACAAATTGTTTTATAAAGAACAAGTGTAGAAATGTGGAAAATGTGATAATTTCCATCACAAGTTTAGAAAATGAAACAAGGACAGCTCAACATTACATAACGAGGCTTTTTCATAGGTATGTAAAACTTATTTAAATCATATATGAATATGATTTTTAAACCTTGCAGTAACTAATATTTATTAGGTTATCATGGAGGCATCTTCACATGTATATGTCCCTTTAGTTTTTATCAATTTAATTATATTGCTTTTAATTATTGATGAATTTCTGTTTATTAAAAAAATAGCTAAATGGTGCAAAAAGAGCTAATGATCATTCTAAACTGAGCCAACAAAGCAATACTATAAAGGATGTGTTTTTTAAAATCAATTTATCTCAGTTGAAATAATTGATGAATGTGTTTCTAATGTTTTTTCTTATTAATTTGCTAAGTTGGTACATCTAGACATACCAACAAAAGAAAGTTTAAAGAAGTTGATTCACACACATTCAAATTAGTATTTGAACCAAGGGGTTTACAGTTCGCTGAAGAAAGAAAAGAAACAAACAATTTTGTAGACACAAAATAACAAGTTCATGGAGAGACCGAAGTAAAGATTGATTGGCTCCTAAACGTGCATGTTCTTTGAGCTGATCACTCCATAAATTCCTAGAACTGTGTAACCTGTTGGAAGTCCCCGCCACTGGAATACAAGTAGAATGTTTTACCAGAAGAAGTTTTCACGGAAACTGGAGCAAACCCATTATATTCTCCTCTTGACTTGGCTAAACATATTTCAGACATGTACTTGAAAGATTCGTGTCTTTGGTTGTATGGTTGAGCTGCATAACTCTCAATGGGCATCCACTGCAAAAGTCAAAAGTAACTGTACTGATTATCAACGTTTAATATTAAGCTGAGTTCATTTTTATGTACAGATTGTCAAGGTTTACTATTAAATGAGTACTACCTGGGCTTCCTCGACCTCTGACTCTTGCTTCTTGATGTCAAAGGATAGTGGTTGTAACACACAGACAAAAAATAAGTCTGATTTCCCAAAGAAAGTCTGGTGGGTTTGACTGTTTATAAACAACATAAAATAACAGATTATTTTCGAATATCACAATCCAACATTTATACGTAATTGAAACGGAGGAAGGATAGATTGCAAACTCAGCAGTTGTTCAGATTTAATCATTCACATCATCGTAATGGAAAAGAAAATCATGTAAGAAAAATTAAGAAGTGAATATTACCTAAATGCCAAGACTTGCAGAAATTTTGTATCAATCTGGAACGAAATACAAGGAAGAAGTTAGTGATGGTCGCATGACAAAGAAATATCATATTATATTATGTGTAGGTTCCTTACTCCTGTCTCTTCTTTAACTTCTCGAATGGCAGCCATACAAAAATCCTCACCCTGTGAGAACAGAATTTTAGTCTCTGGAACCGGAGGCAACATAATATAATAGAAATAGACTGCTATCTTACTTGATTCACAGCTCCTGTAGGGATCTTCCACACACCCTTACCTCTGAAGTGTCCACTCTTTTCCTGAACCACAAGTACCTGCAGTCAAATGAACGATTCACTTTACAACCATTAAGGTCTACAAAGTTCCTGAGCTTCAGCGTTGTTGAACAACAAACCTCTTTCTTAGCATTCATGACAAAAGCACCAATGCCTACTGTATGTGAAGCATTTGCTGGAAGTGTATCAGGAATAGTTTTGGGAAGCCAATGTACCAGCATCAAATAATCTGCCTCAGCATGGTGATACCTAAATCCTTCCTGTACAGTTAGTAGGAAGGGAAACATGATTATTGATACCAACCGAGATTTACTCATCTTGACTCGACACCCTCCCTCCAATAAGATATCTACATATGTACCTTCATTGTAGGTTCAACAAGATTGACAAGTTCTGAAGGCAATTTGATCCAAACACCCTTCTTTCCCTGTATGTATGTATGTATCAAATATATATATATATATAATAAATTGCTTCAGAAACCTCAAAATACGTGAAAGATATATGAGAAGACATGACCCAGGAAAGAAAGTACTTGCTGCCTCCACTCCGACAACGAAGCTTTAAGCCTAAGGGCGTAGATTTTGGAGTCCATGGGTTCCTTCATTTCCACTTTAACTCCGCCATAGAGATCATTATCTGCACTGAGTGGTTCTATTTCTTGATCTGCCTTTTCAATATCCATCTGTTTCTCAAGAGAAGAAGAAGTCGTTGGAGACGACATGGCTCTGCAATCTCAACAGTCTGTTGCTTGGATCTGATGATGTTAGAAATGACAACCACAAATTAATTCCAATAGTCCACCTAACTCCGACTGAGATCTGCCACTGAGTGCCTTAAATATCGTAGCAAAATCATATATTGAAATTTTATCAGGAAGCAGAAGGTAAAAACTCCACTTTCATGCACATATCTAACTTTACGTATTTACTCTTTCAACCTGTTTCATTATTATCCTTGTTTCATTATTATCCTTGTTACATTTGCATATATGTAATATCAGACTCTCCCAGACTTTGCTTCAGTGCAAAACTTCAGGATATTATGACAACGATGATCTAACTTTAAAAGGTCATTAATTACTTCAGCAAGCATCATCCCGGAAATGAAACCAACCACAACTTAATTCCCATCTACCTGATGAACGTCCATAACTACCTGAACTTAATTCTATCTAATAAATGCCTTAAAACATCTTATCAATAGCATATATTCAAGGGTTGCAAGACATTAATACAAAGCAAAAGAAAAAAAACTATCTTATCAATAGCATATATTCAAGGATTACAAGACAGCAATGCAAAATAAAAAACTTTCAAGCATATATCTGATTTAGCTGATCATTAAAAATTACTTAGCTTGCGGTCATCATCAACAACTACCATCTAAGAAATGAAAAAAAAGAAAACATGTTTATTACGCAGCAACTAACTTAAACCTGTTAATATACGAGGCAGGCAAGGGCCAGTACTGAAGGTCTTGGCAACACGCACAGAAACCGCTTGATAGCTGAGAAATATTAAAACCTCATCAACTTTCACAAGAATGAGCTGGTCGACCAAATAGTGTAGGAAACGCGGTTATTCAGACGGGGATAAGACGGAGTTGGACAAGTTGGAAGAATGTCATTTCCATTGTTTTAACGAAACGTGTCTTATTGTATCTAATAAATTTAAGTTATTTATTTACGTGGGGTTTATATAGAATTAGTGTGAGTCCCATAAAATAAATAGTTAAGATTCTACGAGATAAAATAAGATAGAATAAAATTAGACAGAGGATCTGATTTCTTGAACATAACCGTATGAAACGGTTTTGTCATTTTCTATGCATTTCGATTTCCGAGCCCTGACACTTCCGTTGATATGTTCAATTGCTCATAATGAGCTTTGAAACTATCTTATCTAGATTAGATTTTGCCTTTATTACTTCTGGTTAATTTTATTAGTTAACGCTGGCATACATTGAGGCCTAACCCATTGGGCAGGCTCGAGTTTATGTTGCTAAGCACAGCCAGTCCATAACTTCGTAAACTTTTCCTGAGTTGGGGCTTAATCAAGTCAAGCTATGGGAAGATAAAAATTTGGGCTTTGCCACAATAATATTTACTTTAACCATGCCATTAGAATTTCCAAAATAATATTTCTTATTGAAATTATACATGAGTCTTTTAAATAGATTACTTTTATCCTGAATTGAAAATTCATTTTATTTAATTAAAAGATCTTATTTTTCATTATCACATTTATATACTTGCTTTCTTTATAGTGACATTATCACATTTATATGTATATACCTTGCTTTCTCTATAGTGACATTATCACATTTATCATATTTTTCATGAGCTGCGGCGTAACATTCATTGTGATGTATTCATGGCTATGGGTTATAAGATAAATTATGATTATTGATGCTACGAAATGGCACATCCAAGGCACTTACATGTTCTAAAAACACACTAATCAGATCTACTTATTTCTTAGCACCAGAATTGAATATATCTAATCAAAATCGTTTTTATCTATCCCATAAATCTAGTTAGCATTCTGAACTAGGGCGCTGATAAGAGAATAGGAAATTAGTTAATTAAGATATTTATTACATGTCATCAGCAAACACATGCTGGAAGATGAGACAGTAACAAATAACATTAACGACCTTACCTACATGGTGATGAGTTATAAGGATAGATGATACATGTAAGATGGTTTTATGGTTGGGGATGGATTGACTAGAATTGCAAAGTTACGAATCTACCTGATGAACGTCCACAACTACCTGAAGTTAATTCTATCTAATAAATGCCTTAAAAACTAATATTACAAATACTATATCGGATTAGATTCTTGTACAATACTATATTAATACCGATCAATATATATTAGGTATCATTTTAAGTAATTTTTTAAATTTATAAAATAATCGACGATCAATATTTTTAAACATAATTTCGTATCGTATAATACGAAATTCATAACTTTACTTAAAACATCTTATCAATAGCACGGATTCAGGAGTACATGATACAAAGCAAAGGAAAACTAAACTTTCAAGCACATATGGTTATCTGATCATTAAATTACTTAGCTTTGCAGTCATCATCAACAACTACCATCTAAGAAATGAAAAGGAACAAAAACAAAGCAAACAAACAAACATGATTATTAGGCAGCACATATCAAAACTACCTTAAATAGGACTTAACCTGTTAATATAGGAGGTAGGCAGGGGCCAGTGAAGCTATTGGCAACACGCACAGAAACCGCCTGATATCTTAGAAATATTAAAACCTCATCACCATTCACAAGAATCGAGCTGGTCGAGCAGATAGTGTGGGAAACACAAGTTATTCAGGGTTCATAACGAGTTATTTAATGTTATTCAAAGCTTCACATCAGTGGTAGTTCTGATTTCTATAATTATTTGGTTGAAAGACGGCTTATAAGCCTTTCAGACGATGAACTTAAATAAATTACGGGATAAGAAGGCCGGCTTGGGGGACGGGCAAAGGGCTAATAAAATATACTCCCTCCGATTCATAATAAGAGTCGTTTTAGAAGAATGCACGTGTATTAAGAAAATTAATGAAATACCTTATATACCCTTATTAATTACATGTTAAAGTGCCTTGAAAATATAATCTGTGTAATATGTGTAATTAAGATGTGAGAGAAATTAAAGGGTAATTTTGGAAGTAAAATTATAAATATGCATAAAAAGTCGCAAACGACACTTATTTTGAATAATTAAAATTCTTCTAAAAAGACTTTTATTATGAATCAGAGGGAGTAGCTGTTAGGCTTGCGTGCCTCTTTATTACTATTGATGAATATATATATACAAATATACAAGCTTCAGTCATGCCTACGAAGAGGGAGGAGTCTATTCCTAGATGAGGAGTCTAATCTTAGATGTCAGTACCTGCCATATTAGACAGTTGACTATGATTCTAATTGATGCTAACAAATCGTAGAAGATATTAACAAATCCCAAATCCCTAATTTACATCAATCCAATCAGGGCAAAGGGGAAAGGGGAAAGGGCAAAGGGCACTTGGGATAAGACAAGTCAGAAGGAGTTGGACAAGTCAGAAGAGTATGCCGTTTCCATTGTTTTAATAAGAAATTGCTTGGTGTCAACTGAAAATGGCTGACGATATTGTCAAAGTCGGAAAATTTGCAGGTCTAAACACAATCATGTGAAACCGTTTCAGTGAAAAAGCTGAAGATCAATGTATGAAAACAAAATAGTTTGCTGCTTGCGTGAGTTGATCAGCGGCCAGACTCTTGTTTTGTCATTTCCTACGCGATCTTACTAGGAAGAGCCCTGACACTTGTATGTTGATATGCTCAATTGCTTCGAAGCAATTTCACTAAGATAAGATTTTGTTTTTATCACTTATGGTTGGTTTTGTTGGTTAACGCTGGCATACATTTAGGCCTAACCCATTGGGCAGGCCAAGTTTATGTTGTTAAGCCCAGCCAGTCCATCACTTTTAAAACTTTGCATGAGCTACGGCTTAATCAAGCTAATGGGAAGATAAAAATTTGGGCTTTGCCACAACAATATTTTCTTTTAACTGTGTCATGCGAATTTCCAAAATAATATTTCTTATTGAAATTATACATTGGTCTTTTACATAGATTAGTTTTATTCTGAATTGATAATTGATTTTATTTAATTAAAAGATCGTATTTTTTATATTATATATATTTTTTGCTTTCTCTATAGTGACATTATCACATTTATCATATTTTTCATGAGCTGCGGCATAATATTCATTGTGATGTATTCATGGCTATGGGTTATAAGATAAATTATGACTATTCATGCTACTAAATGGCACTTACATGTTCTAAAAACACACTAATCAGATCTACTTATTTCTTAGTACCAGAATTGAAGAATATCTCTAATCAAAGTCGTTTAACTATCCACAAATCTAGTTAGCATTCGGAACTAGGGCACTGATAAGAGAATAGGAAATTAGTTAATTAAGATATTTATTACATGTCATCATCAAACATATGCTGGAAGATGAGACAGTAACAAATAACATTAACGACCTTACCTACATGGATATGAGTTTAAGGATAGATGATACACGTTACCATGGAAGTTTGGGTTACTTGGACGAACATGTTAATATGGTTTTATGGTTGGGGATGGATTGACTGGAATTGCAAAATAGGGATCAACTAATGTTACTTCACATTTATTATCAAACGAGTCACAGCAGAACTCATTGTAGAAAGCTCTTGCCTTCATCAAAATATACCTCAACCTCAGAAAGTGAGCAAGTTCTCGCGCCCAGTTATGGATTCCCTGTCTTTTCCAGTTCAGCTTGCATTTCATGGCCGCTTGATCTCTACTTTCTTGGCACCTTTTACGCGGATACCTTGAACCTTTGAGTCCAGACAGAAGAGAGCTATCAGTTGTTTTAGGAGAATTCGTGTGTTCTCTAAGTACGGCAAGTCTCACAAGTTGGGTGGCCATTGAAGATTGCTATTATTTCCTCATCAAGGTTGGGACGGGTAATGGTCCTCATGGGATTAAATAGATGGTAAGAGCTGCGTGTGAGTGCTATCAACTGCACTGTGCCAGCCACTCTTGCACGTGAAAAGTAAGGACCACATTTTTCCGGCAGGAATCCATTGTAGTTATCAGAAGTTATGCTTCAAAATCATCCTAGTTAATGTTGTTAGTCCTAAGCTTTTTATATATTGATATTGCCATGGAAAATACTCGCAAAGGTTTTAATTTCATTAATTTCTAATTATTAATAATTGTAGAATATATAAAAGTAAGGATGATATACGTATAAATAAAAAGAAAAACTATAATAAATTGTGTTAACGATTTAAATTATAATCATATGATTTATAAGTTAAAATTTTAGAGTATAACTTCATGCATTTAATTTACATGATCTATATTTAGCTTTGCACAAATAATGATATTCTTATTTTAATATCTTGAAAGATGTTTCTACAACATTGAAGTCTTGCCTTTCTCCGTACGTCTCTCTCTTTTTTTCATCTACAGTAAAATAAGAATATCATCTAGACTCCAATACCATTTGAACGAATATGTGAACACGGATGGTCCTTAGTTTTCAAGGGCAATTAAGAAACACTATATGAGTGAAAGGAAAAGGACATACAGAATGGAAACATATGATGGAAACAGGAGAGCCCTGTGACATCCCACTAAAATGGGGCTGAGTACAGGCATCTTCTTGTCATTTGGGTCTTCGAGATGTTTCTGGTCTTATCTCTATCCTAGCTAGTACTCACACATTAGGACGCTTCATCACACTCAGGCTTCCAACATATGATTAGCCTGAGGTTTCTCTTTATTACATTCACGATAGGTTTTCAACAACGTAATTGTGAGTGAAACTTCAGCTGCTTAAGTGAATCTAATACTAAAACGGACTGCAGCAATCTTAAGGGGGTTTGGAGTTGTGCTTGAATGTGTACAGTTCTTCTGTTCCAAGAAAGAAAACCCAATTCTTTTTCTTCTCCATGAGTAATTAACCAGTTAGAGAATTTTTTTTTGATCGATGTGCAAATTTATAACAAGGAAGGAACTTGTGGTTTTGGCTTTCAGGAATACCTTAAAGAGAGGTGTTCCCACCATATGGAGTTGGCCATATTCTTGAAAGGTTTTTCAATGCAACCAATTCTCAACTATCGAATCGAGTAGAAAAGTGCAGATGTTACTTGCAGGAACTGTTCAATGAAAACGAAATTACAAGAACCAAGGAAAGTGATTTACCACCATGCAAATCCAACCCCAAACTAGGGTTCACAGACGTCCTTTTCTAACAACTCAATGTGGAACAGTAAATTATACGATTTGAACTCAAACATTAAAAAAAAAATGAAAATTTAAAATAAGTTAATAAATCAATTTTAATCTCAAAAAATAAGAGTCATATTTGGAATTTTTTGTAAAACTACTTAAATTATTGATGTGACATTGATAAAAAATATAACATGACACTAAAGTAGATAA
The DNA here is from genome assembly GCA_027563825.1 of Erythroxylum mucronatum. Lineage (NCBI taxonomy): Eukaryota > Viridiplantae > Streptophyta > Magnoliopsida > Malpighiales > Erythroxylaceae > Erythroxylum > Erythroxylum mucronatum. The sequence continues at coordinate 10,662,726 of JAOSBP010000005.1, forward strand.
AAAAATTTCGAAATTAGAAAAAGCTTATTTAAGACATATATAAAAATAAAAAATCTAATTTAACTAAAATTTTTTAAAATATCTTAAATGCATATTTTATTTACAAAGAATTTATGATTTTTGATAGAGTGGAAAGAAAATAATTATAGAATATCTATTTATGACACTCTTTCAAACAAGCTCTAATATATGTTTTGACTAATTAAATATTAATAAAAATTAGTGCTTTGGACTATTCTTTTTTATTATAAATATAATTAATTATTTAATAAAATTATTTTTTACTAACAATTAGGTTAATATATGAGCCTTATGTATTTTATTATAGTTAATCATTAGTTATTAAAATCATTTTATATGTAAATAATAAATATGATATTCTACAGACATAAATTTTACTTTATAATATTTTATAATAATATGCAAAGAAATTATTTTATATTATATAATTATACATTGTAGAGAAAGCTGAATGTTATTGAATATTGTTTAGTTTAAAGTAAGCGTTAGTTTCATTAAGTCTATCAAAATCTCACATGATTTAAAATTTATTCAAAATGTTTATATTTTATAAAAATTTGGAAATAAATCCTTCTATTAATTTTCTTCTTTTAACTTTCCTTGAAATTTTGTTACGGGACATGTGACTATATTGTAAAGTTTATTCGTCATTATTAAAGTATGGTCCATTTATAAGTGCACTACCCTACCCACTAACTATGTTGCCCATCTACCCAACCACCACCACTCTCAATGATGGCCAGAGATGTGAGTGCTTTAGTGGGTTTTGGTTA
>JAOSBP010000005.1:10663619-10687140 GCA_027563825.1 Erythroxylum mucronatum
ATTGTCTATGAATGGGCCGACCGACCCATATTGTGTTCCGAATCTGGGCCCGGGCCTAGTAAGGCCGACCCGACCAAGGTCCTTGATGAGCCTATTTCTTTATAACTCTAGCTAACTTCTTCTTCTTGTTTATCCTGATATGCATTTCACGACAAACATGCATAATTGTTAGAAATTAGAATATCTTAACTTTTTGAATGTTTATGCTAAATCGTAAATTGGAAGTGTTAGTGTTTAGATGGCCTTTAAGGTTATAAAGTTTTAAGCTTACATAAATAATTCTCTAGTTATATTATATGGAAGAAGAAAGTTGGACTGTATAATTTATAGAATTACATCTATATATAGTCATACACCTGAAAGGTACGTTACTTATTCAATTAATCTAAGTGATATAAATGGACCTCAATATTAGTACTTTTGATAGGCTTATATGTGACTCAAAGTGAATTGGTACATTAACATCAATTTATAATACAATAATTATAAAAAGGCTTGCTTATGTCTCTGTTATTTATAAAAATTAAATATTGGAATATAAAGGTTGGAACTTGCATGAAGGAATTTGTTATAAAGTCGCGCCAGTCCAAAATGATTCACGTCTTAAATATAAAGAATTTTGGCTAGTCTCAACCGTGAGTATTGACTTTTTTGTTAATTAATTATCTTCTAGTATTTTTAATTATCTATTTTACTACATAACAAATAAATGGAGGGAAGTTTAGATACTCCTATAATTCAAACTTTTCAAGAAGATTCAATAATTCAACTTGGGCTCATACTAAATTAATTCCTAGTTTGCATTATAACAAATATTTGAAATGTGAGAGAATCATAAGATTAAAGAAACATTTAACTAGAATTCAAGGTAGTATGGAACCTAGTAAGAAATTTCTCCATGATATAAACTTTGTTTAAAGAGTATAAGAGTGAGAAAGCAATTGAAGGAAAAGAATAAACTATGAAATTGAGAGTGGAAGTTCATTTTACAATGGTCAGGATGATGTTGGCAGTGTTTGAAGATGATATTCCTGCCCATCAAGAAGAGATTGTTGCAATTAATGTAGGGAAGAGAATATATATATATATATAAACATTTTTGCTCCACAAATATCTCCTTAAGCTCAGCCTTCAATTTACAGTGCCTTACACTTTAAATAAACAATTTATATTACGAAATTGACAATGACTAGATGGTGGTGTGATGTAAGTGTATCATTCAATATTACTCAGTTTTATTATTACTAGCTTATGGTGGATGCTATTACTCTTATGATCCAAACTACAAAGCTCCTTTAATTGATTGCTACAGAGATAAGCTTTGTCTGTGAGATAAAAATTTATTTTAATGAAAGAAGAATAATTTGGTCAACTTATGGTATTCAAATATGTTTAATAGTTGGAAAAATTGAAGATATAAACTTGTTATCAATTTTTGGGTTTATCCTGCTAAGGGAACAATTTCTTTGAACTTCATTGATGCATATGACCTTGTAAAAAATATTGATACTCTATTTGAGATATTTGATGATTGTGAATGTAGTTGGGTCTGAAAATATGACACAGTTCATCACTAGTAATGATATTGCTTATAAAGCAGTTGAGAGAAGATTACAAAGAAGGTATAATTCTTTTTATTAAACTCTTTGTATTGCACGTTATATTGACATAATGTTGAAAATTATAAGAGTCTCTCAATACATTCTTATCATTGATGAGACCATACAAAAAGTAAGAAAAGTGACTAAGTTTATCTATAATCATATATGGGTTCTACATTTGGTGATAAAAGATTTCACTAATGGTAAAAGTTTATGTCATCCTACCATTATAAGATATATAACTAATTTCTTATCACTCTAGTATTTTGTTCTAGTGAAGGAGTTAAGAAAGATGATTACAGGTGATAAGTGAGTTGCATCTCAACATGTCAGGTCTAATGTTGGAATGAAAATTTTAGAATTATACTTTAGGTTCATAAATTTTGATCTCAATATCAATTCGTCATTTAAGTTTGTGAGCCTTTAATAATAGTACTTTATATAGTAATGACAAGGCCACAATAGGCTACTTTTATGATGTCATGAAGAGTGCAAAGGAAGTAATTAAAACCCATGTAAAAAATAGGTCTTCCTTATATACTCTTGTCTTGTAGTTATTAAAGAAAGATAGGAAAGACAACTTTACTTTTTATTGTTTTTTGGTTGTGCATTTATTAATCTATTATCTATTTTAGACTAGGTTTTACAAATAAAGTTATAATTAATAAGGAAGTGCTATTAACTATCACAATAATTACTTCATATAAGATGATATAAGATCTCCTTGCCTTATAGAAGGATGCATTTAGTGATTTTGGAATGTTAGTTACAATTCATCAAAAAGAAAAAACTTAATTCAAGTATATATTTCTTCACTTTTGTTAGTTATTTGAAATTAATTATTACTTAATTTTTTTATAAGATTACTTTTATTACACTTACAATTACTTGGTGAGACTAATTTTGAAGTGGTGTTCTATAATTTTAAGGGTTTGTAATTTGAAATATAAGTTAATGTGAGAGGCAACTTCGTGCTAAAGGAATTGTAGCACATTTAAATTCATTCATTCCAAAAAGAAAAAAGAAATGTATTAGAATACAAAAGATTAAATAATTTGATATGTATTTGATGCAACTTGAAGCTTTGAGGAAGGTACGTTATTATCATTATTAAGTTTAATATAATTTTTGTGATTTCTTAATAATTTAATTTTATTTGTTGGCTAGGAATTTTAATAGAACAAGGAATTCAATAGATCTAATTTTCCTTAACCATATCGACGGGGCTTACGAGGAACCAAGTTTTATAGATAAGAATGACTTGAAATATAATATTCAATGAGAAAGTATTGACATGTCATTTAGTGTAATGAGTTTAAATGAAAGTGATAATGAAACTTTTCTCAATATGAATTTTTCACCAAATAAAAATTAGGGTCAAAGCGATTTAATGTCATTGAATAAAATTTTAGGTTTTTCATTTTTCTCTTTTCTTTTAATTTCACTTGTATTTAATATATATGTTAAATTCTATACATGTAATATAAATATTAAAAATTTAATTGTAAGTGTTTTGTTTCAATTTTCACTTCTACTTTATTGTGTTCCTCAACACGAACTCTTATTATAATGCTTATAGACCTATATTATTCTTAAGTGAAAGAACTAATTTTCCCTCTAACATTTGCAAAAAATTTAAGATGACTCTTACCGTTATTTTTGGTATCTATATAACCATTAATGTTTCAAAATAGAGCAGTTGCCCCAAAATTACTAACTCCGACAAATTGCAATTACATCTTTATTAAAGTTTTTCACCTAACCAAGCTACATAAGATCATTCATAAAAGTTCATTATTTACATTTAATTAAAAATATAAGGATATATTTAGTTTCTCGCAAAATCCTTATTCTAAACTCTTCTTCTTCATTAACCTAATTTAGTCATAAGTTATCCTCACCAACCCTAATCAACTCCGCCCATTGGATTACTTCTACGGAGTATGAAACTTTCATGGTTGCTTACTGGAGGGCCATTTGGTGATGATTGAGGGATGAACTTGTAGTCACCAGATAGATTGAAGCACCAACCATGATAAGCACACTGTAACCAACCCCATTAATCAATTCTTCCTTCAGAAAATGGAGCCAACCTATGAGGACAAGCGTCATCAAAGACTTTCCACGTTTTCTAGTTCCTATCCCACTAAACCACATCAAGGCCCATCATTTTCTTTACATGTGGCACCCTTTTGTCCAAATCACAGACTGGCGGTCTACGCACTCGATTGAGACAGAGGAAGGCGATGGTGATATTGCATTAAAGAACTTGGAAGGTTTCAATATATGTGTTGTCTTGAATCTTGGAGAAACCTGAACTAGGAATTGAATCATGCTATAGAAAGCGACGAACTTTGGGTTAGTATGTACTATGTTGGGTTTTCAATATCCAAGTTGGGGCTTTACAGATAAAAAAGAGGAAGCTATAAAGCTCCTGAATCAAATACAACTGATCCATTCAAGTTCAAATTGGGTGGTGAGGATTTGACTCGAGAACGTTGGAGGACCAAATTAGCTTAATAAAGAAAAAGGATTTCAGACAAATTAGGGATTTTGGGCAAATTTAACTTATTTCATATTTTTAATTAAATTGTAAATAAAAATATTTTATTAATTAATATTAAGATATAAAATTATTTTTTAAATACATGTCAGCCAATATCTTACGTTGCTTACCTAGATAAAAAAATTATACAGGTTAATTGCTCAGTATTTTTCAAGTCACAGCATTCGCGGTTCTCAATGAATAGACCATGTCTTATCATGCCTATCTTTGGAGGTGCAGCACAATTATTTCTTAGTGGCAGCTTTTTCCTTGGCCATTCTGGAGCTTAGGTTGTTCTTTTCACTTCAATTTCTTTTTAGCTTGCTTCTTCTGAGTTTGGAATTTCTTAGTTAGACTCTTTACTTGGATTATAGATGCTTGGGTATTATCTGGTTGCATTTCTTTGTGTTTTTGATGTTGAATGGGTGTAGGATTGCTTCTTCCATAGTTACAAAGTCCCTAAGTTTTATCTTAGACTGTCCTGATGTTAGTTGCTAATTTTTAGCTAGTTGTGCCTTCTGTGATACTTGTCTGTGAACTCTTTATATATTTTTTGTTTCATTAATTTATTTTTCTGATTTACCAAAAAAAAATACAAATACAAAACGGCACTTTGACGGAGATAGTAATTTTGGGACATATCGTTCTATTTTAATAACGTTAAGAGCTAAGTTAGTACTAGATAGAATGGTAAAAACCATCTTAAACCTTTTGCCAAAGGTTAGAGGACAAATTGGACCTATTGTCTTATATGTGTTGACGAAATTATTCTTTTCTATATAATATAAATTGTAACATTATTTTCTATTATTCTTAATTTTATATTTATATGAAATTTCAAAATCTTTTTTGATATTAATTGTCGTTATTGATTATATAAAAAGTATGTGAAAATGATATTAATAGAAACAAAGATATAGGTGTTATATTAAATTTATATTATTAGAAATTTTTAGACGACGTTGATATAAAATTAAAAATATATTATAATATATTAAGGAGCTATTTTGAAATTTTATAAAATAACTCGAAATTGTATACAATATTAACCAGAGTACTATATGATATTATAACTAAATTGAACATTAAATTTGGTAAGATGATCATAATATTATTTTGTGATTTTTAGACTTTAAAATCATAACTTAATTTTTTAAATTTTAAACTTGAAGCCAACTCAAAATTTAGATTATATTTATTAATTTAAGGTTGAGTCGTGTTGCAACATTTCGACTTCAGAGAGTATTCACCGAAACTCAATTGCTATTCTCTCAAGTAGGACGGAGCCATGTTTTAGGGGAGGTATAATTAAAATTTTTTAAATTACAAATATAAGTGGCCCCCCTTTAAAAAAAATCCCTATCTTCTCTTCTTTTCAACTCTGCACGCACAACCCTCCTTCTCCGGCCCCCCTTTAAAGTTGAGTCTGACTCTGTTCCTGCTCTCAAGTGCTCTTGTAGCTGATCTCAGTCCACTATAACAAACAAATATATCATAAAGAATTAACTAATAAAATCTACTCGATTATAAAAGTCAAGTTTTGCTAAGAAGTATATTTTATCTTAAGTCAATGAGATATTGGTATGTTCTTTAACGAAGATGATGGTTCACCCATACAAGAAAGTACACTTCAAAATTAAAAGCTTAGAACTACATTGTCTTGGGTAACTTTGTCGGAAAATAAAAGTGGAAGTGAATGTAGTGGTGTCAAAACTAATCCTAGTAGTGGATATAAGCCTACAAATTATTGACAAACGTTGAAGATAAACTTTACCTACCCTCCACCACAAATGCACCGCCCGTGACACCACAGAGTATGTTTAGCCATCTGCACAATCTGCCAATCTTCATTCACGGATTAATCCCCGTCTTCTTCTTCCTCTCCTATAAATATAAGTACCCTTAGCCAACCTCATCACACATGCACACTCCAAAAGTAGCAACAATAGGAGGAAACAAACCCTAGAAACATGATGAGAACATTCCAAAATGTGTTTATTTCGAGTTTATTAGTGCTGGTAGTGATAAGCAGCAACGGGTTGTTTGAGGTTTCCAATGCCCAGAATATATGTAACATGCCAGTCTCTGAACTAATGTCATGCATTGGTTCTTTAACACCACCAAACCCAACCCCACCAACCAAACAGTGTTGCTTGGCTCTTTCACACGCCGACATGCGGTGCCTTTGCTCCTACAAGAGCTCCAAGATCCTACCTTCACTTGGAATCGATCCAAACCTTGCCATGCAGCTTCCTGACAATTGCAAGCTTCCTCATCCTGCCAGCTGCTAGATTCTGACGAACCTCTTGTCTTCGCAGCTAGCTAGCTCTGTACCTCTATTTGTCACTTGACAGTCACCACCTACAGAAACTGATAGTGACTTACAAATAAATGGACTATGTATAAGTAGTCTATGCATTTCCTATCACCCCTTTTCAGCATTTCTATGTCACTTCCCTTACTTGCTATCTATATATGTGTGTTTCAGAGTTTGGTTTTATGATGATCAAGACTATGATTATATGATGATTAAGACTATGATACCTGTTCGTAATTATGATTATGAAGATTAATGCCTGCACTTGTCTCTATTGTTTCTTTTCATGGTTGTTAGGCCGCTGGAATAAAACATATATGCAACTAAAGAGGTAAGAATATTCTCTAATTGAGAATATATGACAAATTCTCTCTAATTGAGAATATATCTCTAGGAAATTTATGAAGAGAAATGTATACTAGCTCACACCATCAAATCGTAGATATTGGAAACCAAACATACCAAGTGTTTCATGGCATGAACAACTCAGTCCGATTCTCATCACAATTACAAGCTTCTTATTTAGGCTCATATAAGGGGAATAGATCACTTATTCTCATTTCTTTGTGTTACCTTGTTTCATTATTATCAATTTCACCCACAAAAATTGAATTGATGGATGCTCATAAAATAGGGTAGATATAGAGTAATGAGACAGGTGATCTAAACCCCATATAAGGGGACTTGTTTTTTCTATTCAAAATCGTCTCAATTTGGCACATCACCTTTGACGACAAACTTTATAGTTAACTGTGATTTTATCTCTAGCAAATAACGTGTATATATACTTTTTTTTGAAAGATAATGAAGTTTAATGTTTTAAAGACTAGATTTTTTGAAAGATAATGAAGTTTAATGTTTTAAAGACTAGATTAATAGTTAAACCGGTAAGATAAGAGGTTTAAGATTTAAAAGGTTCAATCCGTACTAAACTGTTATAAAATTGGTTAAAGATCAAATAAAATAAAAGAATTTGAAATATGATTGAAATAAATTATCTTTTTCTATTAAAAAATTTGAAATTAATTAGAAAAGAAATTGTTAAATAAAGACTAATTGATCTATTTTGATATATAAAATCTTATTAATTTTAAAAATTGATCGATTTTTAACAACAAGAATTGTTAAAGTAAATATAACATAAAATTAAAAATTGAACTGAAAAATTAAACGATTAAATATTTTTAAAATTTAATCTACCAAGCCAGTTGAGTTTTTCAATCATTGATGAAATCTATATATAAATTTTCCATAGATGGCCCTAGGGGTGACAATTGGGTTCTAGCCGATGGTTTGATTATTATCTAATGAAAATGATGTCATTTTAAACCTTTCGTTTAAAAAAACTTGATTGGCTTCATCAAGCTAGGCTCAGGCTTGGGCTCAAGTTCGAACCGTCTCTAACCCGATTGAGCTCGGGCTTAGACCGATTGCCTCAAGCCAGGCCCCAACTAGCAAGGGTCTTCTAGGCCCAGCACTAGTAAATATCTTATTGAACTAAATTCGGTATTAAACAATTTGAAGACAATTAATTGATTAATATTATTGCAAAATCCTAGAATTTCTTAATATTTATAATAATATACAACTAAAATATCTTCTTCTTTTCATATTAAAATCTCTTATTTAAGTGCCACATGCAAGCGAATGTCTCTCTCTCTCTTTTTTCACATATTAAAATTACATGGTAATAATCTTGTAATATGATACTATCATCTTTTTTTAAAATGAATAATAAATTATTACTATAATAAAATGCTTTTAAAATATCCATATCCATATCCAAGCGACTGTAATATAATTCTATCGTCTTTATTTTTTTCCATCCATATCCTTCGGGCAAACGACTTTTATCATCATCATTAGCACCCAATTTAAACCCTTCTAATATACAACATTTGAGAAGATTTGATAATATGCAGTCTTACTTTTACTTAATAGAAAGGCAAACGACTATCTCTTTTCTAAATTTATAAACTAAGAGTAGCCTAAAGTGATGTTTAATAAGACGGTTAGTAATAAAACATAATGAAATGAAATATTATTCTATCGTTTGAGATAAGAGTTTATAATAGAATAGAATAGAATAAAATAAAAACGGAGAGTTTCATATTACAACCCATTTCATCCTAAACAGTAAAAATGATTTGCCTCCAACTTGAAAAGTTTAGAATGAAATGTAAAATGATAAATATGCACTATCTAATATACCCTTAATAACTTTTTATAATATCAATTGTACCTCCAACCCTATGTTTTATATCTATTAACATATGTTTTGTTCTATCAAGCATTAAATAGTCATTTATTATTATTATGCACACATTTTATTTCACCTATCTTTCAAATAACATTTCACTGTATTTTTATTATAAACCATTCATTTTCGTTACATTTTTACGAGCACCAGACATAACCTAAATGGCTTAAAGATGCTGAGATAGTGAGATTGGCAAGCCGATGCGAGAGAATGCCTTTCCTGTAAACCTCCTAGTCTGCTGAGAACATATAGTTTCTCTTGCACTTTCAATACGTCCAGGAGGGGCATAATCAACGTATAGGTTAGATAAAACACCATGCAATCATTAGAAAACAACATTCTTTCGAAGTGTTAAAAAATTTTCACAGAACAATAATTATTCAAGACTGTAACTTATGAGACTAAAAGAATCGTTTTATCTTTTAAAAAATATAAAACGAAAGAAACTGAGATGAAAATAATGACGCCAAGTTGCTCATTGGTGTAGTGTTGCTTGGGGGTGAGCACAAACAAAGCGTCAGGCAGCTTTTGGAGCTCAGTAAGGGAGCAGTAACTGGACAATGCAGCAGTCAGGACCAATATTTCTTGTCACTGTAGCCTTTTATCTATCTTGAGACAGAAGTTACCTGGAAATTGACCAAAACCTCAACAAAGCATATCGCTTTCAAGTGTCCCAAGCAAGTATTGCAAACGTTCAACTTGTCAATTATTTTGCCTTTCCGTTGGACATTCCACATCCATCAACAATGATGTTGCCTGACAAACTTACACCCTCTCTCTGTACAAATACATATGCATGGTTCGTTCTCTGCTCTGAAACTGCATTAAGTGGGCGCAAACCCAACTTTTTAGGTAAGTTCCTGGACTCATGGTCTGAGATTGCTCAAACCAAACAAATAACATGCCTGCCAGACCACCGGAGGAGCCTCCATACACGTTGTACTCCTACCTATCACCCTTCTTTTGTATCAGATTTTCTTGTGCACCATAGAAGAGACAATAAACACGCCAACCACCAAAATCCTGATGAAACGGCTGTATCATATTTGACATCTTGAGCATCAGCAGGCTGCAAAGACTTGCATCAATGGCTGCAAGAGAACAAATATTGAAGCTTTCTCAGCCTAAATATGGAAGATTATGACTATTATCATCAATGTGGAATGTTGGATGGTTAGTTATCAGATAGATCATGTGCAACTCAGAGTTCTACGTCGAATTACAAGGAAACGGGCTTTCTGTGGCTATAGCAGAGGAAAGATATTCGAGCTTTGAAACAATATTCTAATCCAGATGTAGCTGCAAAGTTCATTATGCAATATCAAAGGTCCCAATGAGTCAAATTTCGACTTGGTTGATTGAATAGAATCAATGTTTTAAAAACAGGACCGAACATCAAACTAGTCAAAGGAAAAGTTTAAAGTTTATACAAGGAACAAAAAAATAAAAGAATCGATAAGTGTGTTTTGTCCTCCATCAAATTTTTAATTGACAATTAAAAAATAACAGGAACTTCAGTTGAAAAAATTACATAAAACAAGCTGAAGTATGTTATGTATGAAGGAAACAAGATGTTGGTTTCAAGCCGAAGTGATTGCACACGATACTGCCATCACAATACAATGGAATAATAAGCTGACCCTTAATACAACAAATAGCCAATAAGCAAATCATGATAAGAAGGGCAGATTGATAAGAAGGGCAGATTAATGAGAGTGAGCCTAAAGATGCACTAAGGACTTAAGCACTGCACCTTTTATAAACAACCAATACTTTATTTAACGCTATGTTTAGCTGGGGGTTTTATAATGGAATGAAATTAAATGAGATAGAAGAGGAAGGTTTCATATTACATCTCATTCCATCCTAAACAGAAAAAATAGAAAACCTCCAATTTGAGGGGTTTAGGATGAAATGTAAAATGATACACTATATTACAGTATAAACCCTTCATCTAAACAACATTTCATTATATTACGTTATGAACCCTTCCATCCCTCCAAACAACAATTTTCTAATATTACATCTATTTACGTTCCATTCCATTATAAACCATTTCATTCCATTCTATTTCATTCCATTCCACTAAAAAATTTACGTCCAACCAAACATAGCCTAAGCCTAATAATTGTTTTTCCACAATAGTTATAGTTTTCAACAACAAATCAGGAAAACGGAATTAAGCTATGAAATTAATAAACTGAACAAAGTACCATGCCTATAAACCTATGAATCTCAAAATTATTGAATTTCTAGGAGACAAAACTGCATGGTCTAGCAGAATTAAAAAGAGATAGAGGTATAAATTACCATGATCAGCAATCAAAAAAGAAAGAGGACAAAGAACACGAGAACCAAACACAGCCACAAGCTTTTCTAATTAGATATAATTTACTCAACACCAGAAATGTCATTAAGGAAATCAATAAAACCACAAGTATCGTCAACAAAACAAGACCTTAAAGTTTCAAAATGAACTGTAGTCAGTAGCTCACAGTAAACATTAATACAAGCTCAGAGTGAAACTGTCAACCTTACAACGATGATAATCATATTTCATCGTGAATCAAATTCATTGTAAAAAGATCTTTATTGCCTTTTTTCCCAAAACAATTCATAAGGAAGGGTATCAACATGTAGCAGCAATTTACAGAAATACAATAACTTTCAAAAGAGTTTAAGAATTTACCCAAAGATTTATACGTTAACAATTTCCTCTCTTCTTCTTCTTCTTCTCTTGTTTTTTTGTTTGTTGGGAGAAATCTTTCAGTTCTTTGATCTGTCATGCACCAAACAGCAAAACATTATCAGAATTATTGGTGATATCATATATGAAAAAGATAGTATCTCCTTCTGATTAGTTAAACTCCAGATGCCAAGAAGAGACAGACATCTTGCATCTTTCGATCCACTTTCAATTGAAACTTAGGTTTCTTTCATCAATATCAAACTTTCGCAAACATAAAAGATTTAAACTTGAATCTTTTTCTTGACAGGAAAAACTAACAGGAAGTGGAAATAATAACAAAAGAAAAACATGACAGCGTCTTCACCTCATAACACTACAAAAATATAAATATATATATACAACTGAAGCTCTTGGCAAGAGTATGCAGATATCTTATTTAATACAAAGCTTGTTTTAAGTACCAAGATTGGGAAAAGAAACCAAGCTTCTGAGAAGCATAAAAGCAGGATCAAGAATCAAGTCCTGTCCTCTGTAGATATTACATCAAAAAAAAACAGAATTAAGGACCCTCATTTCGCTCGGAAGTCGGATCTTCAAAGCCAAAAGTTGTTAAAAAAACATGAATGAAGTGTCGTAAGTGTTATATGGAAGAAACAAAGAAGAAAATCAAGCCTTTGAGCAACATGAAACAAAAACAGGAAAGAAAACCAGTTTGTCTCTATTCCTCAAAGACTGAGAATCAAAACCCCGAAATCAAGCATATTTGCGAACAGAAATGAGAGGAATAAAGCTTGGTGAACAGAAAAGAAAACACACAAACCGAATAACAGAAAAACAAAAGAAAGTCACCACAGGACAGAAAAGTATATACCACAAACAATCAAGAGTAGCTAAAAATATAAGCTAAAAGAACACAAATAGTCATGAAATAGGGATGGGGTGGTGAAGCATTGGCATCTGAGCTCCTCCGACAAGGGCTCCTTGCAATACTCCTTGTACCATATTCAAATTCCAACGAAAAAACAACCAAAAAACGAGAAAAGCCCATAAAAGACAATATCCAGAATCAATGATATCTAGTAAGTTTTTCTCCCCCCCAAGCTCTCGCATTCTCATTATTCATCACCAAATTCACGAAGTCACACAAATCCCAGCAAAAAAAACTGCAGAAAAAATGGTAAACTCAAGGATGAGAGAGATATAGATAAAGAGCAGGAGAGAGAGGCAGAAAGGCAGAAAACCAGTCCAGTTCATGGTTCAGAAATTATGTAACCGGCCGGTTTTCACTCTCAACGGTTAAAAGTAAAACCAAACTGGAAACCAATCCAGTTAGTGTTTAATCCAATCAAACTGGCCGATCCAGTCCGGTCTTTACATCACTGGATAGAATACCATAGGCCTGGCTCCTTGATGATATCGCATATTGTGTCAGGCCAAGAAGGTCCAGCACTGGTTATGCCACTGGGGAGAAGGTTTCCAGTTGCTGTATTGGATTTGGGATCTGAAAGTCCTATACTAGGCACATAATGCACAACTGTACGGAAATTGCGGTCAAATAGATTAATCAAATGTCAAGTTGTACGAACAATGGATTGACAATCTCTGCTGTTTTGTGGCCTCAACTAGGTGCTGCCTTGGAATTCAAAAGTCATACATCAGTTACACATCTCCAGCCCTAGCGTTTGCCCTTCTCATTAGCTTCTTTTGGAATATGCACTATTTTAAGTTGGTTTTCTAAATAAGTCAGTTGATTACAGAAACTCCATAAAAACTCATGACACAGATCGGACTCTGTCGCATAAAGTATTTTATGAGCAACACTAAATAATCTATGATGTAATTAATTATGCATACCATATGATGCGTAATGAAAACCTGGTGGCAGTTCCAATTATCGGACAGAAAGCACTTCAGTGACAACTGAGACATGGTAATATTGTAAAAACCAACTGAACTCGACGTCAACTGGACTGTCTTGCTTACTAGGTGGATTAAACTGAAGAAAATGAAAGCTTGCACAGTTTGAACAGTTTGTAGGACACAAGTCCAGATTGAACAGTTTAGGCATAAAATTGGTCTGAAAATTTTGGGTACCTCTCAGTCAGGTCAGCAATCTGTTTTGCAAGGGCATCAAAACCCTGAAAAAAGCCAAGTCTCAAGGCATTAGAATTTGCTAGGACACGGGGAAAGACATAACATATAGAATGATACCAAACAACTAGTCCTGTATGGAAAAGAAATATGATGGATAAGAAGAGGATTTTCATTCCATTATTGGGTGACCTACTACTTTCTAATGGAAGCTAGGCAATCAAGATCTTCTGGAACATATCAGCTGAGAAAATACTTAGATAACATCTAGAAGTATGTCATTCATTGCTAAGAAATAAGTTGTACAACACAACATTCTATCATCAATAATGCAGAAGCAAAATAAAAGAAACAGTGGAAAAAACAACACAAAGGTAAAGCATACTCCTGTCTTATGCAATCATCCCACCTTCATGCAACAATTCCTCTGCTACAGACTCCAGCTCTCTTCATCAACACATATGAAAAATTACTTATGGTAAAGATAATTTTCAACAAACATGGGGACAGCAAAGAATATGTATGATAAATTCCAGTATCATATTCACCTTGTTGGCAACAGACAGCTCCCACAACTGGCCACCAAAAATGCATGATCTCTAGGTGTTATTGTTGTTGTGATTGTTGTTGTATGTACCTGGATAACTGCTGGTATTATGCAATTGATAAAAGATAGAAAGGAAAGAGGATAATGACTATAAGCACTTATGCTAACAGAAAATGAAAAACAAGAACTTCATCAGACCATTCGAAGGATGTCCTAGAAGTGTATCCAGCTCAAATATTGTAATGAGATTTAAGAGGAAATAGTAGTATAGTCAAGCATGAAACTAGGATAAAAAGGAAAAAGGCAAATGCACACACCTAGCTAAAGGCTATAGATTGGACATCAGTAATCAGCACCCATTGAAGGTGAATCAATACAGAATATGTACTTTCAACTGACAACTTGTACAGAATCTGAAAAATCACATTCAACCAAATAAATTAGACAAATGAGAGTTTTGTAACAGGAACGATCATTTTGTTGTTAAGTACCTTAAGTTTACATGAAACCACATGTTTTTGTCATTTCTGCTTTCAGCTCAAAGTTGCAGCCAATAAATCAAAGGACGCCGGCAGTTCGTAAGCTTAATCATATTGGCTGAAAGTTCTGGAGTTAATTTACTGCCTGAGTTGAAGAACCATTTCCCTAATGTTGGCATGTTTGCCAAAACTATTAACTACGACTTTCATATATCACATCAGAACCGTAATAAAACTTGAAATGCAACACAAAGGGAGAAAGCATGGAAGAAATAGAAGTCAAAACAAGGTTATCCATACACTGATCAATTAAGGGAATCACAGCAACAATTAGATTAATAAGTGTCTTAAGATTGCAAAAACCAATGCTAACAGATCCATAGATCAATATATAAGTCCGAACCCTAGAAAATCTCATATCATAAATTTCTTCTAAATATTCTGACACCAATAACTTAGAGAACAAAGATATTCAGCAAACTTTAAACAATAAGGACTTACCTGAATTCCAAATCAATCTTGACTTGCCGACGTTGACGGATGTAACCCATCAATCAATGTGGTATATGTTATTTCGTCCAAATATACTCCTCTAACAGACATGTGATCACATATGTTAAAGGCTTCTTCCAATTGCTCTTGTTTGCAAAATGCATTTGTAAACACATTATATGTAACAGAATCAGGAAGAATTCCTTTATAATCCATCTCACTAAGAAAGCTGGCTGCTGCTTTCATATTTCCCATTTTGCAATACCCATTTATGATAATAGTGTAGGTTATTTTATTTGGATGTATAGCATGGGAGGACATTTCTTGCAAGAGACTTTCAACTTTATCCATCTTGCCTAGTTTGCAATAGCCACTAATAACTGCAGTATAGCAGGTCACATTTGGGAATAAGCCCTCCTTTCTCATCTCATCAATAAGATGATATCCATCATCTACAAGGCCACTGTTGCATAGGCCGTGTATTAGAGAAGAATAAGTGAATGATGTTTGTGGTATGCCCCTTCTTTTCATGTCATCACGAAGTCTAAAGGCTTCTACCAAATTCTTGTTTTTACTGTAAACCCCAATTAGTGTATTATAAACAACAGAATTTAGCTTCATTTTAGAAGCAAGCATTTCAGAGAATAGAGTTTTAGCCTCTTCAACTAAATTAGCTTTGCAGTAACCATTCATCATGACCCCATAGGTATATATATTTGGTGTTATCCCATTTTGCCGGCACTCATCCCACAGATTAACGGCTTCTTCTAATTTTCCCAAATTACAGAGACCATGCAATAGTAAATTGTATGTGTAGATGTCTGGCTTAATTCCTCGCCTTACCATCTCTTCCTTCAATTTAAAACCTTCCTCAATTTTCCCCTCCTTGCAACACCCCAAAATCAGTGTGTTGTATGAAATCTTGTCCAATACCAAACCCCTTTGTAGCATCTCCTTCAGAAGCTTCCTAGCTTCTTGCACCTTACCCGCTTCACAAAGTCCATGAATAAGAGCATTTGAGGTTATGGTATGGACTGCAAAACCTTTCTCCAATAGGTTAAACCAAAGTTCAAGAGCATCAGACTCTTTTCCACTTTTGCACAACCCACTAACCAATGTGGTGAGCAATCTGTCATTTGGCCTTAAATTTTTTAACATCATATCCCTAGTAAAATGAAGGGCAGAATCAAATTTGGACTTCAAGCATAACCAACTAATGACAGAGCCATATGCTTCTTGGTTCATTTGTACGCCTCGCAATAGCATTTCTTCTAATTCATGCTCAACATTTTCCATTTGGCTGGCCATGGAAAACCCATGTAAGAGTGAATTGAGAGTAACTACAGTAGGACTTAACCCCTGGGATACCATGATGTCTCTTATTTTTAGCGCCTCATTTATATTCCCCATCTTACAATACCCGTTTATCATTGTGTTATACACAACTTCATTCGGTAAAAAACCCTTTTCACTCATTTCTGTCAACATACTATTGGCATCATCAAATTTCTCTAACTTGATTAGTCCATTAATCAAAACACTGTAAGTTATAAGACTTGGATTAACCCCATGTTTTATCATCTTCTCTTTGAACAGAAAGGCCTCATCTAATTTTCCATGTTTGCACAAGCCATGTATAATGTTATTGTAAGTAACAACATTCGGAGCAATGCCTAACTTCTCCATTCTTTGAAACAATCCAACAGCATACTCAACTCTAGCCCCCCTGCACAATGAATTAATCATGGTGCTAAACAAGTAAACATCCGGTGTGATACCACCATTACATATAGCATCAAATACTAAATAACTTTTCTGTAATTCATTAGCCTTCACCAAAGATGTCAACAAAACATTGCATGTCTTCAAAGACGGAAACATACCCTTGTTTGCCAATACACTAAACACGTCAATAGCAAAACTGAGACCCGGGTGCTTAAATTGTGTACAGTAAACATGTATTAGTAAATCAACTACCTTGATCCCAATACTCGGAGCAAATAAATTTAAATCAGCCATAGTCATAGCAATCTCAATGTGCCTGCTCTCTACATTATTAGCAAACAAAGCTGGCACTTTCCCATCAATCAAACGAATCAAAAGCAACCTAGCAGGCGATTGAAGATTGGAAGAAACAAGCAACCGAATCAAAAGGCAATAAGATCGAACCGTGAAAGGGAACTTACAAATTTTAGAGGCAAAATGAAAGAAATTCAGAGTTGTTTTGGAGTTAACATTCAATCCAACATCTTGGAAACAACGATCAAATTCAAGAGGGCTCAACAGAGGCAAGAGTTTTTTACATTGAGAAGAATCTAAATGAGAACTAGATAGAATAGAAGACACCCATTTGAACAAACTTTCATCAGATGCGTTAAGCAAGGTCTCCGGCGAAGTTGGAGGCTCTTGTGGATGTGGGCGGTGGTTTTGCTGAAGTACGGAAGAAACGCAAATCAATGAACGAACAACAGAGGGATAAAAGGGGAAACTTTTGGCGGTCGAGAGCTTTCTTAAAATCATTAAAGACTGCATAGAGATAGAGAAAAAGAGAAAGCTAAAAGGCTAAAAAGATTATTATGGACAAAAGAAGAAGAAGAAGAGAGGCTAAAGCGGAGGAGGATGAGAGTCCATGAGGAACAGTGAAGTGAGATTGTTATCGTCGAGAGGGTATGAATAAGCCACGACACCATGAACAAGCTTTTTGGGTCTTTTGGGTGCGAGAAGAGAGCAGCAACCAAGGCGTGTGTGCCGCCAGCAAGACGATAGTGCCAAACCAGGGTTGGGTGATGATGGTGACCAATGGGCTCTTTAGTTCATATTTGGGCTTTCAGTGATGAATGACAATAAGACAGTTGAATGAACCCAGTGAACCACACTCTTCATTTCTTAGGGCTTAGATTGCGACTTCTTCCAGCGGAAGGCATAAGAGTACGTTAGATGATGAGCAAATGAAAATGAAGGGCTAAGACCTATGCTAATTTATAAAGAGAGCTATTAAATATTTAAATGATAATTTATAATTTTATTAATAATGATAAATTTTATGAAATGTAAAGATGTCCTCCAACTTGATATCAATTGTAATTATATCTACTATAGAGATTGTTCAAAATTGACTTGATAAGCTAGAAGTTGTAAAACATATGCTGATGTAAAGCGACAATTTGTAGTACAAAAGAATTGGACTTGTCAAGCTCACTTATACAACTTTAGTTCTTATTGGGTTGCCTTGTTTAGAGTACCAACATTAGTGTTTTCAAGAGAGCAAAACCGAAAGAAAATAACAAATAATGCTCTGCTTCACTTAACCTACTTATCTGGATCCCTTCTATGTACAGAACCCCAAACAGAATTAGGGAATGAATAAGAATCTACAACTGACGGATAGTTACAAAACGTTTGATTCTTGATGCAAAGGAACAACCTCTCGTAAGCCAAAGCCATTTTTCTGGCTGTAAACATGGAAGTGGCATATTCTCTGCATTCCTTCCCTCTCTGTGCTAATCTCTTTGGTCCTTCCATAACCACTGCCTCTAACGCCTCCAACAAAGACGCTACATTGGGAGAGAACATGAAACCAAACTCATCATCAACCACAATAGTACCCTTAATACTAGGAAACCTTGAAGCCATAAGAGGCTTACCACTCATCATTGCCTCCATAAGAGTAAGATCAAGCCCTTGTGGCCTAAGAGTTGGATTCACAAAAATGTCAATGGAATTATAAAATGCCCTCAATTCAGATGGACTCAGAGACCCCAAAACTAGCACTTGGTGGCCTAAATCCTTGTATCTTTGCTGCCATGGTCCCGACCCAGCCACAACTAAGTAGACATCAGGGTGTTTTGTAATCAGCTGTCCAAAGGCCTCATAAAGTAAGGGATGCCCTTTGTCCTTCACTAGTCTACCAGCCACACCAAGCACTAAACTTGCATTAACAGGCACACCAACTTTGGACCTAAACTCTCTTCCTAATTTCACATCTTCTCTGAAATCATTCTCATCCACTCCATTAACGATTACATGTACTCTTTTCTCCGGAATTTGGTACACATCCCTAAGCATCTCTCCACAGCTATCGCTTATAGCAACATGGTGAGCATAATTCTTGAAAAACCTAATCTCGTTAAGGACTTTTGGCACAACCCCTTGTAGACTTCTGTTAAAAGCAGGCGAAACAGGCTCGTTGGGTTTACGAGTCAAGTCTTGGTATATGTCTGATTGCAAGCTCTCAAGTGCTATACCATGCCAAGAAACTGCAAGGTTTGGAACATTACGAGCCAACCAATGAGGTAGTGCTACACTTTCTGAATGAACCACGTCAAAGGGCTCTCGCTGATTTTCCTCGTCGAATTGCTCCCATGCTTTGTTATATCTCCACCTACCAGCTTCACCTTCGTGACAGTGAATTCTGATCGAAGAAACGACATCACTGGCATCGTTCACCGGTGAACTATATCTGTCTAAAGGAGACGTAAATACATGCACTTGATGTCCACGACGAGCTAGAACAGTGTGTAGGGTATAGGCATGGCGTTCCATGCCACCAGGTGTTGTGCCAATAGGCCATTTACGTGAAAAGACTGCAACTTTAAGCCTGACTGGAGGTGGAAGATCGTCAACTAAAGGAAGACGGTTCCAAGCGAACTGGGCACTACGTAGATCGCCGGACCAGGGCTCGTTGGCATGGTGAGCAAAAGTGGTGCATATGGTGGTGGTGGTTGGTGTGTGGAGGAGGAAAAGTGCAGGGATGGTGAAGAGAACAATGAAGAAAAGGGTTGTGCATAGGTTGGACTGGGAGGGGAGATGTGGCTTTTTTGGCTGCTTGTTCAAAGCCATATGATCAAACCTGTGTTGAGGTGTGCAAGTTGGGCATTTCAACTATGTGTGCTGTGTACCTTCATTTTGGTGGGTTATACTGCTTTTAAGTTACAAGCTTGTATTCAAAAAAGATGAGGAAAGTGGGGAGGGTTTGGAGGGTGGGCACGCACCTAAGCAAGTGAACATTTTGATTCAAAGTGCGTTTATCACGCACGCCACCAAGAAAAAAGAGGGTTCTTTGTGACTTGTCTTATGGGCCATTGATTATTTTAAGCATTTGTGGTCATCTTAAACATGTTTCGGTATTATGTGAATTTTAAGTTTCCATAGTACCTTGCTTTCTTTCGCTCCTGCTATTTGAATTCTATAACTATCGCATTGCAAGAAAGATTGCTTTCTTCCTTGTTTTCATATCGGAGAGCTTCAATAATTAAAGTTGGTTATAATTATCTATTTGCTTGGAACAAGATCCTCTATCCAATTTTATGGTGTTTTATTGTGTCCAATGAATCTCAGTCATTCATTTATACGGATCCCGCGTGGGCTCTACATAAATAAACGTGAAGCCCGCATAAATGAATGACTGAGATTCACTGGACACAATAAAACACCATAAAAACTGGACAAAAAAATCTGAAATCCTATTTGCTCATTGGTAACTCCACAGCTAGTGCATTTTTAAAGTCATTTTCGCCATGTTAGTCCCTCCTCTTGTCAAATGATAGATGGATTAAATCCCAATTAAGATCTCACTTTTTGTTTCTTAATTTCATTCTCTTTTACGTCCTTATTTCAAGTTTCTTGCAGAAGCCAACAAAGTCAACTCAGTTGAGTTAGGCAATCTACACAAATGGGTTCCAATTGCGAGGGGAAGTCAAACAGTTTGGGTTGTTTTGAAGTAAAAACGATCACTTTTTATCTTTTTTTCTGTTTTGGTGCGGACCAAAGCAAAAGCAACACGTTCTCTTAACCGATAGAGGCACGTCTTGAACAATTTGTGATACATCCATATTTGTAGTCTACAGAGCTGTTTGCCCACCAAATGAAGTCATTAATTGCTTAGTATTAAAGCAGATTAGACTTTGCTCTCCTCCACACCTATCTCTATAGCCCTTTTTGTAAGATTAGGCAAATGCATGTGTGGTAAGCTGATATTAGTGAACGATCACATGGATGGGCTTACAGTTGAAGGAATTGTCCTAATTCAATGGTACATTTCATATTGAGCGATGATATTGCCAAGGAAAGATATGGTATACGATGCTTTGACATACAGCTTAGTTCAATTATTCAAAAGAAGGATATCCAGTGACTTATCGAAATGGAAAGGATTCAATGATGGTGGAATTTTGCAATTTCAATCCACTGATACCTCTTCATTTTTCCATTTTCCTATTTTTTTACATTTGGAAACATTAATGATCCACTAGGTGCAGGACAACTTTAGGTTAATCTTTTTGTTTAATGTTCAATCCATATAGTGCCCCATTTTTTCCTTTATTAAAAAAATTGTACATCGATTAATCATTTGACAATTAGGAAATAATGAGTAAAAATGTTTGCATCCTTGGACGAGGTAGACTCTACGGCCGTAATTGCTCTTCTCTCCTCGGCATCACATAAAGCTACGGTGCTCAACCCCATCGTCAGGGGTATTCACGCTTTATTTTCTAGAAATTGAACTGTTACTCATCGACATGTTTATCGAGAGAGCAATAAATGTGCGGACTGGCTGGCGAACTATACTGGTCACTATGTTATCGAGGTCACTTATTTTGTAAATCCACCCATTGGGTGTCATCTTCTCCTCCTGGAGGATATGTCGAGGACCGAGTTCTCTCGCAGTATTATGTAACTTTTCTTGTTTCCATTTATACAAAAAAAAAAAGAATGCCATAAACCCAATGTTGAACAAATTACAGTAATCTTTTTTATTTTTCTAGTAAATTTATGCAAAAATACCAAAACGTATGTTAGTTTTTGTGAAATAAGTTGCCACACACAAACAAGACAATAGAACAAACTGATAATAAGATGACATACAACAACTGAAGCAATTTGGTTTTTATCAGAAAAATCAATCTAAAAACATCGATGAAAAGAAGATTTTATGGAAGAAGTGAGGAACTCTTATTCATCAGAAAAATGAATATTACATCAATCAAGAAACTAACGCTAGTCGTTATACACACGGTAGATGAAGAGAACCAACTGAGTTAGTTAAGCTGAGTCAGCTAAAAAATTGACAAACAAATATAACCGACTAAATTAACAAACTCATCAAACAAAAATACAAAAATGCCCTTAAACTTCACAATCTAGAATACAAAATGCATCCTGGATATTATTTACGTTAATACACCCCCTCAAGAATGTTGAGAACTCCCATCTTGGGAAGAAAAATCTGAAATTGAAAGACAGATAAGGCTTTAGTAAACAAATCAATCAACTGAAGTTTAGAAGAAACAAGAAACATTCAGTAACTAATGATTCCAACTTGTGCCTCCTCTCTGATAAGATGACAATCAATTTCTATATGCTTGGTATGCTAATGAAAATCAGGATTAGTAGCAATATGCAATGCAGCTTGATTGTCGCAGAAGAGTAAAACTGGCTATGAAAATTGAACATGCAAATCAGTAAGTAAAGTCACTATTTCACAAGTAACATTAGCTAACAAATGATATTCAGCTTCCGTAGCTGAATGAGAAACAATGTCCTACTTCATGGATTTCCAGGAAATTAAGGAGTCATCAATAAACACACAAAAACCACCGATACTCCATCGCGTGTCAGGAAACATCTATAAAGCTTTTAATCTTTAATTCTGAAGTAATCAGATAGAAAAGCCCCTGTCCAACTGTGCTTTTGATATATTGCAAAACTTTGTGAGCTGCTTTCATATGTGTATCTTTAGGAGAACCTAAGAATTGACTTGTTGACAGTAAAAGTCAAATCTGGTCGAGTGATGGTAAGATAAAGCAGCCTACCAATCAACCTTCTGTAGCTAAATGGATCATCTAGGGTTCACCTTCTTCAGCAGATAATTTGATATCGAGGCTGATGGGCACTATGCTTGGTTTACAACCAAGCATGCTTGCATTAGATAAGACTTGAAGTGCATAATGCCTCTTGTTGGGACCCGATTCAGGAACCGGATCCCAACCGGAAAATGGAAACAGAAAACGACACGCGAAACAAAGTGCGGAAAGTCGCAAATCGGAATACACATCGAAGCGAATCGGAAAACAAGTGTCCGACATCCAGTAACGAAGATTGATCGAGAAACGAAGCGAGACGAGTTGGAAACCTTAGGCATTCCAAAACCGGTATAATTTTTTTTTCTTTTTCTTTTCTTTTCCTTATTCATCTTAAAACCATTCTCATACTAATCAAAACCATATCGTTTTCCCTTTCTAGGAAACCATTCTTCAAGCAAATCTCAATTCACTTAATTCTTCTTAATCATTTTCTCATACATTCATATCAATTGTCAAACTCATTTTAAAACCCTTTTTATCGAAATTTCGGCAGCATAACGACTGTATTTGACCTAACCCAAAACCTGCAAATGGTATATTACACTTCTAAAACATATCCCCATCACTCATACAATCATCAAATCCTCCGGACCCTCTGTCCGGGATCTCAGCAGAAACAACGCAATCTTAGTTCTAAA
>JAOSBP010000005.1:10690658-10716065 GCA_027563825.1 Erythroxylum mucronatum
TTCTCATAATCCATATAAGTTCACTCAAATATCAAAGTCCTCAAAATTAAACAATTCATTTCTCATAAATTTTTCTTCATTTCATCAAATTTCCTTAAATTCGTAAATTTTCTCACCAATTTCTTTCTCATTTAAATTTATTTAAATATTTCTAATTTTCATCAAAAGTTCGGGGTCCAACACCTCTGATTAAGGAAAATCCCTTTATATGATCTAACTATCTCTAAGTCAAGAAAGCATTTTAATGCCCCCAAATCTTTGAGCTTAAATTTACTGTCAGGAAACCTCTTAAGCTCATTAACTGCTTGTTGATCATTGCTTGTAATAATGATATCATCCACATAAACTAACAAGATATGTAAGGTTTAAAGCAATACTTAATTTTATTTATATAAGGTTAGTAGAAAAGCATGCCAAATTGAAAAGCGCTTATAGTAGTTGAAGGCCTTAGTCAATGAAGGTCATATAAAAGAAGTTACTTTGTGTCATTGATTTATGATTATATATAATTGTTTCATACGGATGAAGTTAACTCTTTAATAATATAGGTAAACATACTGACAAAATTATATCTAATACTTGATTATATAGTAAGTGAAGAAATAATTCAAATAGAAGGAACCAATAACTTTTTGAAAGTAAGATGTGATGTTTAGAATCACTTCCTAAAGATCAAACAAGTGAAGGAGTTAATAAGGAAGAGTGCAATTATTATAATAAGTTGTTTGAAGAACGTTAGGTGGAACCTCACATTTAAAATGGTATATCAATTTTTGTAGTTTCAAAAATGGTATTAGGAGTTCAAATGTTTTTTAAGCCTAATCTATTAAAAGGAAAAAAAAAGGTGAAATGTCTGTCGTAACCTATAATCTTAAAGATTAAAGAATTTGCTTAAGAATACAATTGTAAGGAATGATTATCCACTCTCAAATATGGATCATCTAAACTTTAGGATATTTATTACATGAACTTAGTCACCTTTTAAAGTGTTAACTTAAAATACCATTAAGAAAGACACCATCAAGAATTATAATGCACAATATAATTTGACATTAAATATGCTTTCAATTAATCATGAGCAAGTTGCAATCACATTAGACATATAGATAACTAAAAATTAAAAGAAGGATTATATGGTTGTGACAGTGCATTACATTAACAATAATTGAAACTTATGTATCACATTTTAAGGTAACTAATGTTCTTTAGTTTTGTTATCATTTGTACTTGAATTTTGTTATAATTGATATTTGATTATATTTATAAATGGTATTATTATTGTTTTGACGCATCATAAAAACGAAAATTTAATAAATGCATTAGTAGATTGTTTGATGGACTCAACATGAAGTTGACAAACAATAACTTTAGATAATTGTAGTATGAATGATGATATGACCAATAAAGTTAAAACCAAGTTGTAGGTTGAGAATTTAATGATAGATGGAAGGTTCTTCATATACTTTGTTTTATGCATATAGTGGATCTAATGTGAATAAGTTAAAAATATTCAAAATAGGGATAGAAGCAATTCGTAATGGTGAAGTGTATTAAAGTGCAACACCTAAATAGTTTAATAAATTAGAAAAAATTTTGCAGGATAATTTTGCATCCCCAAACTAGGTAGTTATGTCTTGATTGTCTAACAAGGTGAAATTCAAGATGCTTGAGTCAACAATTAATTATATTGATTTATTTACCAGGTTGAGATAAAAAGATTTTTAGTATACTTATTTTTTGGAATATGACTAATCAAAGTTAATATAAGAAATCTATGAGAAGTTGGGGATGTTTAACATTATTATTAAGTTGTTTTCTGACATAAAGTATCCAAATTCTAACATATATTTTGCTAACATATGTGAGATAAAGTTGGCATTATTTTAATGGTCATTTCTTCTAATGAAGTGACTCAAACAATAACATAACAAAAGATAGAAACATTTGATAAGATTGGTAATATCATGACAATTACTATTGTTTTAGTTTTTTTTTTTGGATTCGAGGAAACCTCACAGGCGGGCCAAGCGGGCTCACCTCTTAGAGGGCCAAGTGGCTTCACCCCAGCAGAGGGCCAAGCAGCTACACCCCATCACAGAGGGCCTCACTAGTTCTCCATCCATAGGTAAAACCCCGGCTGTCCCAGGCTCTTACAAGAGGGGCTAGCAAGGAATCGAACCTGGGACCTAACCGAAGCCAAGCCTCGCTCTCAACCATCTAGCCATACCCCTTGAGGGCACTATTGTTTTAGTTATTAATTAATAATAGGTAAAGATTTGGATCACAATAATTTGATATCAACTTTAACTTATGTTAGTACATCCTCATCAGACAAGAAATTTCGTGGTTTATGTTTTGGTTTTAATGAATTCTTAAAGGAAAAAGAAAGGATAAGAATTTATATAGTTAGAAATTTATTTGGAAGATGATAATGTGACCACAATTGATGAGAATTTTAATATATTAACTTATAATTATAAACAATTGCACAAGATTTGATAGTTATCCTGATATCCACAGTTGCTTCTGAATTAGTTTTTAGTACTGGTGGTTAGATAGTGAATCTTCATCACAATTATCTTTATCTAAAAATTTGAAAGTCTTGATGTATACCAAAACTTTTTAGTACTATAATTATTCAAAGTAAACTATGTCATTAATCCAGATAGACTAGCAATCTTATACTCCTACATTGGATCAAGCAGTAGATCTCATAAGCTGTAGATATGAGTTGTTTAGAGTTAACATGTAGATTGTTTGGGGGTTATGGCATGTTGCTAGATATCGCTCTTGACTTACTTGAATTAAGTATTAATTCAAGTGGCCAACATAACCGGGAACCTAATGGGTCACACATATAGGATATCCGAAGGATGAGTAAAATAGTCTTGAATGACGATTTAAGATATGAGAGAGTGTTTCAGGATTGTATCGCAACGTGATCGTGGTAGAAAACGTTGCATGGAATGGATTAGAAACAAGTGTTGTTGGCTGCCCATTTGGCTATTAACTTCCCAAACTTCCATTAATACATGTTATTCATAGTCATTAACTTCCCATAACTTTCATTAATGCAAGCTATTCATAAGCATTAACTTCTCATAACACTCCATTATTGATGGGGGTTATGAAAGGCCAAATGGTACAAAAATAGAGATGATTTTCGTGCATCTTGTGAAAGTACAAGTGAAAGAAAGGTTCTTTTCACACACACACACACACACTCTTTTTCTCTCTAACTCCCACAAGAGTTCTTGTCTTTACTAGTACAAAGAGAGAATTTTAGCCATCTCCTAGTGAGGTTTCATCCTTCTTTGTGTACACTTTCATTAAAGACGATTTACTTTAATCGTTGTGGTTTACGACAACCAAACACAAAGAAGATTAAAGAATGAAGGAGATCGTCGGAAAGGTATGTAAACATCTTACATTTCATGTTTTTGTTTTCTATATCTATATGCATGAGTATATTTGTTTTTTTAAGGTTCCGTTTTATTTCCACCGCATATATATTATATATATTATGTATGAGATGTATGATCAGAACTTTACAAGGATTTATAGTGATCTTGTGGACCGCTCTATAGTCCACTCACATCCTCCAATTTCCATTCCATATGCATCCTCCGAGTTTCATCTTTCTTTGGCACTAAAAGAACTGGCTTAACACAAGGACTCATGTTCTCCCTCACATACCCCTTGTTAAGCAATTCATCCACTTACCTTTGTAAATTCTTTGTCTCCTCTGAATTGCTTTGGTAAGCTAGACAGTTAGGAATTTGAGCTCCTGATACCAAGTTAATCTGGTGCTCAATTTCTCTCAAAGTTGGTAACCTATGGGGTACCTCTTCAGGAAAAACATCATCATAATCCTACAACAAGGTCACAAACACACTAGGCAAATTTGAATCAATGTTAGTGTTCTTAAACAAAGTTTCCTTAAACCGAATCAAGATTAATGCTCTCTTATGTAAGTATGCACTATTTAACTCTCTATTTTTTGCATAATAA
Organism: Erythroxylum mucronatum; assembly: GCA_027563825.1. Classification (NCBI taxonomy): domain Eukaryota; kingdom Viridiplantae; phylum Streptophyta; class Magnoliopsida; order Malpighiales; family Erythroxylaceae; genus Erythroxylum; species Erythroxylum mucronatum. Next base: position 10,694,670 of record JAOSBP010000005.1, read on the forward strand.
TATGATTCTGTCTTAACTTTTTCACTCCTCTCAATTTCTCTTTACTCACTTTTCATGTTCTGTTTTTCTTTTCACTCACTAACTTCTTCTCTCCTGCACATCCCACTTTTTTTCACTTATATAGTGTAACATCCCGTTACCTATGTTAAGGCTAGAATTGTGAATTATGATCAATTTATGAGAAATTAGGAAAAATGCACATCATGTATAGTTAATTGTGACATGCATATTTTTGCACATTCATATAACTGTACATGCATTCATTAATATTTCTGGGTAAAATTGAATTAGTAAATGTGATTAAAATGTGTTTTGGCAATTTTGGTATTATTTAGGATATTTTGAAATTTTTGGTGAAATTAAGAAAAATATTAATTCATGGGCCAATTATATATATTATATATATATATATATCATTTCCACGTGTATGTATATATATATATATATATATATATAACATATGGTTTACTTATGTGGTAATAAGTGGCTGATTGTTTAGGTAATACATGTGAGACATGCAAGAATACACAAATATAATGTTTTGAGTTAGTAACATTCACTGTAGTGTTCTTCACTGAGAAGGAAAAAACCGAATATCAAAGTATTAGGCTTTCTGTACATGTGATTCATTCTCATTGCTAGAAGTAAGAGCTAAATCAAGTAAGTGATTTAATGATCTTTTATTGTGTAAAGAAATATATGCATATGAGGTTAAGAAATGTACTTCGATGGTGATGAATGAATTAAATGAAAGAATATGGATATGTTGTTTTTGCATGTTTGAGGAGCAATATATTTTAAGATAGTGATGAAGTGAGTTTTGGAGCTAGGAGAACTATTGAAACTGTGTTTAAGAAGAGAGAAGAAATTCAGGAAAAAGGTTGAATTCATTGTACACGTATGGGTCTGTTGAGAATTAAAATTTTGATGTTTGAGTGTGAATATGGGTTTTTGAATTGTGTGTGTGTTGATGAGCTAAAAATGAGTTAGAAGAATTGCTTTGGGTGATTAATTGAGTAAATTGATGTGAGAATCAACTTTTGAAAATTTACAGTAGAGAGAGAGAGGAAGAACATGGACTTTCGGATTTTGGTGTAAAAATTGATTCTGATTTATTTGGAGATCGAATTGAAATTTGAAATGTTGAAGAGATAAGTTGGAAGGAAGTGGAAAGGCTGAATCGGTGAAGAAGGCGAAGAGAAAAATTACCGCCATGTCAAAAAAACCAGAAAAGCATCATCATGCTTTTGCAGGACGGTGACATTTGAAAACTATGTCAAAAATCGTGCATGATTGTGACTTTGCAGAAATCAAGTGAAAAGCGCGATCGTGCGACTTTCAATGGTTTTCTTTTGAAGGGATTTTGCCGAACATCCTTCAATCGTTTTGCTATAACTTCTTCACCCGATGTCCAAATGACTTGATTCTTAGACCAATAGATTCATAAGACATTTATCTACATCTACACCAAAAATCATAGCTTTCTGAAACGGAATTGTTGATGAATTTTAAGGTAAAATGTAACTGTGCTGAAAGATGATAACCAGGATGATTTTTTACTGAACATACTTTGGTAATTGGATTATATCTTGATCTGTGGACCTCAGAATGACATTATTGTTGTTTTCTATTAAACCTGAAGCATAGGGCTACAGATTGTCTGAAGAAATGGAATTTCAATTCAATACCTAAGACTTTCAATTTCTGGATGGAAGTTAGGTATAATGTACTATTTCAAATTGAGAATAGTCTAAGATTATTTGGAGTATAACTTGCAGTATACTTAACCAAATTGAATGATTTTGGTATCAATAGAAACTTAATACATTGGAGAACAACTTTCTAGAAGAAAGTGTTACCTAATTTTGCCATTTACTCTATCAGATTTAGTATGCAAAGTTGAGCTGTATGTGTATTAGAAGAAAAATCTGAAGTGGTCAATAAAGTTATGAAATGGTTTTGACATTGGTTTATTATTGTCCAATTTATAAGTATATATGGTATTAATGAGGGCTTTGATATCTGAATGATTTGTTGATAAGGATCGCAATAAAGTACCCCAGAATTGTCATTGAACATGTATTATGCATATTGCATATAAGTAGATGTGCACTGGACGTCAGTCGGACATTGCCATACCATCTAGGCATTGCATATTAGAGCGTACCATAAGTCAACCTAGATGATTTCCTAGGATTGATTTGATTTGAATTGATTTGATTTGTTAAACTTCCAATATTACTGAATTGTTTCTGAATTGTTTCTGAATTCTAGACTTGAAGTCCAAGGAGTTTAATAGTTGGGCATGTATTAGAAGTGTTTTGATTTGATATGAATTTCTGAATGACATTTGATTCTCAACAAAAGTTGAATGCTGGACTTAGGTCCGATGACTATGAAAAACTTTGTCTGAGCATTTGTATAAGATTGTGATATATGGCATATTCAGTATTTGATGCATTTCATAAAATGCATGCTCAGATAAAGGAGTTGTGACTTAAGTAGCTAGTTTGAAGCGCTTCCACGTAGAACTTTGCTCCGTGATATATATTCTGCATGTAGAGCTATGCTCTATGATTTTGTTCTGATTGAACCCTATGGATCAGTAATTGTATAAGTATGTGATAGGCACTCAGTCACAACAATAAGAACGAATGTGAGTCTCGTGCATATAACATGCATATAAGACTAAAATTCTTTGAATGATTTGCAAAGCTGTAATGAGTGACCATATGATATGCCATGTTGTGTGAGTATCTGAAAAATAAGTATTTGTTCATAATTAATATCTGTGATAAATGTGATGTGTGTATGTGATCCAATGAAATCATCAATGATGGTTCACTCATTGAGTTCGCAAAATTCATCAAAAATTGCAATGTGGGTTTTCAGGTATGAGACAGGAGACCTAGTTCCTTAGTCAGGACATAAGGAATCTTTTGGATAGAAAAATGGCTCAGAGGTCTATCAGCTGACACAAAAAATGTTGTAGCATTTATTTTTGTAGTTTTGTTAGAACCTATAAGAGGTTTTGTAAATATCTGTATGATGGAAACAATGTAAGAATTATGAATGAATGCAATCAATGGTTTTAAAATTTGGTGACTTTTGAGTATGTTAGATGATGCAGTGTGTAAGTTAGATTACCATGTGTAAGTTGGATATGTTTTTGCTCCAACATACCATTATCATAGGTTATGTACTTAATTGTCCTCGGATGTTCGGATACATACCCTATGTTAGTGGGATGTTGCATACAGTCACTCACCATTAGGTCTTTAATTTTATTCTTTTCTCTCATGGCTTCTTTTTTCACCTCACTACCTGAATCCTCGTTGGATGATTGTTAAATTTTCAGTTGTTCAAGGCATGTTAAATTTTCAGTTGTTCAAGGTATGTTTCTTTGGGTGATAAAGGAGCAAAGGTAACTATATTTGTTATTCTTAAATTGTTTCAAGTTGTACTTTCATCAAGATGAGATATTGATAAAATAGTAAAACTAGTATAAGTTATGCTTCCTTTTTATGAAGATAATAATTAATCTCATAAACTAAAGTATGGAGATAAGTAAACATGTGGATGCTTATTAGAGAATAAGTTTATTGAGCTGACCCAGTTATGAGGACTCTAAATGGAATATTATTTATGTGTCTGTGAATTTCTTCCTTATAATGGTTGTATAATTGATCCTTAGACTTGAGACTACCAAAGTATCTTATATGAGAATTACAATGTTTTAATACTACTTATAACTTATTTTAATTAGGAAAGTTCAATTGGTAGTACTTGGATACATTATGAACCATATAGAGATAAGTCAATAATAGATTCATTACTCTAAAGTAATTAGAGAGAAGGATCTAGTGTTCTTGATTAGTAAGAGGACTTCCCTTTTCTCTTCAGGGAGTCCCTTACAGTGAAATTTGGTGACAAGAAAACAGGGCAGAACCCAAATGGAGAGGACATTTGGTAGATCCTCGTCCAGCGGGAGATTAGAGAAAAATGTTTTCAAAGCTACACAACAAAGGTACCCTAAAGCATTATCAAAATGTGATTAAAGATGGTGTCATTACCCCTCTAGTTGAGCTACTCAACGCAGGCACAAAGGCTGAGTCCATAGCATTAATTGGTTTCTTATGGTCAAAAGCCCTACATTTCCAGTAGTGAATGTGTGGGAAAAATCACGCTAGAGTAAAAAGAGGATGGATAAGGTCATGCTAAAAGAGGATGGTAAGTTTCTATTTAAGTTCCCCAAAGCTCCCAATTTAAATGAAATTGTTAAAATGGGACAACAGTGGAGGTCGGACATGGAGCTTGATAGGGGCAAAATTGATATGTTTCCATTGTGGGTTCACTTCCACAACTTGCCTATGGAGTTCTAGACAATTAAGGGGTTGAGTTTTTTGGCTAGCTCCTTGGGAAAGCCTCTCTGCATGGATTCTCAAATAGCAACCATGGAGAGGATTTGCTATGCTAAGGTGTGTATTGAAATACCTCGAAACTCTACTTTGTTTGATAAATTACCTATTCTAAGATTGAGTGATATTGGTGAATTAGAGAAGATGAGCATTCAAATATCTCACCCTTAAAAGCCTAGTAATACCTCCAAGAAATAGGTCCCTATTGGTAAAACCTTCAAAACTTCCTGACATGAGGATTTAATGGCATATGAAATTGGAAATACTTCATGAGAACAAGTTATAATTGAAGATGATGAAGTAGGTGATGAAGAGACTCTTACATATGCTAGTATACACAACTCCCAGCCTCTGGTACGAGTAGAGGATTCTCTTCAGCTTGTTATTGAAGTTGACATAGTGGATGAGAAGGCATGTCAAATTACTGCTGATATTAATTCCCTGCTTGAAGGGATCCCCCAATATGAGAGTAAAGCAATGGCAGTAGTAGATGTACGTAGTGAACTGACTTTGGTAACCCCTGGAGAAGGTAAAAATGATGTTATTATCTGAAAGGTCTGAGGCTTTAATCAAACATCATAATCAAAATCTAGAGAATGCTGGGGTTGAATTATTTACCACCATTAGGACATAAACAAATTTGGTTGATACTAAAAATACTAGGGAGATGGTGTTGTTCCTAATGCAAATAGGCAATGAGGCATTCCGGGTACAAAACAATAATACCAGGAGAAAATTTGTTAAGAAGAAGAAAGATAAAAATAAAGGGACTCCCCCACCCATGACAGTCCTAGTCTAGAATTCTAAAGGGCTAAATGACCCTCCCAAAAAGTCTCTTGTGAAAGAAATGGTGAGGGAGAAGAAGCCTTGCATCATAGGCCTCCTTGAAATAAAAGTAAAGGATCATTTTTGTCTATTTGGTTCTAAATTTCTTGGTGCGAAATGGGAGCTTATTTCCAATCACAATGCACACTACAATGGTTGAATTATATGTCTCTACAATTTTGATATAATAGGAGTACAAGTAGTAGAAGAAACTGATCAATATATCCATTTACAATGTTAATACCAAGGTATAACTATTATTTTTTACTTATCCTTAGTCTACGCTTCTAAATTTGGTTTCTAAAGAAGCAAACTATGGATGGACCTACATCATATGCAGTATAGTATTCAATATCCATGGCTTATTGTAAGGGATTTCAATTGTTCATTAAGCTTGTCTAAAGTAGAAGGAGGAAGCAGGTTCAATCTAGGACTACAAGGGAACTTACCAGGTTTTTGTTGAACATGGACTTGGTAGATCTTAATTCAACATGTAGGTTACTCTCCTAGAGCAATAATCAATAAGTTAGTCTAATCATAAGGAAAAAATTAGATCTGTCATTAGTTAACTTAATCTGGTTGAACCATTTTCCCAACTCGTTTGTACACTTTGATGAAAATCTAAAGTCAGATCCTGCTTATATGCTAGTGCAAAGAATTGTTGAAAGAAGAATCGTAAGAGCTCCCTTTTGGTTCTATAATGGTATTGCACATATGGATGATTTCTCAGGAATAGTCTACAGATGTTGGAATCATGAAGTTGATGGTTTTAAATACTATCAGATGATGCAGAAATTAAGAATGGTGAAGGCTGTTCTTAAAAGCTTTATGCATGGGAGAAATTAGAACTTAAACACACTTAAGGAGAAGTTGATCCAAGCTCAGAAAGATTGCTATGACTCTTCCTATAATATAGAATATAGATTAGTAGAGGTACGAAGACTATAAGAGTACCACCAGAATGCTCTAAGCCTTTATAACTCCGTCCTCAAACAGAAAGCTAGGCTTCATTGGTTAAAAGAAGGGGGATTTAACTCGAAATTCTTCCACACATCCTTACTTGCTAGGAGGAATGTCAACAAAATATCTACGCTTTAAGATAGTAGTAGGATTGAATATACAGATCTGTATAGGTTATAGGAGCTTGCTAGAAACTACTTTATAAAGCTTATAGGCTCTATTGATACCACTAAGCCACGTCTAAATGCTTTAAGGTTATTTGATTGTACTATTGATCAGGGTCTCAAGGAATATATGGTGTCTCCATTCACTTAGCATGATATCAAGAGGGTACTGTTTAGCCTCCATCCTCTAAAATCGCCTGGACCTGATGGGTTTATTGCACTGTTTTTTCAATAGACATAGGAAGTTAGAAGCAAGCTCTTCACTAAGTTCGTAGTAGAATTCTTTTGCTCCTCCAAAATGTTTCAAGAAATTAATTATACTTACATCTGCTTAGTTCCCAAAAAGCAAAATCCTCAAAATATGAATGAATTTAAACCTATATCTTATTGCAACATAATTTGTAAAGTAATCTCCAAACTTCTAGCAACAAGGCTCAAGGTTGCAGTCTCGGGTATCATTAATTCTGCACAAGGGGCTTTCATTCCTAACATAAACATAGGGGATAATATTATTCTTATACAAGAATTATTGAAGAACTACAGCTTGGATAAAAATCTCAAAAGTTATCTACTCAAAATTGATATTTTCAAAGCTTTTGATACAGTTAGTTGGAGATTTATTCAGAAATGCCTTGAAGCTTTACAGTTCCCTTATAGAATTGTTAATTGGATAATGACTTGTATCCAATCCCCCTCTCTGAGTGTGTTTATGAATGGTATTCCAACTAAGCCTTTCAACTCTACTAAGGGGATTAGACAAAGGGATCCCCTGTCTCCTTATTTATTCACTCTTGTAATGGAAGGCTTGTCAAGGCTGTTAAGCAAGCTGATCTTATGCAATAGGAGATTCCAATTTCACTACAAATGTCGTGCTATCAACCTAACTCATTTAATGTACATTGATGATCTCATACTTTTTGGTGGGATGATCATTACTCTATCAATTTCTTGATGAATGTCTTAAACGTAGTTTTGAAGTGGTCAGGTCTGAAGCTCAACACTGAGAAGAGTAGTCTCTACATATCAGTTGATGTAAGTAATATGGCTGAAGTAAGTAGAGTTACTGGTCTAAATGTACATTCAACACCTTTTTGCTACTTATATGTACCAATCACATCTTCCAAGCCGAAATATCATGATTGTTTGCCTCTTATCGAAAGATTTAAATATAGAGTTAATGCTTAGCAGAATAGATTTCTATCTTATGTTGCTAGACTTACTCTTATTATTTTAGTCTTAAGCAGCTTACATTTACACTGGATAGTCCATACTACACTGCGTAGGAAGGTTACAAAAAAGATAGACATAATTATGAAAGCATGCCTATGGCCAGGCAGAACAAAGAATGCTAAAAATGCAAAGATGAAATAGGGTGAGGTTACTACCCCGAAGAAATTTGGAGGACTTGTGATCATTTCCATTACAACCGTGCAAAAAGTTATAATGTGCAAAAGAATTTGAGGGTCTATACCGATCAACAGGCACCATGGATCCATAAATAACACCTTTAAAACACCAATTTCTAGCAGGTTACTTGTTCGAGAGAGCTCTCTTGGGTTTTTAATCAGGTAATGGGATTGAGGAGCTTTGTATATTCTTATATTAAACATAAGGTTGGTAATGGTGGAAAAACTTGGTTTTGGTTTTGATAATTGGCTAGATTCTAGCCCACTTATCCACAATCTGAAGATTCTCTATTTGAGGGATAGATTTCCTTTGAGTCTTAAAGTTTCCACCATGATCAGGAATGGTGCATGGAGTGTAAATTTCAAAGGATTTGGTTTTTTTTATGAATCTTTTCCCTCAACTTAATGATGTGGAGAATGAAGATGTAATCACTTAGAGTCTTAACCCCAGTGGTAAGTTCTCTAACAAAACTTGCCATCTACTTTTCACCCACTACTCAACTGAAACCCCTTAGTATAACCTTCTCTGGAGCCACTCTTTGAATCCTAAAGCCACCTTGATCACTTGGCTAGCTATTATAAACAAACTCAAGATTAAAAGCCAATGGCAGGGAAATGTGGACTCCATATATGTACTTTGTAAGATGGAAGTAGAAGATAGAGACCATCTTTTCTTCCTGTTTGCATTCTCTAAAGTAGTATGGAGTCGGATTTTGCATATGATTTTAGGTAAAAACTATATATATGATAGGGAACAAACTTTGAACTAGATCATCCAAAGCTCTAAGTGGGGAATGTCAAATGTTATACTCTATAAAATAGCTTTCACCACTACCATCTACACTCTTTGGAAGGAGAGAAACAACAGAAGATTTATCAACTCAGAAGAAGAGAAGTACTAGCTAGCTGATAAAATTTTTAATTGGATCACAGCAGTAATATTTGCTAAAAATTTGCGGCATACTCTTAGTCTTGACATGATATCTATATGGAAATTTTAACTTGCTAATATGTTGATTTTGAATTGTTCCCTGTAATGTAGCTCCTATTTTGTTTATAGTTATAGTGCTTGTATATAGGCTAGCAATATAGAAATCATTGTAATATTGTATTAGTTTTATCTATAGTAATGAAAAATTCATTTTTCAAAAAAATAAGTTAATGGAGGAACTCTCCATTAGTTAAATATCACGTCAATGTTAATATGGTGTTATTTTTTAAGAAAAAAGTGAGTCTCACTATCATATGACAAATGAGATTCATTGTCCAAAATATATAACAGTGGGTTCTACTATCACGTAGCAGTGAGATTCACTTTTTGATTAATTTTTAAAAACTAATTTATAACAATGGACCCACTTTTATTTAAAAATTTAAAAATAATATCATGTGAACGTTATTGTTCAATTTGAATACTTCAAAACATTAAGATTCAAGCTATATTTTATTATAAACGTTAAAGCTGCACTTTTGGCCGTTAATTATATTATAGAATTTAATTTTTTGATATTTTTAATTTATTAAATTGTAAATTTTATTTGTGGCATAAACATAATATATGATAGTTGTGTAGTAAAAATATTTATTTGACGTGATATGCCATGTTATTTACATTATAGAAAACTTAATATCAAATTATTTTTACTAAAAATTAAAAGTTGAAGTATTTTAATATTTTTAAAATTTTAGTTAATATTATAAAATTAAATAGAACTTATAATCTTCTTTACAGTTAATTCTTTTAAATACTACTAATACAATTATCTCCACATTTATTTATTCGAGCCAAGTGTAAAGGGACCTTCCAATAATAGTGACAACCATGCATTGAGTTTGCAACCGCCCAACGACAAACACCTTTTTCACAATTAATTTCGGCCGTCCTTTAATGTCAGCCAGACCTGGCAATTGCTGAAGTCCAAGAATGGCTGTATCTTGGTGTCCCAACTCCCAATTGAAGAAAGAAGAGTCTCCTCTGCCTAACAATTGGCATTCCTCATTTCACGCACGCCACGTTGTACCTCCTTTTTCTCCACGACTCTCCACATGTTGTAGTCACGGATATTTCCCCCCAAACCAATGGCTCATATTTTAACAAAAAGAAGTGCTAATTAAACCTTTTGACATTGACAGATGATCAGAAGATGTATAAATTTACGGTGTTGACCACGTAAGGAATGGGATTATTTATGTCAGTTTTGTTGTTTCAAGTATGCCAATTTTACTATTTTATCCATGTTTCAATCCTTCTCATTTACATATTTACGTGAGAAGAAAACTGTGATTTCAGGAATAGGAAGCCTAAAATTCCAGAGATTGTTTCAGGGGCTAAATCGTAGGTCAACTGCGGAAGATATTAGGCATAAATTGAGTTGGAGAGCCGGCTGGACGCTGATGCTGACTTTAATAAATATTTTATGACAAGAGAAAGGTTGCCATTTGGTAGATTAGCTTTAAATACCAAAATTCCTTTCTAATGGAGTTCCGTTTATTAATCTCAAGAGAAAAATAAAGCTAATAACTTAAAACTAATTCCTGGGATTTATACCAATGTTTTAAAAATCGGACCAGTGATTGAACCAGAGAAGTAATTGATTCAAAAGTTAATGGTTCAACCGGAATTTTACTGTGGTTGAACCGGTGATTAATAAATATATAAATTTTTATTTTATATATTATATATATAAGATAATTTTTAAACATATTATTTAATTATTTATTTATCTAATTGTAAACTTAAACCTTTAAACTTCAAAATATACAATTTTAAAAAAAATTCGCCAAACACAACACAAAATAAGATAACAAAGCTCACTAGTCATATTTCATCAAAAAGATTTAAAAAAGATTACTAATCATAATATTCATTCAAGTTGAAATCATCAAAATTAAGGTATTTTAAATAGACCGGCTGGTTTTTTCTTTCACCGGTTCAACGGTTTTTTCCGGTCCGACCGCAAAATGAACTGATCAATCACTCACAAAAAATACGGACTAAATCGGACCGTTTCATGCTCTGATTTACCGGTTCTCCGGTCCGACCGACCAGTTTGGTCCGATTTTTAAAACACTGATTTATATTGCTGCTTCTTATAAGAAAATGTAATCATGCATGGCTTCGCCAGCTACTCCCTTACTACTAAAAAATGTAGTCAATATCTCAATTTGTCATAATCAGTTGAGGTATTTAAATTAAGCTTTCTCTAAGACATCAAATTAAGTTTCTCACAATCAAAACAATTACATTAATTCCATGAAGAATGTACGTTAATGGAGTTATAATTCATTATCGTGGTCCATAACAGAAATCAATAGGCAAGTCTAGCAGAAGATTCCCAATTTTTCCCAAATAAGACTCGCATAAGGGTTTACTCTAGTGGCTCTAGTCCTCAACAAGACTTGAAGTTAAGACAATTACACGAGGGTTAGCGGGCGACCCTTGCCTCTATTGCGGCCTACAGTGATTGCTGTATATTGGGAGGTGGTTTGAGTCTATTGTTATTCTTTTAGTTAACCACTTTTTATTTTAAAGATAAATTAACATGTATTATAAAATATTTATTAATAAATATTGACAACTTTATTTTATTTTTATTAAAAATTAATGAATAAATAAAATTTGAAAATAACACTTATCCTTTAAAATTGATAAAGACTTTATAATAAACTTCAAATATTTTTCAAATAATTTTGAAAATTGAAAATAAAAAAATGATTAATCCATCCAGCGGGCAGTTGTTTGGACCCTCAACCGTTGACTGTCCATGTTCCTAATATTAATGAATAGCTAATGATGAAGAACTTCGCTTAGGTTCACTGCACTGGCCAAGTTATCAGCATTGAATGTGTAAAGGCAGACAGCACGGCACCCGCGTGGTGTAGTGGCTGAAGTTTCTCCTCTCTTAATTAAGTTCTCGTTTTCAAATTTTGAAAATGGAGCTGTAATTGTAAGGGAAAGCTTTACTGCCTATATAGTCTTATCCGACTCGAATCCGAATTAATTAATTACCCGTATGGTGTCAAATACAGAATGATTTAACCCCAAAAAAAAAAAGCCAGACAGCACGGCGGGCTGGTTTGAAGAGGAAGCACAATTGCTACTTAGTACATACAACTTGTCATTGAGGAGAATGGAAGAGTTACTTAGCGGTCCTTGGGTTTGCTTGTGATGTCTATGCTGCAAGTATCGAAAGTCTTCATGCTGCAAGTGTCGGAAGTCTTTTGTTTGAAATCATTATATATATAATTTCACAAATATTTTCAAGTGCAAAAAGGTGTAATAAGATTTATTTATAGTTGTGTTTGAATTATTAAAAGCAGGAGCAGCCCACTTGTCAACCAACGACACTCGACAGCCGACGGCTTATTAAGGCCAAGCGAATACTTCTTCTTCTCATCCATAAAAACTAAAAGCGCAAAACCGACCGACAAAAGGCAGCCTTCCCACTTCCCATCCCAATGATTCGAACCAGTCACGAACACCCACTTAAACGGCTTAAAACTGTCAATCACTGCCATGAGCAGCCTCTCATACCAGGCTTGCCTGACCATTTAGCTCAGCTTTGCCTCTCCCTTGTACCACCTTCTTTGCTTTTCTCTGTCTGTCACTCATGGCGTCGCCTTATTTACTCTCCTTCTTTCCCTCCGTTCTTGTCCCTATACGCTATTCTATCACCAACCACCACTGACTCTAACCCTAGCCCTACATCTACCTATAATCATAGTTCCATCAAATTCTTTACGTATGATCCCATCTCCTCCAGATGGAGTTTACTCCCTCCGCCGCCTGCTGACCCTCCTCTACGCCTCCTTCTCCGCCACCCTTCCTTCATCTCCCGGCATATTCCTGTCCAATCTGTCTCCGCGTCCGGCAACCTTGTCCTCCTCGCTGCCACCACCGATAACTTCAATCCAGCCCTCTCTCGTCCCCTTGTCTTCAATCCAATCTCACGTACATGGACCTTCGGCCCACGACTAGCAACACCGCGTCGCTGGTGCGCCGCTGGCACGACCCTTGGTGCTGTGTATGTGGCTAGCGGAATCGGATCCCACTTCTCGATTGAAGTGGCCAAGTCAGTCGAAAAATGGGATCTTCAAACTAGAAATAGAGATGGGACTAAAATCCAGGGAGGCAATTACAACAACAGTAACATGAATAAGAATAATGGATTTTCATGGAAATGGGAAAAGGTTAAATGTCTTAAAGATGGAAGATTTTGCAGAGACGCAGTGGACGCAGTGGGGTGGAGAGAGAAGCTATGCATGGTGAGCATGAAAGGTGATGCAGCGAAAGAAGGGATTATTTATGATACCAAAAAAGGGGTATGGGAAGACATGCCGGAGGGGATGGTGGCAGGCTGGAAAGGTCCGGCGGCGGCCATGAATGAGGAGGAGGTGTATGTGGTGGACGAAGCAAAAGGTGCGCTGAGAAAATACGACCCGGAAAGGGACAAATGGGAGGAGATACTCAAGTCGGAGAGACTTAAAGGAGCTCAGCAGATTGCCGCCGGTGGCAGAAAAGTTTGCGCAATATCCTGCGGTGGTGGTAGTATTATGGTGGTTGATACGGAGGCGAAGCCTGTGAGTCTAAGATTGATTGACACGCCACCGGGATTAGAAGCCGTTGCAGTTCACATATTGCCGAGAATGAGCCTACCGGATATTGAATTTCAGGGAACACGTTCCACATCCATTTAACGAATTTTTCCTTTTAATTTTATCATAATCATACTATATTTTACTTTTTATTTGGTTTCCGTTTCCGTTTCTATTCTATTTCTATGTGAAGATGTGGAAAGTGGGAATTTGTCTTTTCTTGATTGAATAGACAAGTTTACGCGTTGTCAGTTATGGACTGATAAGACAGACAGACCGATAATGTCACGTCAAACAGTCGCATTTGCAATTAAAATTTGACATTTTCTTTTTCTTAAACTATTCGAGTAATGTATGGCAACTTCCACATTTCAACTTTTTGTACTTGCAATGCTACTTCCATTACAAGGACGCGCAATCAAGTACTATACTAAGTCTAAGCATTAAAAAAAATCATTAATATTATCTTTTTGTAATTGTCTTATTTCCAAAAATTCATATAATTTAATATTTGTAAATCTTTATATTTATCTTGTTTACCGCTAATTTCTCTTAAAAAATAATAGGAGAGTATCTATTTATTTAAAAAAATATATAGTTTTTAAAATATTAAAATATAAAGAACTTTTTTTTTGTTATTCCACAAGATATCTTAGAAGAGTTCCAATTATAGGAAGACACCTTTAAGTCATTCATACCCAAATTAATCCTCATTCGCACCGGATCAACCCGTAGGAAGTAAAATGCTGGCAAAACAGATTTATGTGTCGCAAGAACACTTTTCCAAGAGTTTGTTTAAGTTCTTAAATAAGTGTTTTTCAAGTCAAATTTTATAAATTAAACTACTCTAAACGTATAATTTTGTTAAGTTTGAACAACCTTGTTACCAATTGGTTACTTTAAGAAAATAAAGTAATAAAAAAATGATGTAGTTACAATATTTTGAATCTAAATTAAGTTGGAAAGGAGGACACTAATCGCAAACTAAAACCGAGTCCTTCCAAGTGGCAATCATGCTTTAAATTAATCACAAACCAAAGCCTTAGATTGTGTTTCCCCTCTACATTGTATCTATAGATAGTAGAATTGAAATCTCCACTAATGATCTAAGAACATGAAAAAGTTCCTTGAATATTTCTTAAGTTGGACCAAATATCACTTTTTTGGAAGGCTGTGTTAAAGCTATACATAAAATAGGAGAAGATTGTAACCCTCTTCAAGATGAAGTACATTTTTAAATGCATCAACTGTGCATTAGAGAGCTTCTCTTCTACTTTTACAAAATTCTCATTGTAACCAATTATGATTTTACCATAATGGTGATGCTGATGGTTAAAGAGAAACTAAAATAAGTCATTGTTTCAAGTAAGACTAAGATTAGAGGCTTAATCCTCCTCATAGAATCCCTCAAAACATTAACTTTTTTAGGTTGTTGATTCCGCAAACATTCCATACTAATATTGTCATATCAGGATATTTTTACCTTTAGAGCCTTTTTTTCTTCCACTTCTCTAAGTCCTCTTACTAATCACATTTTCAAACTTATATAGCTTAACGTCTTCAGTTTTTAGATTGAATGAATTGATAGAGGAATTACCTGTAGTTGCCTTTTCCTTATTAAGAGGTTTTATTCCGGTCTCATTATTTTAAAATAAAGTTGTTGTTGATTTATTATTATATGATGATTCTTAATTCTTCCATTTCTCTCCATTGTTATTGCTTGTAGAGGTATTGACTTTATTTAAGACATTGATTACTACATTATTATCCTCTTCCTTAGGCATGAAATCCTCGAAACGAGTAGTATCAATCGCTAACCCTATTAATTCAACATAATCTCCATTAGCAAATACCTTACCTATTGGTTTCCAAACCCTTATATGAAACATAGGGGAAGGTTTCCAATGATAGGGAACATGCACCATGTCCTCCTGTAGAGAGTTATCAGATCCTAGCCTTATAATGGTAATAAAATCAGGAAGCTTTTTACTTTTATCCACACTAACACATAAACTTACATAGCCAGTCCACGTTCTTTTTGTTAGGTTTTCATCAATAAAAAGTAGTCTTCCCAAGTAACTTGCAGACATACTAAGACCCTGTGTGGTTTAACACTCCAAGTGTATGCTATTTAAGTTAATCCATATTGGAATGTTGTGTACTTTGACATTTTCTAATCTAATGTTAGGTTGCCATATTTGTAGGAATAATGGAAGATGAGTTACATGTTAAGGGCCCTCTTCCACTACTTTATTTACTGCAATTTGGAAGGTAAATGAAAAAAGATCAAGTTATCCTCAGATAGCATAACAATTGTTATACCTCTAGCTTTCCATTCGTTAATTGCCCATCTTTAGATTACTGTAAAAGGTGGCCTTTTCTCTATAAAGAACCCTACTAGTGTAGATTCCTAAGATCTAGCACCTACTTTCAGTGTCTCAAGATTTGGTGCAACAACTGATATGGTTTTAATTTCTTTAGGAGGACTATAGTGGACTGTAAGGTTTAAGGACTCGTCGACCACTTGCTTCCAGTTTCTGTTCTATGGGTTGTTTTCTATTGGTGCTAGATGGATAATGGTTTTGGGTTGGTTGGTTATTTGTAGAGGTTTATGGAGGTTGGTGGAGGGTAGGTGATTAGAGATTTAAAGTTTGGGAGGGTAATGGTGGAAAGGTTTATGAATTAATAGTCTGCGTTAATGAAAAAAGGGGAAAAGTAACATCTTTTTAGAAGTAAAGTTACTTAAAAACAAAAAGTAGGTTGTGTGGGAAATAGTGAATGTTAAAGATACCCTCTAGGATAGCATCTAGAGGGATAGACAAGTAGAATCTAAAAATCAGAGACATAACAAGAGAGGTCGAAGAAGTCAGAGAGGGAAGAGGGTTAAGCACAAGTTGGAGAAATTGCAGAGGGAAAGGAAGAAATCACAGGAAGATGGGGGTATTAACCAGGAGTGACATCCTAGAAGGAATGGCTACCTTGCTTTATTAAATTAAAATCAAAATTACAAGGAGAGGGGGACTAGACCAAAACCTCTTCTGATCAAAAAAAAGGGGGCTCGTACAAAATAGCTAGCATCTATGAGCAATGCCCTTGTTCAATAAACTAATAGACAAGATTATAGAAACTAAGAATCACAAAACCAATTCAATTCAAAATACTATGACTTGTGAATTCTAAAGTTTCTAATAATTTAATAATACGTGTTATTGTCAAGAATCTCATAACCAACAATCATTATAATGTAAAAATTATCTTTAATTTTACTATCACTAGTTCTACTATGTGTCATCTCTTACAAATAATAGTTCGTATGACATGATTTTGGGATTTTTTTTATTTTTTTAATAAAATACATAATAAATTTTTTTACCCCTTTTAATTAATTGATGTTATAACACATATGAATAATACAAATTATAAGAAATAAATAAATACGTTTGAGAAGCTCCCTGTTATTGACAAGTATGAGTCTTTGATAATCTTTATTATGTCTACCAAATTCCTCCCATTCTTTAATCTCCATATATCATTATTATTGGATTTTTTTACTCAAAATTAAATAAAATAACTTAATGAGTTAGAATAACATAAACATATATAAAATATTATTAAAATGATTTTCAAAATTTTTGAAGATCATAATTCTCTCATAAAATAAAAATTGAGGATCCTTTGCCTTAATGAGGGTGATAAAGATACCAAATTCTTTTACAATGCAATCTTGATAAGAAGGAACCGAAACAAAATTGATGCACAATCAAATCCATATAAAAACACAATTTGTAATTACGACGACCTCAAGTCTTTGACATGCAACTACTTTAAAGACTTCCTAACTAATGATACTAAATCTTCTTTATGTAATGAATAAGAAGTTCATTTTAAAATAGTTTTTATAATTTTTTTCATTTTCTTACTATTGTGCAATCACTTAGATATTTCATTCCTCACTTAATTGATTCAATATAAGTAAACCAACTTATTATACCATTTAACAGAGCTGATATAGATGTAGTTTTCTTTAGCATTAATCCAAGCAAAGCTCTAAGTCCTGATGGCTCTAATGCGCTATTGTTTTAAAAGACATAGAATATTATTGGTGATAAAGTGTCATAGGAAATCACGAAGTTCTTCTCTAGAAGGAAAATGCCGAGAGAAGTTAATAAAACCTATGTTTGCCTAATTCCCAAGATTGTTAATCCCAACACCCTATAGAACTTTAGACCAATCTCTTGTTGAAATGTAATGTACAAAATCATTTTAAAATGCTTGCTTCAAGGCTAAAAGAAGCTCTAAAGAACATGATAATTCCTATTCAAAGAGTTTTCGTTAAAAGAAGGAACATAGGACATAATCATTCTCCTTATTCATGATTTATTCAAGAATTATCATAACAAAGTATCTACAAAAAGTTAGTTAGTGAAAATCGATTTCTAAAATTTTTTATAAAATGAATTAGTAATGCTTCTTTACAATTTCTAACAATATTCTTGTGAAAGGAAGGCAAACACTAGTGCTTAATAGAGTTAAAAGATTGAGGCAAGGGAGACCCCCTCTCCTTTAGCTCTTTATTATTTATATCGAGCTACTCACTATACTCATCTCATACTATATTGATAAAAGTAAAATTTCAAGTATCATAGCAAATATAAAGAGCTCAAGTTATTCAACTTCGCATTTACTGATGATTCACTACAAGAAAAATCACGTTTACCGACGGAATATTCTGTCAGAGAACTCGATATATCCGTCGGAAATTATATGTACCGCCGGAAAGCGACGAAAGACGAAACCATCGTCAACAAGGCTGTCGCTATTACTTACCGACGGACAAGCGTCCGTCGGTGTATTATCAACGGCCAGCCGACAGAAAATAATCCGTTGTTATTATATACCGACGGACATTGATTAAAGTTTCCATCGGTGGATTGCAAATATCACCGACGGATAACTTCCGTCGGTATACTTTACGGATGGAACAATCCTCGGTACGTCTAGATCGATTATAATAGTAAGTTGTAAAAGTTGCCGACGGATATATAATCCGTCGGACATTTCAATGCTTTACTGACGGTAAGGTTGACGTCAGCAAATGTAATTCAAGTTTTGATACCGACGGTATGATAATTTCCGTCGGTAAAGCATTCCATTTACCGACAGTTTTGGATAATCCGTCGGTGATATGTATAATTAAACAACTACCATTTCATCATCTTTCGCTAAATGCATATTCTCAAGAGTTCACTTACCTGTGCATACTAACTTAATTTGTACATTTGTATATATTTATGTAATAAGAAAATTAGATGACAAGTATAGAGTTAAAAGAATGTCAATTGTTTCAAATTGATAATGAACACATTAAAGTGTATATAAATTGTTATGTTTGTAATTTAAACATAATGAGTTCGACTATCTACAGTTGTGGTGATCGCGGGTGGTCCTCTGGAGAACTTCCCTTCAACTGTTCCAACGACTGTCTCAGTTGAGCCATCTACATAATCTCTTCTCTCATCTTTACCAGAAGCTCCATCTGCTCTCTCATCTGTTGATCCTGCTCCCTCATCTGTTGTTCCTCCCGCTCTGTCTGCCCCTCTTCCAAATGAGCTATCTTCTCCATTAATGTTTGCACTGTGGCCCGAAGCTCGATGACTTCGTTGTTATTCGCTGGCCTAGTGGACGCTGCTGTACTGGACATGAAAGATTGGGAATAACATGTGTTCCCATATGAACCTAGGTCGAATATCTTGCCACGACGATCCCTACCACCCACAGCCTCAAGATACGTCTGAGTCTCATCTACAGGCTATTCCTCCTGAGACTGTCGCTGAATGGTTTGTCGTAATTGGTCTTATAAGGTATGTCAAGTTAGCATTAATAGGAAGGAAGGGATCATTATTTAGAAATATATAAAATGCATTAAGTGTACATACATTCAGCTCTCGACAACGGTTGTTGATGAAGGTTACACCGTCATGCTTCTTCGTGTGAGTGTGCAGAAATAACTGAATAGGTGTAGGCTTGATGCCCAATGACTTTTCCTACATGAATAAACTAAACTGTTAGATGTGAACTACAAATTATAAAAATTTCGGCAGAGTTTCGTCAAGTTGTATGATATTTGCCCCCTGTTGAACAAAGAAAATAACTCAAGACAGCCATAAGTGGTACCAAACATTTATACCATTATCATTATCTATAATACAGCAAAGCAAAATATTTACAAAATAAGTGTAAAGTTGAGATACTTACAAGTCTATGTGCATGCTCCTGGTGGGTTATTGATCCTCCCGTATATGCGGGAAGACTCTCTCTACTAGGGCCTCCACATCTGTAGGCCGAGTTACGTCCTGAGATGGACATTGCCATAGGTGATGCCCAATACTCCAGCCAACGACTCCAAATTTTCTCCGAAATATAACGAGGTCGTGCACCAGCCTTATGTATCGCGTTAATGAAGTCGCGATAACGTGTACGAGCTCGTTTCTCCCATATTTTATATATGCTCACGTCCAAAGAAGACTCCCAGAAAAATTCTTTCTAAATAAAGAAGAAAAAAACTATTTTAGTAAATGTAAAACTATATATCTCATTACACTATATATATAAATATAAAAAGGAATTAAATATTTATTATACCTCAAACTCCTGAAAGTAAAATTGTTTCGTAGCTTTAGATATATTCTTCCACGTATAACCCTCGGGTTTGATCCTTTCCTTAAAAGTGGAAGTCATATGTCTGGAACTCATTCTAGACGGAACCAACCTAAAATAAGAAGTAATTTTAGTCTAAAAATGAACTAAAACACCTAAGGCTTAATCAACAGCAAATTGTGATTAATGTTATCTCACTTACTGGTCATTGATAACTGTGATATACTTTCGCCCATCATCTCCCACAGATCTAAGCTGGCGGACCTCTCCTCCATCCACCAAAGAGGTATTGGATGATATATGAGTTGGCGAAGGGGATGGTGTAGCATGAGGAGCAAGAGGTGATGGCTCATCTGCAACTGGAGGCCGTGTAGGAGGAGGAGGTGAGTCAGTGCGAATTGCAGACTGTGACGATCCACCTTGACAATAAGTTCCTCCGAACATCCCTCGAAACCTCGGCCGCAACCTCACGCTGTCTCTTTGGTCCAATATTGTTACCTGAAATTCAATGTTGATCGAATTCTTTACAAATATAACAATTTGAAAGCAATCTTTTATGTATGTATATATATATAAGGCAATGGAATTGAAGGTCAACAAATAAGTAAACAACAACAATTCAACTTCAACAATTATATAATTATGCATTGTTTAACAAATTCATCCGGATACAACAAGAAACAAATTTTAAGCTTAGTCTAATAATGTACTGCACGATATAATTATTTTGTTTGATTCCATGTGACATGGGAGTCGGTAAAAGTAAATGAGTCTCTGATGTCTGGATTCCCTAGAAGGGTCCTGGCATGTTCAAACGAAGCTTTGGAAACAGTCAGACTTCTTCCACCAGGTGTAGGCTTTGGAACACCTTCTTTCAATAACGTTTCGGCTATAGCCATACTTGCAGAGGAAACAATGAATGACTCACCGCTCTTGGTATGGAAGACGAATTCTCCAGATGAACTACTAGTATGGGGAACAGTTTTACCTAAAACTATCAAGAACATTTATTAACATTTGTTTCCGTTCTATTAGAAAATCGTTAAACAAAGCAAAATTGGAGATAAATGCATACGTGATTGTCCAGACCCTGTATAAGGAATTGAAGAATCTTCCATAATAACCGATTTGCCAAATCATTTATAGGCCAAGAAGTCATCGCTCTAGCCTCTATTTGCATACATTTTTTCTTTGAGAATACAGGAAGCTTAGAGCAACATGAAGTATAGACCATCAAATATTATTATGTATAATAACTTCAACTAAGGAAATGAGATGTACAGAATAAGGACAGAGACGTAATAATCATACTAAACACCTTCAAGTAGAAGATCGGTCATGGAAGGCAAACGAGTCTGAGTGTATGAAGCA
>JAOSBP010000005.1:10726270-10750267 GCA_027563825.1 Erythroxylum mucronatum
TAAACCACAGCACACATAAACTTACCTTTATGTACATTTTCCAAACAATGCAAAGTCATGATTGAAGCAAACATTGGAAAAACACAATTAATCCCAAATGACTTTCATTACTACCAAAACATAAGTTATTACAAAGTTTTAGAGGGCATTTTGGCCCTATTACATCAAAGTCTCCAAAAAGTCAACTTACAAAGAAGGATTACATGAATAGTGATTTTTGCTCCAATTAACATTACTCAAAGAAAACATTAAACACCACTAATTCCTCATTTAATGTCAATTTACACTTCAAAATTTCAAGAAAAGTTCAGGGTCCAACACCATGTCCACCAACACCATAGTACATTTCATTTCAAATGCTTACAACTCAGGGGAGTCTTCTACTATGTGCTTTGTTTTATGTTACTTATTTTTGTGACATGTGAGCATCTTGTTTATACAATGAGGACAATGTATGATTTAAGTGTGGGGGGAGCAAGAGTATATATCATGATGAACTTTGTAATATCTACTTGGACTTGTGAATACTATGATTCAATATTGATTGTTCCTTGTGGTAACCTCAAAATTTTTTTATTTTTTATTGAATGAAAAACATGTAAGACTTGATGCATTTTGATACCAATGTGAGCGTTTTGACTTAGGAGCAATTCATCACATTTGTGCTCATATACTTTTCTATATGGAGTTTTTTAGAAAACATGGCTTAATTATTCTAGAAATTTCTTTTTAATACATTTTGAGACCATATCATTGGTGAATTTATGATGGAGATGATAGAAGCACTTATGTATAACCCTTTTTGACCTAAACAAGCCTACCTTAATGTTTATCACTAGAGAATCAATTTGAGCTTTGACCTTTCTCTTCTTGAATAGTAACCTTGTCATAATCCACTTTTATCCTTTTTTTATTGATGTTCTTAATGATTTTGAGAACCTAAATTGAAAGAATTGTATGAAGTTTATTTACATAAGATTTTGACTATTTTCATAAAAAGTAAATTAGTTGATTCAAATTGCGTTGTTTTGATTTTTCATTTTTTATATAGAAAGCGAAAAGTATAGTAGAAAAAGAAGACAAATGAAAAAAGGGAAAAATCTCCTCTTTGATGTTTTTTGTTTAAAAAAATATATAAATGAAAAAAAAGAAGAGGTGATTAAAGTGATGCTATTTAAGTAAAGTGAGATATGGATTGATTTGAGTTAAAAATTGTATGGATGAGTTTGTATGATTTTCTTCAATTTGTTTTAACTTAAAAAATTCTTTTTATTATGCCTTTACTCGAGCCACATTACAACCCTTATCAAGTCCCTTTGATGTATGCAATAAATTCATTTTTTAGGTGATAGAGATATGATTCATGAGCATGCTTATGGAAATAACTCTTTATGCTTTGATTTGAGAGCTTAATAAATCCTAAACACTTTCAGTATATAGAGTGAAATCCACAAGAGGATGTTATGTGTTGTTTTAGTTGATTTTGATAGAATTGATGCGATGTTATATTTTCATTCTAAAAATGTGGCATATGAGTGCTTGCTCTCTCAATTGTTATTTTATCTTAAACCTTTAATATGTATTATCTTTTGAGATATTTCTAGATAACATGAAAGAAGATCAGAGGCTATTGTGAAGATGATTGATGTATTGAATTGATGTATGCTTAGGGATAAGCATAAGTCAAATGTGGGGAAATTTTATAAGATGTTATTTAGTTATGTTAGTTGGATCTATCTTTTTTGTTTTGAATAAATTTTAGTTTAAATGATGAAATTAATATTTATTTTGTTTTAGAAATTGATAAGTGAAGATTTGATCAAATTGGAGCATTAATTGTCAAAATCAAGAATTTTGAAAAAAATTGACAGATTACTATAGTGGGTAAGGAGATCACACCTAATGTTAGATTCAACCAAAGAGTTTCAATTTAATTAAGAGACTTATTCTCATCCCTATTATGCAGGGATTTGAATTTGTTTGGAAGGGAATCTTTACAAGATAGAAGGAAGTTAGTTTTTGAGTAGGAAAAGGAGGAAAATGCGACATTCACTTCTCCATATTACTCTCTTCCATTTTTCTTTGTATGCCCTCTTAATCTTTCATCTTTTCATCTATTTTTATTGTTGAAATAATAGCCATAAATGGTTAAATTCAAATATTCTAATTCAAGGAGATTCAAAACTCTAGTTATAACCTTATGAGGTTTTGTTTTAAACCTGGATTTTGGTTTAATTCAAGTATTTATTTATTTTCCTTATATTTCATAAATAACCAATATTGTTTGATCTAACAAATTAATTTAATATTGATTATTCTATAACTTTCCATAATTTAGTAATTCGTAACTGTCATGAAAGAATGCTATAAGTAGCAAATAGTTTGATTATACATTTTCATATTTAACTTATGAGAAATAAAAAAACTAAATTGAATAGTTGTAGATATCTCAATTATTTAATTTAGGGTTTAGCCTTTTTTATTAAGCTTGTTACTATCATTTAATTAATATCGAATGTTATCATACCCAATCAATTTATGGTAAGTCTTAGTTTGAATGTTGGGTTTGAACCAACCTTATTATAGCTATCCTAATAGGTTTTAGACTAACTATTTGATTTGTAAAATTTATTCATTTTAGACCAATGATCAAAGTTACACTTGGATGAGATATTTCCCCTTAATTGGAGTTAAGAAAAATTAAATTTCTCACTCTCTAGATTCAATTGTTTTATTTTGATTGTTTGTTAGTTTTAGTTTATTAGTTAATTAATCACAAACCCCATTTTGTTTTGTCAATTGAAATTAAGAAATTAATTTTTAGTTCCATTAGGATTTGACCTATTTTTATGACTATTACAAAAAGTTAGTGATTTGGAATTATTTTTTAGGGCTTCGAGAACCTAATTCTTAAATCTAAGTAGAAATTAAACATGTAGAATGTTAAATCACTTTATTGAGATCGATATGGCGAGTTCTAAATTTTTCTATTATTTATAGGGAATGTGATTCTTTAGTGAATACCCCCATAACTAAACTTCATAATAGTAGATTTGTGTTAGAGAAAAATGCAATATGAGATATTATATGATGCAATATTTATTTCTTCTATAGCAAAGCCTAGTACTACAACTTATCTTTGAAGTTTCAATTAAATCAATTTGCAGGAATTTATATTTGATATGAAACATAAGACTTCTAAAAAGTTAAAGATAACGATTTTGGGATGCGATGCTTAGCTAAAAACTATATTATCTAACAATTTTAGAACTAAATTGGATAATAGAATGTTATAAGATATCTGAATGGTTAGATATAATATTATAGACCCATTGAATAAATTGTTTGTTTCGATATATACTTAGAGGAGAATAGTTCACAAGATAAGTAGTAAGAGTAAGATAAATTTTGAATAAGTTCAAATTTTATGACAATACATCTAATTGGAACTAGTGTCTTTGATGATATATTTAATGTATAGTTGAAAGGCTACAAGACATATAAAGATTTACTTTTACGATGAATTCAAAAAGTTTATTTTGGAGATTATTGTGAATTTGTCATGTGTATAAGAAGGTTAGTGGAAGTATAGTTCTCCACTTCAGTGGAAGTATGTAGAGACATATTGCTCAAAGGGAGAACAATAATTTGTATTTTCAATTGTTAAAAATATACTTGTCTAGAACAATTTTTATTGAATATGAAAAGGTAGCAACTTAATCATGGAAATTAGATCTATAGAAATTGATACAAAAGTTATTTACCAATTCTAGTTCAAGTACATAGATAATGTAGTAAAGGTGTTTAGTATTTGAGATATATTATATGTATACAGTATCAAGAATAGCCATTATTTTATGTATCAATTGATATTTGAGTTCAAAGTTATATAGATATTAACTTTAGAAGTAAATACTAATCAAAGTATACTTATAATAATATTATTTTGATTTTGGAAATGTCCAATGTAGCATTAATTATTAATCAAGCCAAATTTTCGTTCATATGAAAATGCTTCAGTGTTTAAACTATACTTTAAGATATATGTAATACCATAAACTTCAAAAGATAAAATTGTTGTCTAAGCGATACAGTTCTTAGTTTTAGTATATTTTATAGAAATGTAAGTACAACACATAAATTGCTAATAGATGCTATTGTCATAAGATAATTTAGTGATTATGCTAATGAAATATCATTAGACTTGTGTTACCTTTTTAAAAGTATCTATCATCTACTAAAATGGTTTGTTTTTGTAACAGATTTCAATTTAGAACCATAGTTTTTGGTTGTATTCCTGTAGAATTTGTTTATTTTTATTTGTATAGCCTTTTAATACCCGCATGACTAAACAAAACAAAAGCAAAAGTAGCTGCCTAAATTTACTTTTAACAGCTTATTCTGGTCTTTATCCTTATTTCATTTCTTACGTACATTTAAGCCCGAAAATTTCTACTTAGCGTTTACAATTACTGACATGCTCACTATGGTCTTTGAGCAGTAACTACGGATCAACATACTGAGTGCAATGACATGTGGTTTTGATGATGGACAATTCATTTTCAAGTTTGGTGATGGTAGTAGTAACTCCTTAAACACAGTCCTTTGGAAAATTGAGACAGTGCAATCTCAGGTTGACAAGCTTAAGAATGAACTTGTTATGATAATCATGAAAAATGCTGCCAAATTATCTTCCTCAGAGAATTTGAGCCTTCTTACAGCTTTGGATGCTCAGACTAGCTCAACTCCAAGTCCTACATTTTCTGCTAGCAATAGAGATACGATTGTTTCAACTTCTTGCTTCCCTTTCCTCTCTTTGGCGCATATTCAATGAAACTTGGAGTTAAAGCCAATACTTGTATTATAATTGTTTAGCTCATGAATCTAAAGATCCTTTGTGGCGATTATACCTGTAGACTGTGATTTATTCTCAAAACTGACTAGTGTTGATTTGTTTTCAAGAATGCTACTTTCAAGATTGTAACCTATGAAGACCCATTTATGTACAACCTAGATTTTTTTCCAATCCACTATAAGTTTCTCACAGCTCCATTTACATTACGACTTCATTTATATTTTTGCTTTTGCTAATATTTTCCCCTACAGTGTCATCCCCGAAAAAAATAGAAGTTCGATGTTCGATGTTCATTTTTTTTGTCCATACCATTGTTAGAAGTTTCATGATAATCTCAAGAATTAAATATTTTACACTTTGGCAAAAATTATTTTTTAACATAAAGATTTGTCGTTTATAGAAAAAATATAACAATGAGTATATAAAAAATTACATAATAATGAGAGTAAAAGAAAGAAATTGTCAATGTTCAATAGGAAACAAAATATGCACCTCGTCAATAAAGATCCACAAATTAACTTAACCAATCATTGTCTTCAAGTTTGTATTTATGCAACATCTCATTCCATGTATCCTCTTCTTCAAAATCATATATGTATGAGCTAAAATCTTTAGTAAAATCTTTGAATTTAGAGAAACACCACTTAAATGGATGGGTGCATTTTTATAAATGTGCCAAATACATAAGCGATGATCAGTTTTGGGCTATCTTAGTACTAGAGCCTTTGCCATTGCTGCATCTTAGTCTGTAACAATAGTTTTAGGTCTTTTAGCATACAAAGCTTTCGCAAAAGTATCAAATAATCATTCAAACATAAGGGATGTCTCATCTTATAATAATGCAATACTAAAGAGTGTAGTCTGCTTGTGATGATTTACACCTTCATTGTTCTTCCTGTAAGTTGTGTCAAAGCAAACCACATCACAAAAATTTGAGTAATATGCTCTCATTTTTGCATCTGACCAGAAAATTTTGGTTATTAAATCATCTTCATCAACTTAGATAACATAAAAAAATTTCGGATGATCAAATTACATTTTATGTAAGTATTTTAGAGCATCTCTTATATCCCTTCTTTTCGCATCTATTTTTTAAAACTGTAAGTAATTTTTGTAGTCATCTAGTATAAAACCTAAATTCTCTCGACCACCTATTTTCCTAACCATGGCATCATGAAATGTCTTTGGTAGGATTCCTATGTCATTTGCCATTTCAATTTGCACTGTTGCAAATAAACTTATCTTTTGGTGAGATTTATATAAGTGCGTCTTGTTTGGACTCGAGAGGTAGTGATTATACTCCTCAATAAATTGAACAACACATATTTTTCTGCTTTTTTAACGGCTGACTCTCATTTTAGCTTCACAACCAAACCTTATTTCAGGGCGCGTTGCTCTCACATATATATCTCATTTGTCTTTCCCTCGTTTACCTTCAGCACTATAACAGAACATTTTGTTAATGAAGTTTTTGGATTTATCTTTGTGGTTTTTACTTCTCCTTATCCCAAATCCGACTTCTTTAGCATATTCCAAATAGAATTGGTAAGCATCCTCTTTTGTCTCAAACTCCTTTCCAATTTTTAGTGTTAATTCTTTGGATACAAATAAGTGGATAGCTTGCAAATCCTGATTACAGTTTAAACTCATGACAGCTATAAGCTCATCTTCACCTTCACTCCTGCCAACTTCATTACCATCTTCAAAATTTAACTGATGACAAGGTAAAGATACACCCGCCGTAGAATTATTAGCTTTGATCCTAGAGCAAGAACCCAAAAAAGAAAATGAAAAAATGAAAATGGATACTTCACCTTTGTGATATAGAGAAACACTAAATGTAGAATTCACAATTTAATTAAGAAGCAAAAATGAATCCTTTAGCATTAAACTTAAACAAATATCTAATAACTAATGCTAAACAAATTCTTTAAAAAATGTTTGGTTTCTTAATTTGGCGTTCCCGCATGTTGATAAACTAGAAACAAAAAAGAAACGAAAAGGAAAAGGCAACCATCCCACTGAAGCTAGACGAGAGTCGATTGATACACAAAAAAATTAGGTTTTATCAAAACGACATCGTATGTTGGATATTTTTGACATTTCCTATAAAGTTGGACAACATTTAATTGCATTTTTAGCTTTTCAATAACTTATCATTTAGGTTACATAATTTGATCTGGATAAAGATAATAAAGTAACCCAATAAATGATCTAAATCAATGGGTTAAAGTTCGGGTAAAAAATGGATCTCGATCAGTGTGGACTTAACCTATATTGAGCCTGTGATGGGGAAGCCCAATATGGATGCTATATATAAAGGTTAAGGTCTCTTGTAGTTACTCATATCATTCTTAAGCATAAGGATTCTCTGACCCGTTAAGAGAGCTTACATTTTAAGAAAACTGTAGAAAGGCTTTATCGCGTCCCAGTGAGTAATTCTCGTGAAGGTGGCGGCAGATTCGCGCTCGTTACGGTCTCGAAAAGTTCGTTTGAAGTTATGGAACCAAAATCAGGTATTTTATGCATTTGTTCATTTATTGCCCTTTCAAATTCAATCTGGGATACGTAACTAAGGCCCCGTTATGTGTTACATATGGTATCAGAGCGGTGACGTGATCAAGTGGTTAAAAACAATAATTTTTTAGTTTTTCTCCATAAGGTCCTTGAAGAATAAAGTTTTGTTTCTCGGTTTTTTCTTTCTTATTATTACATGAAATTGGTATAAAAGAGATTTTTTTCGCTATGAAAGTCTCAAATAAAGTTTTCAGAGAATGTATTCAGCACGAGTGCGTGACAATGAGACTATGCTTTCGGGTTTTGCATTTATTGATGTTACATTGTCACATACCATATGCCCATAAAGAATGTGAGGATAACATAAAGATGTATCCCTTATGTTTGTGGACCTTTTGAGTGCTGATGAGGATGTAGTCGCCAAAGTGTCCTTTCAAGTCAGTATTTTGAATTATTCTACTTGTATGTTGAGGGATGTCTCTAGTTTTATGTTTGGTTATTCTGCCTAAAGGTGTTGGCATTACATAAAAATTTGAGACGTGCATAAAGGCATTATATGGAGGAAAGTTGTTGCTCAAGTGATCTATTCGCCTAAAGGTGGTAGTGTCATGAAAGTTGATGGTTTGTACTTTGATTAATTTTATATGAAGTTCTAATTGCATATGTTACGTATTCAGCCTAAAAGTGTTTAATAATATGACTGATTGGATTCTCGGTACAGATATTATTTAATAGCTGTGAGTATCATTATTGTCCTATATTTGTGTTAATCTAAACATTGTCCTTTTGTAGTCACCTTTTTGATCAATAATATCAGTGTCACCATTGAAACCCTGATTGGTTTCAATACAAAGAAGTAGATAGATGATGTATTGAATGTTATAAAGATAGTTGAAACTGATATGGGCATATGGACAGATAGGTCATCTCCACCTACATCTATGAGCTCAAGATCTCATAAAGTAGCTTATGCAGCTTGGGATCGATCTAACATATTATATTGCTTGACCATTAAAAAGTCCATACCTAACCATCTGCTTAGTGGACTTCTGGACACAGATATAGTGAAGGAGTTTCTTAGTGATATCTCCCAGAGGTACACAGTCTCACCTAATGTTGAGATAAATTCCTTGATGCAAGAATTATTTTCCAAGAGGTATACAAGAGAAGGGGGAGTAATGGAGTACATATCAATAATGATCCATCTTCACAAAAGACTGAAGATGTTGAATATTCCTCTTCCTAATGAATTTATAGTTCACTAGACTCTGAATACACTCCATCTATAGTTTAGTAATCTTGTGATGACATATTATTTGCTAGATGAGGAATGGTACTTCAATGCTTTGATTGCTCATTACGTTGTAGAGGAGGAGAAACTCAAACTTACTACTCCTACAGCCCTCGAAGCAGATAAAGGAAAGGAAAAGATGAATCCCACTATGTTCAAAGGTATAAAGACTAAATCCTCTCCACATGATGATGTTGGTTAATCCAATGCTGGTAAAGGTCCTGCGGATATAAAGAAGCCAGCATTATGAGGTCTAGAAAGAAAGACTGAGACTATCAGGTAACTCCTTGGCTTATCAATTTATAAATAGAGTCGCATTAAGTTCTTAGTGACTAAATAGTGGAGCATCTAATCAAGGTGCTTCCATAATGCAAGGGTTTATATCTCGGATAGAGCCAAATAAAGGGAGGGAGAAACTGATGGTTGTCAGTAATGAACAAGCTAATGTAAAAACTATAGGAGATGTATGTACTACACCTTGCTACAAGGTTCATTTTGGTTTTTACATGACACATTTTATATATGATCTTTATATAAATTTTGGACAAAGAAGGATAACGTTTTGTATTTAATGCTTATGTTGTATAGTTGTTGTTTAATTCAAAATATAATAGTACAACTTTCTTGTCATATGTTTTGTATAAAATGTATCTTACCCCAAATTAGATATATGTTTCTTCGTACCTTGCCAAACAAGTCAAGAAAGACGACCTTGATAAAGGATTAGTCATACATGTTGTGGCAAAAAGGTTCAGCCACATTTCCAGAGCTAGGGTTGAGAGATTGATTAAGGAAAGCATTCTCTCAATTCTAGAATATGATGATCTAGAAACATGTGTTGACAGTTGCAGAGGTAAGTTGACTAAGATAAGGATAAAGAGGTCTACTCGTGTTTCTAACTTGTTGGGTCTGATACGTATGGATATTAGGAGACCTTATACAATTGCATTGTTCAATTCTAAATGTATTCTGACATTTTTTGATGATTATTCCCATTACAGTTTATGTGTTCTTGCTTAAAGATTGAAGGTTGAAAGCCGATTGGAAAAATTCATCAAGAGTCTCAGATCTGACCGTGGAGGAAAATATCATGGCAAACATGGTATTTTAGGACTTTAAAAGGTTCGTTTGTTATATATGGAATCGATTGGAATAGTAACTCCGTTTACTACGCTAGGTAGTCCTGAGCAAAATGGTGTGTTATTGAAAGGCATAACAACACCCTAAAGGACTTGAAGAAGTCGATGCAGAACAGGACTAATCTTCCTGATTATTTAGAAGAGTGGAAACCTAGCCTAACACACATTCGTGTATGGAGTTGCCCTGTTTAGGTAAAATTCCATGCTCGTTCCACTCATTACTATTTAGTAAGATATCTCAACCACTCTAATGGTTATGAGTTTTAATGTAGAAAGAGGGACCGAAATAGTGGAATCACAAATAGCTAAGTTTCTAGAATACAATGTCTATGATGATGGTGGGCCCTTTGACTCTTTGGATGATAGCAGAGTGGATGCTACAGTTATTAGAACCTACCACTCATACAGTTAGATCTGGTGGATCTAGGTCTTAGTATCGTGCCTGTATAAGAATAGGAACTCATACTTGTACATATAGTGGTTCGTAGAGATACAAGATCTAATGCAGTTGCGTAGATCCACTAGAGTGAGACAACCTACTGTCCCATCTGATTATATATTATATTTGGTGAACAAGACTATGATGTTAGATATATTGTGAATCTAGTTACATTTATAGAAGCTATTCCTAGACCCAATGCAGATTTATGGCGGGATGCAATGACTGATGAGATGCAAGCCATGAAGTATAGTAAGATCAGGGAGCTAGTTGATTTGTAGTGGAACTGTAAACCTGTCAGTTGTAAATAAGTTTAAATACTTAAAGGATTTTGGAATAAAGTTTAGCAGTTTATAGGCTCCCTCAATTGCCTGATGGTTCACTCAGGAAGAAAGGTTGACTTTAATGTTACCTTTTTTCCAGTGTCATCGTAGGATATATTTTGTGTGATTATGGTAATTATAGCTCATGATGATATAGAGTTACATCAGAAGGCTATCAAAATCGCTTTCTTGACTAAAGACTTTTACGAAGCAATCTATATGGTACAACTTGAAAGATTTCAGGATCTAAATGGATCTGACATGGTTTGTATGTTAAGCAAATCAATATATGGTTTACATCAAACCTCCCAAAAGTGATACCTTACATTTGATAAGGTTGTGACCTCTTTTATCTTCGTAGAAAATAAAGTTAAAAGATGCTTGTATCACAAGGTCAGGGGAGCAAAGTTATCTTCCTATTATTGCACACAGATGATATATTGCTCACATTGAATAACTTGACCATATTGCATAAGGTTAAGTAACTTTTGGCCAAGCATTTTGACATGAAAGATCTTGGTGAAGCATCTTTTGTCCCAAGTATTCAGATTTACTGGGATAGATCTCAACACTTATTGGGCTTCTCATAAAGCGCATACATTGAGTATGTGTTACAAAGGTTTAATATGGATGATTGTAAACCTGTAGTTAGTGTGTTGGATTTCGTACCGTTCCGGCCGGTACCAGCCGGAAGGTACCATACCGGCTAAAAAATGGTACGAAACTAGTAACGATGGTACCGGTCTCAAATACCGGCCAGTACCGGCATTTATCGGTCGGTATCGGCCGGAACCAAAAATTTCAGCCGATACCAAAAGTTTCGAAAATTCCAAGGACTAACTTGCAATTTCCGAAACTTAATCCTAATTAACCCCCTGCCTCTCCCCCCCTTCTTGATTCTTCTACAGCTTCTCTGTCTCTGCTCCTCTCTCTTCTCTGGCGATCTCTCTCTCTCCTCGCAAAGTCGCCGTCTCTTCCTCGCCGGTTCGCCATCAACGTCTCCTCCTTCCTTCGACCGCTGGTTCGTCCTTTCTTAGCCATCACTCCTCATGGCTCGCGATCTCTCTCTCTTCCTTCGACCTCAACCATCACTCCTTCGGTCCTCCTTCCTTCGCAGCACGTTGTCACCGACTGTCCCAGCCACACCGTACCGTCCGTTGCACCTCAGACGCATCACCAATATGCGACCCGATGTCAACCCCATAGACCCGATTGTTTGGGTGTATGCTTTTCTATTTTTTTCATTTTTCATGACGTTTTGAATCTTTGATTGTTTTGGTAGTTGGATGAAGGTGGATTGGATGGTGGATTTGGGTAAAACATTTGTGTTGTGTTTGTGAACATACGGTGTTAGATTGGATGGTGGATTTGGGTTAAAAAATTTGTGTGGATGTTGGATTTTGGCTAAGAATGGATATTGAAGTTGAATCATGAATGGGTTTTGTGAATGTTGAACAGAAACTAGATTTGGATTTTGGAAGTGGATTGGAAATTTGAAATGCCAAATGGACTATTTTGTAATGGACTATTTTGTAAATTTTAAAAATGTTAGGAACTATTTTATAATTTTAAAAAATTCTTCGAAACGGTACTCGGTACTAACCGGTACCAGTACAGTTCCGTTCCAGAACTCAATCTGGTACCATGCCCGGTATGGTATTCATAACATTGCCTGTAGTAGCACCAATCTCTCATAGTGATAGATTATCTTTGGCATAATGTCCAAAGAATAAAGTAAAGAGAGTGGCTATAAGGAATGTTCCATATTCTAGTGTAGATGGTAGCCTGATGTATGCTCGGGTAAGTATTAGGCGGGACATTGCATTTACTGTTAGGCTTTTTGGTCAATATTTGGTTAACCTAAGTGTAGACTATTAGAATACGGTCAAGCGAGTGTTGAGAAACTTAAAGGGAATCAAGGATTATATGTTTACATTTAGAAAAATCAACAATCTAAATCTCGTAGAGAATTCATATTTAAATTTAAGATGATTGAAAGTTCACTTAAGGTTACATTTTATATTTGCAGATGGTACAATGTTGTGGAAGAGTTTCAAGTAGACACGGGTGACTTCCTCGACCATGCATGTAGAGTGCATGCTATAAGGCTACTTCATAGGTGATTTGGCTCAAAAACTTGATTTTGGAGTTGTCTGTGGATGATTCAATGGCTAGACCCATTTGGTTGTATTGTGATAATCTTACTACTATATTGTTTAGTAACAACAAAGAATATCACAGGGTCTTAACATTTGAAGGTCAAATATTTGACCATAAAGGAGTTGATACGAAAAGGTGACATTAAGGTTTGGAGCATTTAATGACTCAGAAAAAGTAAGTCGATCCTTTAACTAAAAGACTTCACTTACTTATGTTTGAAAGACAAGTATATAATATAGGTGTTTTGAAGTCTTTAGATACTGTTAGTTAGGGGATCGTTATGTTTGCTCCATGTACATTTGTATATTTGCACAATTTTGATGTATTATGACAGTACGATGATTTATCAATAAAGATAATCATTATTTATCCTTAGTAATACGTTTTATCATACATTGTCCCAATACGTATGAAAGTTTTAATATTTGTGTCAATCTTAAGCATTTAAAGGTCATTGGGCATATATACAGATTGACCTTGAGCCTAAGTCATTTAGACGTATACAATTTTATATGGACAACTATGAATTTAGACATGACATAGGGGGGTATAAGTTTTAATCCTATAAAGGTTCTCTAATGTAGTTTAGCATTCAGTAAGAGAACATAAAGGTTTTCTCTAATGCAATTTGGCATTTGGTGAGAGGAAACAAATTTTCTATAATGTTGTTTAGCATTCAGTGAGAGAAAATAGGATTTCTCTAACGCAGTTTCGTATATGCGGTTTAGCATAAAGTTGGAGAAATCGAGACCTACAAACGAAGATGATATAGTTTAGATCATATAGGTATCATCTTAATTTGCCACACTCCATTTTCCCATTCATGTTAGCGAGGAATTAGATATACATGATTGTATTGGATCTATGTCACACATGACACATGTATTTGATACTTTTTAGTTTCAAAAGCCTAGCAGGACAGAATGATGGACTATCATTATCTTTGGATAAAATATTTTGTTTTTAAACTTGGTTAACAGTAGCATGACTTAACCGAATTTTTAAATTGTTTTAAAACTTGAGTCAATATCAGAATTAAGTATTGTCTAAGGGGAGAATGTTGGATATTTTTTACATTTCCCATAAAGTTGGACAACATTTAATTGCATTTTTTAGTTTTTTAATAACTTATCAGTTAAGTTACATAATTTGATCCGGATAAAGATAATAAAGTGACCCAATATATGATCTAAACCAATGGGTCGAAGTTCGGGTGAGAAATAGATCCTGATCAATGTGGACCAAACCCATATTGAGCTTGTGATGGGGAAGCCAGATATGGATGCTATATATAAAGGTTAAGGTCTCCTGTAGTTGCTCATATCATTCGTAAGCATAAGCATTCTCCGATCCATTAAAAGAGCTTACGTTTTGATAAAATTGTCAAAAGGCTTTATCGCATCTTAGTGTGTAGTTCCCGTGAAGGCGACGGTGGATTTGACCTCGTTACAACCTCAGAAAGGTCTTTTGAAGTTATATAACCGAAATCAGGTATTTTCTGCATTTCTTCGTTTATTTCCCTTTTACATTCGATCCGGGATACATAACTAAGGTCCCATTATGCATTACATCGTATTGTGGCAGAACATAGTTAGAACAGATTTATTGAAACAAAGGATCCGAATTGTCACTCATGAGCACTGGAACAATCTATTTCTTTTAAAGAATTAAAATAAAAGTTACTTCTTTTTTTCATCATAATCAATTAAGTGTTATTGTATGAAAATCAAGTTTGAATGTGATATAGAAGAGATGTCACTTAACACCTTATAAATTTTAGATGAAAAACTCAACCCATCTTAATAAAGTACTAGACTATACAATATAGGGTTGTTAAAAAAACATTTATTTTGGTTTGGTAGTTGAACTAAAATTAGATTAAAATATATGGAATATAACTACGTTCATGAGCAATGGACAATGGTAGCAATGTAGGCTTGGCTAGTAGCATCAATGTCTGTGCTCATGAGCCGACATCCTATTCCTAACAAGCTCTACAGAGTTGGAACAGACTAATTGATACAGAGGATCTAAACCTATCTCAAGAACCTCAAGCTTATTCATAAAAGAACACTTGCCCTACTCTACCAAGAAAATCCATTATCTAGACGTGAATCATACCTTGAAGACAATTTGATACCACAAAATGTAAAAGGCTCGATTCCTTTTGACAACTAAAACACACCAAAAATAGAACGAGCAACCGAAGAAATGCCAACACACACTACAATTATGAGTAATCTTCACAGTTCTTTATCCTACAGCATAGGGACTGAAAACTAAATTGGGTGTTTAAACCTATCAGCCATTAAAAAATAGAGCTAAATAAACCCAGAAAAATCTCTCAAGTGACCATATGATGTAGCTTATGTCATGAAAATGGAAAACGAATCAGATTAACATATCCCAAGTTTGTTTTCCTCCAATACTAGTTAGAAAGGATACACCCGCCATATAATTATGGCAATACATCAATTTCCATATCACCATTCACTATCTTCCATGTAGCAAATAAATGAAAGATAGAAAAGGGAGTGGACCATAAAAGAAACTCAAGTAGTAACATAATATCAATTCAAAGGTAGAAATTATGAGTTCACCACAAAGGATCGCCTACTTAGTATTACTCTATTGTCATCATTTCAAAAAAAAACCAGCAATTAAAGTCAAAGGTGGATTTGAGCATGTTCACAAGCAAAAGTTGAGATAAGTGGACATGCTCCTAACTTGTTAGGGATCATAATGGTGATTAAAGTGAAACATATTGATGCAACTGTCTCTCCTTTTATGTTTGATCTTAATATAACAATGCATTATAACCATAGGCAAAAAAGTCAGCCATTGATAAATTTAAGTATGTAAAACAAAAGGTTTCATTATAATGTTAATGTTCTGCATATCACTTAAAAAGGTAAAATAAACAATTTCATATTATAATAGCACCTAAAAATGTAAATACATGCCAATCCTCAGCCACCAATATATATTATAGGTCTATTTGTCGTTTTTTCTATCTCAAAAATTCAAGCATGTGAAGCTTTCTTCCTTTTGACCTGAAGTTTAAAAGAGATTTTTTAGCCAAATAACAAATATGCAATAGTTGTAAGGCTCAAAACTATGGGTGTCAAAGGCAACGAGTGATCTTCTACCAATGAAAACATGGATATAGATTAACAAAAATAGCTAATGAAATTATATCTATAATTTGTTGCAACCCGAAAAAAAATGTTGTCATTGATATGATAAAGAAATAGTACAAGATGTCTATCCATCATAAAGTTCTTAGTTGTCTTTGTTGGATGACCCTGCATCCTCTTGAGCTCTTTAAATTGTCTTGTTTTGTTAAATCGATAACACAACAGTTAGGAGAAAGCATTTAGGAACCTGTACATAAGATCACCAGGCAGACTTCTAACTTAGTACTCCATCCCACCTTTCTGAGAAAGGAACAAGCTTCCCAAAATTCTAAATACCTCCATCGATAGGCATGAACTCAATAAATCATGCGTTGCTTGGTCTATCACGAGTCAACTCTATTAAATCACAGAGCTCATCATTATAATTATGGTACAGTTAACCTAATAGCAACCAGCATATGCATAAATTGAGCATCACTTCTCTGAGTTTAATATCAATAAATACCTTCAAAGAATAACCAAAAACAAAAGGCAAAGACTCATCTTTAGAATTTGGAATAAAGGATATGAGAAAAAATGCTTTGGTACAAAGATGACAGAAACATTAGAAGGAAATATACAAAGAATCACCAAGGATTATTAAAGAACATACCTTCACAAGATTGAAACTTAGCTTATAGCAGCATTAATTAAATGCACAACACTTTCGTGCCCTTTCCTCCTAGTCATGAATTCAACTAAGCTAGAACCAATGAATTTAAGCTGCTACTTACAGAACATATGTATTAAAAGTAGAGTGTCAAGGCATTTTGACAGAAGTTAGAACTAGTTGTTAAAGATCACTCAAACATTTCTAGGATTAATTGTCATCAAATAAAGTTTCAAAATCAACTTTAATGTTGCTTTGTATAAGCTATAGTGTGAACATTAATAAGAAGCCTACTAGGCAAAAACCACAAAGAAATGGTTACAAGGCAAATGTGATAAAATATCAATACCAACACCTATTAGTTTCATGAGGATATAAAATGATTAGCACTATACAGATTGTACATAGGTAGCAGATTTTTGGTTGATTATATTTATCATAGGGAAAGTCATAAAAACAAACAAGTACTAATTTAATAACTAAAGGTGGATTCTATCTACAACATAAAAGCCATCATATAAAGCTACATACCAATAATTAAATTGTCCATGCATTAGTGCACAAAGATAAACTAACCATGTATATCACATATTGTTTTACCATAACAAATCCTCAAAAGAATAAACAGAAATTAAAATTATTCTCTTCTCTTTTCATAAACTAATACACTAATATATACAAAGTGATTTCAAACTTACCTGCAAGCTCATTATTGAGGTTGGATGACCAAGATTTAGAAACTGATGTTATAGCTCTCTCACAAACCAAGTCCCTCCACGTTCATTACTACGACACTACTTGATAATGTACAATTAATGATCAAAATTTCTTAATTGAATTTTGGAATTAAAATATGCACGTCATTGCTAGTACCACCTAACAATTTAAATAAACTGATCTCCATTAAGTTTAGTTAATTTCTGAAGTCGATGCTGAGCTCAGGTAGGAAGAGAACTTCTAATGGATGACTTCCTACATATTGAAGACATGCCCTCCTATAGCCTTCTCTCTTAGCCATGGCAAGAATAAGAAAAAAAAGGTCAATACAGTAGCATGAGATATGTAAATCTAAGAAGATCATAAGACAACTATAATAAGTAGAAAAATTCTTATTGATTGAGACGTAACAGGAGGTATGGAATAAGAATATCAAAACTCCTTCAGGCAAAATGATTTCTTTGTTCATTACCTACCAATTCTCTTTCATACTTTAATGATTGACTCTAGTAATCAATTCCCTTTTTAAAAACATACAAACTAACCCAATTTTTGTTCAGAAAAGTCATTCATATGATTTTCAAATAGAACACATAAACAACCTCATAATAACAAAAATTCATCATATGTAACAAACCATAAAACTTGCATTCAGTCCGTAAAGAATGTCTATGCATCACCACTTTGGAATCAAATCAATTATTTGAAAATTAAACTACTGATAACAATAGCAATCACCTCAAAAAAGAAGACTATCTTCCCAAATAAAAACAAAACTAAGACAACTCAATCATTCAGCTACAACTCCTTAAAAAAATTAAAGCCATTAACACACAAAAATGGAAGGTCTAATGTAGCGCCCCATTACCATAGGGTACGTGCCGGAACACCATGAGAACTTTATAGTATATAACCCATGATAATGGCACGCTAGAGCATTCACAACATTCACTTAAACATGGCATCATCATTCTTTATTCTCTTATAAGACACCATCAAGAAAGACACAATATTTAAAAGCCAACTCCTCGTTTCATTACTTAAACAATATGTACATTGTAGCTTTACAGTATTATACAAATATGTACATTATCAATACTAAATACATAACAAGCTACACATATGAGGAACTATACAAAAAATCTATCTAATCCTTCAATCTCAGCCTAACCGACCTTTGAGCCATTTCTTCTCCCAAAAGTACAAGACTATGCTTCTTGTAGCGTCTCTCAATAGCTAATGTCCTCTCTTGGTCTTGAAAAATCAACGTTGCAATTTTGATGAATTTTGCGAACTCACATATCACTTTCAGAACAATCATACCGAACATTTCATTCATACAAAATACACATATCAATTATAAATGCGATGCACATGAGACTCACTTTTGTTTATTATTGTCGTTATGACTGAGTGCCTTTTTACTAGCTCATATCCCTCGTGGATAACGAGCTGCATCAGATAATATCCCATATCCCTTAGTAGATACTGAGTATATTCACAACTGAGCCTGAGGCTCTGATCACAGTCTGAGCTTTAAGCTCTTTGTACTGGCGACTCCGAACACAACTGCCTTTATCTTTCATTCATTCACGTAATGGAATGCTTCACATTCTCATATTTTTCAATCAATCATCTGATTTCACATTCACATTCAGAATACATTTAGCTTCGGACCTGAATTCGGCATTCAACAATCAGTTGAGAAATCACTTATTTATTCACATTCACATACAAGTAACACTTTAATATCACTTTCAAGCATCAGAAGCCTCAGACCTTCATTGTCCATAATCAACACAATTAACTCACATTCATAAGATAATTCAAAATATAATCTAACACAAATAATTAATTGAGTGAGACCATCTAAGTTACTCACAATTTGCTTCAGAAGCTATTGCCTCGAAGTCCCGAAAATGTTTAGATGATGGCGCTCTATATGTTCCTCTATATCATGCAAAACATACACATTTATACACATCACAACTTTTCACACTTATAAGTATTCATTTATGCACATATGTATATATGGAATACGTACAATGCATGCTCAATGACAATCCCAGTTATATATCCTTAATAAATATCTCATAACCAATTAACAAGATCTTTAAATCATTCCTTAACACCTAATACTCTTCCTTTACCTTAATCACTCAATCCAACAGCAGCTATGCTCATTCAAGTTCACAATCAAGCCTAAATATCCTTGAGGAAACGTTGATAAGTCATTCATTTATAAACAAACATATCGTAGGACAAAACGCATGACTTTTTTTGTAGCTGTTGCATTAATGTCATTCTAGGATGCTTTCGAAGAGCACTTTGAGATCTACAACTTTTGTGAAGACCCCAAAGAGAGATTTTGCCATCTATAGGGTCAAAATTGCGAATTTCTAAAAGTGTATAGTGAATGTCCGCTAAACGGACATACACCACCCCAACGGACATAGACAGGGTTGAGGCGTTTTTAAGACCCCTGAGGGTCCATTTAGTGGACCTAAAGTTCGTTTAACGGACATGGATGAGGCTTTCCAAACCTGAAAAGGTCTGTTTAGTAGACCTAAAGTCCGTTTAACGGACATAGGAGAGACAAAACTCATTCAAGAGCATTTCCAATGGTTTCTACATATATCCATAATCTCACTTTCACTCCAAATTTTTCCAAATTCACTTCCTCTAATTCAACATCATTTCATAACAATTCAACTACCAATTTGATTTCATTAAACTCTCTAATCTCTACTCATTTGATTCATCACTTACAACTAATTCTCATCATTTTTGAATTCCTATCCTTTTTCCATAACATATCTCATTCCTAAGTCTTAAACAATTCCTATTCAAAATTCATCATTTCAAGTTGATAACTTCTTCAAGTATATCTAATTTCTTCTCAACATCATCCATACACAATTCATATTCCATGCTTGATCATAAGCACCCAAAATAAAACATATTCTCATACACATTCATAAGAAATCTTTTTGTACATATCTTACTTCATTTGTCATTCCTAACTATTACCTTAATTCATCTCATTTCATGAGCATAACTCAACATCTTGGTTAACCTAACTTTCACTTTCATTAAACCCTTAATTCATAATTCATAACATCTACATGCAACTTATCACTCATAGTTTCATACTCTCAAAACAGAACACAAACATATACATTCATTCACCAATTTGCTACACCCAGTTATTAACTTCATGTATAATTTTGAGAATCTTAAGGATAGAATTTAAATTTCTTCATAAAAAACATAGCCTTATGTCTCTAATTTAATCCAAATAAAAAATCATCTCATTTTGATAACTACAAAACAAGTTATGGCTAAACAATAGAAGCATAATCAGTGGAAATGTTACTCCTAACATTTTCCAGCACTCTCTTCTAATTTTCCATATTTTATAACTCCCAATATTTTACATCTAACCCATCTTATACCTGGATCATCTTTTATACTTCATTTCCTCTTTATTCTCAACTCCATTTCAACTCAATATCATTCACAAACAAATCATGATCTATATTTGATCATTAACTCAAAAA
Organism: Erythroxylum mucronatum; assembly: GCA_027563825.1. Lineage (NCBI taxonomy): Eukaryota > Viridiplantae > Streptophyta > Magnoliopsida > Malpighiales > Erythroxylaceae > Erythroxylum > Erythroxylum mucronatum. Next base: position 10,747,058 of record JAOSBP010000005.1, read on the forward strand.
CAGAACATATACATGTACCTATTCATCATCAATTTATGCACTCATCCTAACACCATTATGATGATCATTCTACCACAAAAGCATCTCTCTAACAATTTATGAATCATTACTCAACATACATATACAAAAGCAAGACATTTACATAAACTTTTCATCACCCAAGACACATACATAAACATTGCATAATCAAGTCATCAATCTTAATTTACTCATCATTATAGCTTCAATTAACTATACCCATGATATTTAAAGCATAACTTACTTGATTTAGCTTTAAATATTTATAAATAACACTTAGCCCTAGCTCCCAAGCATCATACGATCTTCATGGAAGTTGGAAGGTTTAGGTTTTCTTGTGGAAGACAACATGGTGGAAGTAACACTTGATGGATGAAAAAGCTAGGTTCCACGTCGGTGATGGTTGGCAACACAATTCATGAAGGAGGAGAAGAAGGCCACGAAGAAGATGAAGAAAGCAAGAATAAAAACACTTAACTTGGTCTTTGAAGTTAGAAGAAACGTGAGAGAGAGGAGTGGTGATGGTAGTGACACTTGTCATTGCCACTTGTCACCTTCCTATGGTCCCATTTGGACCCTTATTAATAACTAGTCTAAAGTCTCCAATTTCTAATCCAATTGTCTCTCAGTTTTCAATGACACATGTAAATAAATCCCAAAGTCACTTATCAAAATTTCCATTGTCATTTGACAGTAAATTCTACTACCATTTATTAGTTGTTTTGCCACTTGGCATTTTTCCTAGTCCAAAATTAACCTAAGTTTTAAAAATTTCCTAAATTTTCACCATAAATTCTAAATCAATACATATACTCTCCAAATCAATTTTCAATACAATAAAACCCCAATTCTCAATATGATCAGTTTTATACTCATTTATACCCGAAAATGTTATTGAATACTTGTACAATCATTTTTATGTGCAAAAATATCTATATTCACGTGTGTGTGTGTATGGTATATTATGCATGAGTATGAAATGCAGTTTCTAATTTCTCACTAAACTCTCATATACACTATTTTAGGGTTTCATCCCCTAACACGGGACAACAGGATGTTACACCCTTACTACGTCTTCTCCACATTGTTTAGAAAGATAAGTGAAATTTTTTTGTAGGTTAAATTTTAGCCCTTTTATCTTCTGAAATCTCTACAAAGAGGTCAAGATTGCACCAATTCAAGTAGTTTCATTAGTGTATAGTTGTTGAATCCATTGAATTCTATATTTATGCTACAACTGATTTCTATATGTTTCAATGACTTGCATGTATTTGCCTAATTCATCTTTCTCCTTATCCATAAAAGGAACATATGTAGGATTAGCAACCATCCTCTTCTGAGTTAAAGTAAGATTATCTATAGTCTGTAGCTTGTTAAGTTTTAAAGGATCTACAATCAGCTTTGTGAAGACTCCAAAGAGAGATTTTGCCATCTAGAGGGTCAAAATCACGAATTTCTGAAAGTGTACAGTGAATGTCTGCTAAGCTAACATACACACCCTAAAGGACATAGATGGGGGTTCGGACGTTTTTAAGACTCGTGAAGGTTCGTTTAGCCGACTTAAAGCTCGTTTAATAGATATGGACGAGGCTAAGAGTCTTTCCAGACCTGAGAAGGTCTGTTTAGTGGACCTAAAATCCGTTTAACGGACATAGAAGAGACAAAACTCATTCAAAAGCATTACCAATGGTTTCTACATATATCCATAACCTCACTTTCACTCCAAATTTTCCCAAATTCACTTCCTCTAATTCAACATCATTCATAACAATTGAACTACCAATTTGATTTCATTAAACTCTCTAATCTCTACTCATTTGATTCATCACTTACAACTAATTCTCATCATTCTTGAATTCCTATCCTTTTCCCATAACATATCTCATCCCTAAGTCTCAAACAATTCATATTCAAAATTCATCATTTCAAGTTGATAACTTCTTCAAGTGTACCTAATTTCAGCTCAACATCATCCATACAAAATTCATATTCCATGCTTGATCTTAAGCACCGAAAATAAAACATATTCTTGTACACATTCATAAGAAATCTTTTTGTACATATCTTGTGTTAGGCCTTGTCTTAAATTGTTTGAATTAATTATTTGATTATTTTTGCTTGAAAATTTTTCTCAATTTGTCCCTATGGTTTAGTGATGGTTTGGAAAATTTGTAGAAATTATTTTGATTTGAATTTGAAAAGAAATAGAAATTTAAGTTAGATTTGAAATTTATTGTGGTAAGATTGGTAAGTTAGAATTTATGAAGTGTATTAAATGAGTTAGAGTTAGTTGGTTTAGAATTAGTTAGTTAGAGTGTTAGTTAAAGCCATTAGAATCCAACTAAGGGCAAAGTTGGAAAGAGCCTTTAAGTGGAGGGCAAAATGGGAAAAAGAAGAAGGAATTAAATGGCAAAAATTTGAGAGAGGAGGAAGCATTTCGTGAGTCTTGAGAGGAGAAGAGATAGCACGAAGAAGAAGAAAAGAGAAGAAGAAAAGAAGAAGAAAAAGAAGGAAGAAATCAAGAGAAAAAGCTTAGATCCAAGGTCTTGGGTAAGTTTTCCCCCTTTTCTTCTTGTTTTGTTAAGGAAATGAGTTAGATTTTGTGTTGGAGTTGAGAGAAGAGAGAGAAAGCTCAAGGTTGAAGATGATGAATAGTGAAAATGGTGGGGTTTTTGGCATTTGTAACTAGGTTTAGACCTTCCTTGCCTAAGAAGAATTTAGAAAGTGTTAGAGTAAAGTTTGTTTGAAGTGTGTAAATTTCTAGGGTTTTGTCCTTGGGAATTTCGAAAATTCTAGAGTATTAATGGTGATTGTATTGTGTTTAGGAAATCAAGGTTCTATCCCGGACCAAGGAGAAGGAAACTAGAAATCTTTGAAGTTTGCAAATTTTGAGGTGGGTAAACTCTTTATAGTTTTGTGCCAAGAGCAAATGCATGTTGCTTGCTTTGTGTGATTTGTATAGACATTGCTAGAAATGAGCATGTTTATATGGTATTTAGCATGAGATATGAATATTGGAAATGTGATTGTATCATGCCAATTGTTGTGCATGTTTGACCTTTGATGAAATGATATGCCATGAAATGATCATATGGCATTTTGCATTTGATTTGACTATGTGCTTTGTTTGGGTAAGAGGGGAACGTTTTGATGTCATGTGCACAATGACGCTTTAAGCCTTATCCCGGCTGC